>JAOTAY010000190.1:16239989-16263415 GCA_025629805.1 Erythroxylum baracoense | reverse complement strand
CTTGGGTACGATATCCGGTTCTTACCGATTTATATTACTTGTCGACGGGGTGCGCTTGCCTCTAATTGATCTAGATATAATTTAATTTAAATTGTTTTGTTTAGACTGCAACAATAGGCTTAAGCTTTAATGGAGCTAGCACTTTTTGCTTAACCCTCTATATAATTATTACAGAGTTTTCTCAACATATTATATGGATATCGTTAGAGGCTGGATATTTTTCCAGCTACGGTGATTGATACAGATATGTTTTAGAAATGGTTCAAGAAATACGACAAGAACATGATCAAGCTTCGAAATAAGGTAGGAATTAAGATTTCGCTTTATTATGATTTGTGTTAATCATTTTATAGAATTAAAGAGATTTTAGTTTTTGGGAAATCAAAATATGAAAAAGTTTTGGAATCATTCTGCTACAATAAGGATTGGATCTTATCTCGGTTTCCCAATAGTGGTATCAAAGCCAATTTTAATTCTATAACTTATTAAAAATATGTGATTTTTATTGGTTATAATTTTGGAATTGAATTGCAAAAGGATTGCAACTTAAATATGAAAATGGTTGTAGATTAATATCAGATAAACCCTAATCCACTAAATTATAAATCCAGATTAAGGCTTGTGGAATTTTTTAATTCCCCTGCTACTGATTGCGTTTATTCTTATTCTTATGTTCTTGAAACTATTTTTAACTCCTTGAAGAATGCTTGATTTATGTGTATGCGATGATTCTGAAATTGATGTATATGCATTTGTGTTTTTTCTTGTTTTGTGGTTATTGCAATTACTGGATAATAAAAGAATAGTCCTTGACGATTACAATTGGAGTTTTTTTGTTTGTGCGTTCTAGAAAATGCATTGCGTGTTTTTGTCATTTCTGCGAATATGGGTTTTGATTTTGAATGGAAAGCCTGAACTAGAATGGTTGAGATTTTAGGTGTTGATGGTTAACATACGTTAGAGAAGATGTATGGCTAGTGGTTTCTGCGGTGTGGATTGCAGTTCTCGCCGGAGACTGGTGACTCTCATTAGCTACTGCATTTGCATAGACGACTCTGGGAGATTTTGCTAGCGATGTAGCTAGTGGTGACTGTCACCATTGGCGAGGGCAATAAGTCACTCACAATAGTGACGTGTCAAGGCTGGTAACTCCATGAGATGGGCTCGTTGGCAGCGAGGAAGGTGACTACGAGGTGTGGTGACTACTGGAGGCGAACGACGGTAGGCGTCGAAGAATCGCAACAGAAGCGAAGCAAGCGGCGACGCACATGGAACCATCACGCGCCCCACGTTGTGGAGTTGCATCTTGTTCGGACGATGCTAGCGCGTGCGCTACATGTACCAGTCAATGGTCACAATTGACCCTGGAGCGTGTGCCACAGAAAATGGTTTTGACGCCTGTTGTACACGCACCAAACAGTTTCCTTTTGGTTTTATTAAAATTAAGTAGGTTTAAATTCCTAATAAATTTACAAAAGTGTTTTATAATTGTTTTCAATGTGTTATTTTATTAGGAATGTTCTTAAATTTAGTTTAATTTTTCAAAGAGTTAAATTACTAAATTAAATTAATTATCAAATCAAATCCAAATGATTAATATTAATAATTACATTGACTCCCAACTAAATTTTAGAAGAATAGTTTCTAAAATAAGAATTAATTAGTTTCAATTAGAATGAAATTAATTGATTAGAAAAGTAGTTTCTAAAATTAAAATTAATTAATTAGATTCCTTATTATTACGAAAAGTGTTTTCTTAAGTAATTAAGAAAGATGTTTCTTAATTAAATTTATTTAATTCAATTTGATTGAAATAAATTAAATTTATGATTTTATTTTTTATAGAATTATTATTCAATTTATTTAGAAATTATTTATTTATTTATGAATAATAAATTTCTTGATTTTTTAGAGAAAAGTAATTTTCTTGATTAAAATTTGAAAAGTGTTTTCATTTATTAATTAAGAAAAATGTGCTTTCTTTAATATATTTGAAAATAGTTTTCTAATTTATTAAAGAAAGATTTTCTAATTAATTAAGAAATCAATCTCTAAATAGATAATATAAATTACTTTCTTAAATAAATATAAAATTTTTTATTTAAATTTAAAAGTAGTTTCCTTTTAATATTAGAAATAGTTTTCTAATTAAGGAAAAATCATTTCCAATGAGATCAGAAATAATAAATTTTAATTAGATTAGAAATAATTTTCTAATTGTATTAGAATGTGTTACTTATATAATTTTGAAAAACAAATTTTCTAAATTATAATAAGTAAGAAGAATAACTTATTGAAAGTTGATTTCAATTAGATTTTGTTAAAGGAGTTAAGATAATTGGAAATAGTTTCTAATGGGATTTGAAATTTTTTTTAAATCAAAATAAATTTCTATTTGGAATAGGAATTTAGTTTATTTAAGAATCAATGGGTTTAATCTAATTTAATATTTCAAAAGAGTTGGAAATATTATTTTATATTACGAAGATCAATAACTAGAATCAAATGGAGCTTGATATTACGCATATAATTTGATTATGAATGCATAAGATGCATTCTTTATTTATATGTTTGATATATATATTGGTGCATGTAAAATTGTATATTTTATATAAGAGATATTTTACATGCAATTTTGTGTTTGATAAAACGAATGAAAATAAAATCCGTTGTTAAAGTATTTTGTACACGTTGAGAATGTGATTATTGCCTTTCATTGTTATAAGAATAAACCAGAGTTCTGTTTATTATAGGCTTGTTAAGCAAACTCAAGGTTGTTTTAATCCTAACATGTTTAGTTTTATGATAATGGGTTCTGCTTAACTAAAATTTTCTGATTTAGATGAACAAACTCTTGATCACATGAATTTAGAATCAGGGTTAGGAATAACATAATACGTATGTTTTAGCAAGAGTTGTCACCTAACGGATCTATAAATCACATAAGATGTGATTGATAAAGTTGTTTTCTACCTAATTTAAGTTTAGATAGTTTATTAAACAAACTCAAGATCAACTATATTTGAATAGGGTCCTAACCTACTAGAAAGATTAGAGTAATTTTCTGAATAGTATTGAGGCTATTAATTCAAATAAAATAGCGAGAGTAACTAAATATATGATTAAAGTCCTAATATTATTTGGTAGTCATGTCATATAATTAACTACTTCTTTCTTATATTTATTTTTGTTCTAAATGGAATTTACCTTGTTTAGTATAGTTGATACTACGAGTTAGTAAACCAAATTTCTTGGACATATGATTATGTTTGAGAAGAGTTATCAATGTTAAAAAAAAATGTATGCCAATTATGCAATTTTGCTATAATCCATATTGAGGATTCGGTGACAAAGTTTTAGAGATATGTTAAAATCATATAGATGACAAAATTTATTGAAATTTTGAGTTGAATAATATCTCATAAACTTTGACAACAACATGTAAGATGTTTATCAACATCATGATAGTAAGATGCAAAAGGTTATATAGAGTAGAGTTGAAAGCTATAGTACCTTGTTAGAATGTTCCATTTAATTTAGCTAAGTAAAAACATAATTGTGGACTACAATTAAAGGAATTGATATAATATGATAATAGTTGTCATAAAAAGAAAAATGATTGCATAACTTGTCTTGCCTATATGTGATATGATAGAGATCATATGTATTTCTAGTTCATGCTTATGAATATTTAACACTGAATTGAGAATCAACATTATTATAATGTTCAAAACATGATAAGAAATTAATTGTTAAGTAAAAGTAGTAGATCTAAATTTATGCAATTAATTTGTATGTATCGGATCAAAAGAGACTTATGCTTAACATAAGTGACAAGGATAAAAAGCTGGATAATCAAGATTATATTTTTATGCCATGTTTGTTAAATCAACATAACGAGAATCATAAAGTTACATACAAGAATATATGTATCTTTTTGATATGAATCGTATGAAACTTGCAAAGTTGAACAATAACCAAATCAACCTTTCGTGAAAGGTTGATGATGGTAATGAATTGTTAAATTTATACATAAGAAGTATTGGATGGAATAACAATTTACGAAAGGACAACTTATATTTCATTAAATTACTAATGACTTTATGTGATATAATCATATGTATTTAATTAAAAAACGATTAAAATTTTTTGAGAAGTTCAAATTGTTTAAACCTAAGTAGCAATTAAGCATTGAGAATGTTTAATCACTTCGATGAGATCGTTATGGTGAGTTTTAATTTTTCAGTTATCTATAGGGAATGAGATTCTCTGGTGAATACCTTTACAATTCATAAGAATATAGATTTATGTAAGGAGGAAAATACACTATAAGATATTGTATGATGCAATATTATTTCTTCTATAACAATGTCTAGTAAAATGACTTACCTTCAATAGTTCCAATTGAATCAATTAGCAAGATTCATATTAGATACGAAACGCTAAGTCTTTGAAAGAGTCAAAGTTAATGATTTAAGTATATGATGCTTAGCTGAAGCATGCATTATTCATTAAGTATAGAACTAAATAGGGTAATGAAAGGTTATGGGATATCTAAAAGGATGGATATAATTTTACAAACCTATTGAGAAAATTGTTTATTTCAATATATACTTATAAGAGAATGGTTTTCATGATAAGTAGTGGGAGTAAGATGAAATTTTAAAAGTTCAATTCTCATAACTGAACATCCAGTTGGAACTATTGCCTTAATTGATACATTTGATGTATAGTTAATAGGCTATGAGATGTTGAAAGATTCATTTTCATGATGAATTCAAAGAATTTGTTTTGGAGATGATTATGAATTTATCATGTCTACAAAAAGGGCAGTGGGAGTATAGTTGTCCTCTACAGTGGGAGTATGTGGAGACATATTGTTCATAAAGAACAACAATTCTAACTTTCAATTGTTGAAAATATAATTGTCTAAGAACAACTCTTATTGGAACATTGTATGATGAAATGATTGAATTATATGGAAAAATCATCCACGAAAAGCTTAGTCAAAACCATTTTGACATTCCTAACTATTTGCGTGGTTGTCATGTGTTGCTAGATGCCAGTCTTGATCTATAATTATAAATTGTTTAATAGAGAATTAAAGATAAATTAAAATAAGTTTTAATTTATTAATTTATCTAATTCTAATTATGAATTAGAATTAGAATTTTTAATCATTTCCAACACATTTGAGAACATAATGAGTTTCACATAAAGAATGAGTAAAAGAGAGTAAAAATATTTTAATCAAGTTGGACTTGATTGTAAAGTTTGAGAAACTTTATTATTAAATATGAGATATTCAATAAATAAGGATTAATATGAGATATTAGATCTTATTTGGGCATAATTTGTATTTAATTAGAATTATTTGTAATTCTAATTAAAGTTTAATTGAAATTAGAATGTAATTTCAATTTTATTACTAAAACATCCAAAACTTATTATAAATAGGCTTAACCTCTAATGAAGCTAGCACTTCTTACTTAAACCTCTCTGTAAATGTTACAGAATTCTCTCAACTTATTATTTGGATACCGTTGAGGCCAGATATTTGTGTGGCTATAGTGGTTGAGACGGATCGATTTTGGAACCGATTCGAGGAATACGACAAGAACATGATCAAGTTTTGGAATAAGGTACGAATTAAGATTTCACTTTATTATGATTTGTGTTAATCATTTTATAGAATTAAAAAGATCTTGGTTTTTGAGAAATTAAAGTATGAAAAAATTTCATGATTATTTTGTTGCGGTCGAGATCGGATCCCGTCTTGGTTTCCCATCAATAAGTTATTTTATTAGCATGATAATCCATTAATATATAGTGTTTTTAATGTTATTGATATATTTATGAGAGAGTGCTAACTTAAAATAACAACTATTTGTGAATTACAAAGGAATAATTAAAGACAAAGAAGAAAGTGGAGTGGCTATTAGAAGACTAAAAATGGAGCAACAAACGTGAAAGATAGAGTTAGAATGGAAAATAAAGTAGGAGTATTAACTTAAGCTTGTTATAAATGAGAACAAGTAGGTGAAGAAGATGTTCATGACATATCTCATTCTTGTTTTGATGTTGATATATTATTGTTATATTTTTTACTCTTAAAACTATAAAGCTAATTATGTTATATATGCTTCTTCTATGTCTTACTAGGGGCAATTTGTTTGCGTCATAAGTTTTGGGTTTTTGTTATAGTAGTAAATCATGTTTAGTTGAAACAGTTGTCGTTTTTTGTTTTTTTAAAACTTAGGTGCTACTAGTTGGTTTTACTTCTTTTTTCTGTTATAGTTTTCGATTTTCGTTTTTAATTTTTCGTTTATGTTTTTCTTTCAAATAAAAACAAAAACTTTTTTGGTTGATAACATTAATATAGTTATATTTTTATCAGTGGTAATAATTACATATTAAATAAAACTTAAAAATAAATTATTTTTAATTAAATAAATTTATTTAATCTCTTATATAATATTTATTAGCAAATTATTAATAAAATTATGTTATTTTAACAAAATAAATAATTTAAAAATTAAAATTTTATTTATAAACTAATATTTATTTGAAATATATTTTAATTATTAAATTAAATTTTATATGAATATTTATATATTTTAAATTTAATTATATTTATTAACAATTATTAAAATTAAATTATAAAAATAAAATAAAATAAATTAAATTATTCCTAATTTTTATTGATAATTATTTTTAATTTATTAAATATATAATCTTGAAATTAATTTATTAATATTTTAATTAATAATTAAATAATTAAATAATATATATTTAAATGTTAGTAAATCAAATTATGAAAAAATAGAAATAGGAAAAAATAACTTTTTATGGTTTTCATAATTTTTGTTATCGACATCATATCTCTTTTCTACTTATAGTGAGAGTTTTATACCATAGTTTATGCAAAATTTATCTTTCTGATATTTTCTAATTGTATTGGACTGCAACTAGATTTTATAAGTGAAGCCTTGTGCTTTATTTTGAACTATTACGAGATAATTTCCTACCAGGGATTTTGCAAATCATTTTATCTGATGTTCTGTTTTATCTCACTTAATTTAAAACACAACTCTTGAATCTCTCATTTTGGTCACATTTTTATACTTTATTTTGTCTATCTACCTTACCTTTGATTTTTTTATTTTTCAGTGAGATTTTGCTTAAAATTTTGATCTTTCATATTGTTATCGTCTCTGAATCTACATGGTTTGGGCTAGAATATAGATAGTTATGGGGTTTAAGTTCAACAGAAAAAGATTTATGGATTTTAGTCCTCGTGGAAAATTAAAGAAAATGGAAAACATATATAGGCCGGTTTTAATTGAGGAATTGTCATCTCATTTGATGTTAGTGATATTGATAATAAGTAAGCTAATTGCCAATAATCTTGTATATTTAGAGTTAAGCTAAATGCCAATAATCTTGTATATTTAGAATTGACTTCTATAATTTTTGGGAGCATTTATGATTTTTACCTAAAAAATTTAGTTGATTGGTGAATTTTGTTGCATTTCAATTGTGTGTTGAATAGTGTTTTGAAAATATGAAAGGATGTAGTTTCAAAAAATCTAGTTCCACCACAGTTGCTTTAAGTTGTTTATGTTGGTTGCTTTAGACAAAGCAACTGTATCATCAATTGTTAATTTTCTAAAAAATACAAACAAAAAATTGAACGCGCAAATAATAAATTGACAACTAAGATTTGGTAACGTAGTTCAGTACACCTTACTTACGTCTGTGGGGCCCTCATCTAGCTTAATCAATTTTCACTTGTGTTACAATAGTTTTACCCAAGACTTTACTGAATCGACTCACTCAACCCTTAACACTATCCCTCGTACTCACACCTTGTGAAAGTAAATCACTCCCAATAGCATGACCACCTCGTGCTAACCTCAACAGAGGATTTTAGAAACAATGATTGTTAATAAAGATGATAATAAAACAACTCAAGTGATTGAATCTAAAATATCATAAAAAAAGAAGACACTTGAGATAAGAAAACAACTCTCCTAAATATGCAGCTTCATCAACCGAAAGTATGAGAAGTTGTCTAACAAGGATTTTGCTGTGAACCTTTGATATTGTCATTAAAGCATCCCATGCACAACAACCATAAAACATAACAAATAAATAATTGTTTCATCAACAAAATGTCACAAATAATAGAGTTGTAACATCATAACACTACTGGACGTTTTTCACCATTTAAACAATACTTAGACAACCCAGAAAAAATCACATAACACTAGAGAAAACACAGCTGCTCAACATAGATAAAACCCCCTAAAAATTCAGCTTCCTTAGATAAGTACAATTACCAAAATAGGCTCCCAAAGATAGCTCCAAAATCACCAAAAACAAATCTACACATTATCCTTATTAAGATATGGTGATTTTATCCCAATTAAATCTTATCTTCACTAGGATTTTATCCTTCATGTAATCTTATCTTCAAGAATCCCACAAGAGGTAGATTGTAAGACCTTGAACCTTTCCTTTCACCAAATAAAATATTTAATTTTTAGTGAATAGTATTTTCAGATGAATCGTGAATTTTTGTGGGATCCAACCTCAAAATAATGAAAAATATCTAAAATAAGTTTTAAAGTTAAATGATAATGAAACAAATAAAAAATAAGTCCGATAGGATGGATTACAAGAGTTCCAAAAGTTTAGGACTAAAATGTCCTTTTTGGAAAGTAATAGGTGTTAATGATTTTAAACCCATCCGAAAATTTTCAAAGCATCCAATCAATAAGTATTGACCCTAATTAAAAAATTTCATGGTCAATTTGATGATAAGACGATTGTAGAATATTTTCAGAATGTAGTTCGATTAGTTGGTGAATTAAACTCATTAAAGGGACATTTTGGTCTTTTTGTGTATAATGGTGTGAGTGGATTAATGAGTCACACCTAATGACCAATTAAAGGCTTTCTTAAGGGTTAAGCATCATTTATTAAATGAATAATTAGTCATCAGAGACAACCATGAAGAAATTAACATGTGTAATAAGTATAAAAAAATAAAGCAAGACTTTTGGCTTCATTTGAACATAACCGTGAGAGTGTTTGAGTGAGTAAACGTGAGAGAGGAAAAAAAAAGTGAAAAGAAGAGAAGCAAGGTTAAAGGTCGTCCAATGAGAGAGGAAGAAGAGAGCTTTCATTGTTGATGGGTTTTGATGGAGATTTGGAGAATCCTTGATCAAACCTAAGTTTTCATCATTTGCCCTAAAGATTAGAGAAAGAAAGTGGTAAGTTTTCCTAACCTAAATTTATGATTTTTATGGGTTTGTTTTGAGTGAGAAGGATGTGTTTAAGATCGATGCTTTCTTGGTGTTATTTACATAGAATTGATTGAATATAACAAGAGAGGAATATATAGTAGTATTTTATCTTAAGTTAGTTTGAACCAATCTCATTATTTTGACCATAAATTAGCCTCCAGACCTCCAAATTGAAAAATATCTAGAATAAACCTAGACCTGATTCTGGATGAATGATATTGAAGTTTGAGATTAAAAATAGTAACCTGCTATTACCCTTGTGTTGAAACATAATGTGATATTTGATACATTTTTCATGATTTAGAAGTTGAAATGGCATTATTTTTTATGATATGGAAACTAGAGACTTAAAGGAACAAATGTTTATAAGACTCAAAGCTTAATTTTGACGTTTTCTATGTGAAAAGTAAGGAATAAGTGGAGGTATAGATTCTGGACATGAGTCATAACCATGACTCATCATGCATGATCATGATATGGTGAATTAAATTGAATGAGATAGTGTTTTGAAGAAATTGATAAGTTAGAATAGGTAAAATATGGTTTTAAATGACTTTCGAATTTAGAATTGGAAATAGAGAATAATAGGTTAGCTTACGGTAGTAAACTGAAATACGATTAGCGTACGCGTTACGCGATTAAATACTAATATCGAATTTAGTTGAACCGAATATATAGTGTTAATAACTTATTTTCAAATTTGGAAACAAACGCCTAAGCGAAATGTACTTGTGTAGGTAAAGGAGAGGCACATAATGCATGAGTGTGCTTGGAGATAAAGTTGCTTAATAGTGAGTGAATTTTAAATGTATTTTATGAAGATGATTTCTATTCTATCGTAAAGTGAATATGGATTATGAGTTTTATGTGAAAATGCATTATAAGTGAATATTTCTAGTATAATTTTATGTTTTTAGCAATATATGAACTGAAGTTTGAAAGTTAAATTTTATATGATTTATGATTATATTAAGATGATGTTATTGGTTGATAAAAAGGAAATGGTTTTTTAAGCCTATATGGAGATGATGCTGAGAAACTTGATTTCTGGAAGTATATATGTTTCATATTAAATATTGAATTATACGAATTAAGATGAATTTGTTTTAGGGAGGTATAAATAGTTAAATATGATTTGAATAGAAATTCTAGCACTCACTGAGCTCGTTTAGCTCTCACTCTCTTTTCTGTTTTTCAATGAAACCTCTAAGGTGCACGCTCAAGGGTTTCAGTAGCGGGGACTCCACCTCACGACTAGTCAACTTCATCACGTGCTGTTATATAGGCATTTTGCCTTGTAAATGTTTATGGGAGCAATTGCTTATTTTGTGTAAAGAATGCATGTATATGAATGCTTTAAAGTTAAATGCATGAATATGTCTAAGTTTATTTTTAAGATTATTAAAGTGATTATTGAGATTGCTTGTGAATGGACTTAAAGTACACAATTTGTAGTGGGGATTTTGAGATGATTATATAAGTGTTTTCAAACTTTTACAGAGATTTGAAAATTTTGGGAAGGTAAAAATACAACCATTGTGCTGCCCAAATTTTTAATAAAAATTATTAAAAAACTCTACTGCTTATATCTTTTTATAATGCATTAAAGCTTTTTGATTAAAAAGGAAATAGGCTTAGCTTCATGGGAACTTTCCAGTTGGAACGGATATCGACCAAAAGGTTACCGTGGGGAGCTAGGCAAGCTACCTAGTCATTTCAGGATAGGGTGTGTCAATGTTAGTATCAGAGCCCGACTTTTATAAATTGGTTGCCTCCTTTTTGGTTTAAGGTTTTTACGCTATTTTAAAATTAAAGTGATCAATAAACTGAAATGACTAGCACGATGCACATACGAGGTTGTGGGCGTCCTAAGAGGCCCATTCTAATGACTCTTACACCTGAGTCACCTCCAGCACGGGAGGATGACAACATTCTAGACTTAGCAAGTGCCTCCATGAACTAGCCACATTCCCAATTGTCAGAGCCAGTGGAACTGTCCTAGGTGAGCTTTAATATAGAACAGATGACTCAGATTCTTGTAGCCACGTGAAAGTGTGAAAGTTTTTAGATGCTCAATTTAGCATGTCTGTAAATTAGGCGCTAAGATTTTTAACTGGAGTGGAGATCTCGAGAGTGCACTCACATGGTTAGATCGGGTGAAAAAGATATACAGAGTTGTGGGATGAACTGATGAGCAGAAAGTTGTATTTTCCACCTTCCTCCTTGAGGACAGGACGAAGGATTAGTGGGAGGCCATTGAGAGGGGATTTCTAGATGGGGCATCTTGGTCAGAGTTTCAGAGAGAATTCAAAGATAGATTATACCTATAGAGTTATAAGGTTGCAAGGGTAGAGGAGTTCTTCTGTATAGAGCAAGGTTCGATATTAATGATGGACTATGAGAAGAGATTTTTGGAATTTGTTAGAAGTGTTCCATTTATTACTAACAATGAAGAGCAGAAGTGCAAGAGGTTTGCTGCAGGCTTGAGTCTTAGATTATAGACCCATTTGTCTTTGGCTTCATAAACACACTACAGGGAATTAGTTGAAGCTACGAAAAAAATGGGGAGAAATGCAACAGCAATCACTCAAAGTTTAAGATCAGAAAAAAAAGCGCAGCGCACCAGCTAGTTCATCCTAGGGTTTAGCTAAGAAAAATAAATCAAGATGGAGTGGTAACAAGAGGTTTAGTAGAGGTGGATCGTCTAGCTAGGGATCCTTTAGGTTACTAACTAGGCCTAGAGACTCCTGTGACACTAAGACCCCAGTGTCAAAGTGTGCTACTTGTAGAAAAAGAAAGTTGGGTGAGAGTTGGATGAATATGACGGGTTGCTTACATTTTGGTCAGGAGGGTACTTCATCATAGATTGTCCACAGTTAGTCACAGTAGAGAGGTCAGTGGTTGGATCTTCAACACCTCTTCAAGCTAGAGGGCGTCATAGACAGGAGGCTGAGTTTCTCAGACCAGAAGGTCGAGTTTTATTGGATCTGGTAGAGCTTTAAGAGGTAAGGGAGCAGCCCCTACAGGACAGGCAAGTAGACGCTATACACAGGCCTGAGTTTTTATAGTCACTCAGTAGGAGGCCGATGCCACACTAGATGTAGTCACCAATATGATTATTGGTTTTTATCATGATGCACATGCTTTAGTAGATCCTGGTTCTACACATTCTTTTATATGTATGGATTTTTCTACAAAATTGAGAGTTGAGCCTCAGTTATTAGACATTGGGGTAGTAGTTTCCATTCCAACTGGAAACTTACTCTTCGCTAAAAGAGTGTTCATAGACAGTAGAATACTGATTGAGGGTAAGGAATTCCTGGCAAGCTTGATCATATTGGATATCCAAGATTTTGATGTTATTCAAGAAATGGATTGGTTATCCACACACTGAGCGGTGATGGACTGTTTTAAAAAGGAGGTTAGGTTGAGTCGATTAAGGAAACCAGATGTGATATTTCGTGGGATATGAAAAGTTCTTTCCACTAGTATCATGATCGCCATGGTAGCTAGTAGAATGCTTCGTAAAGGACGCTAGGGATATCTGACTTACATGATTGAACATAATAATGATAAGGTTCAACTAGGAGATATTTCGGTGGTTAGAGAGTTCTCCGACATGTTTCCGGAGGATCTTCCAAAATTGCTCTTAGATAAGGTAATAGAGTTTGAGATAGATATACAGAATGGCTCCAACGGAGCTAAAGGAATTGAAAGTGCAAATGGAGGAGTTATTGGATAAGGGTTTCGTGAGAACCAACACTTCTCTATAGGGGGCTCCTATCCTATTTATGAAAAAGAAGGATGGGAGTTTAAGGTTATGTATCGACTATAGACAACTGAATAGAGTGATAGTTTTTAACCAATATCTGGTCTGAGGATTGATGATTTATTCGATCAGCTATTAGGATCCAAGGTGTATTCAAAAATTGATCTAAAATTAGTTATCATCAGTTGAAAAGTCTGTAGTGAGGACGTTGATTAGGTGTTGATATGTGTAAGTTTTGATAAACCCTAGATAATCCGCAAGCGCATGGTTCATTAATATAGTACCTAAGGTGTTAATCCCACGAGGAGGGATAATCTAATCCTAAAATCTATGGCTAAAAATTCAAATATAACAAAACTAAAATAAGAATTCTATTTAATCAATCCAATCAAATTAAGAATCAATTATAAAATATTAATAATTCAGCAATTGGAACACACACCCAGGAATTTACCTAAAGGAATTATCAATTGAAAGAAAAGGAGTTTACCTATCCTTAACTCTAACCTATCTGATTATAAATTACCAGATTATTGGTTCTAGACGATCCTAAGGTTGATGACTCTCTCTCAAGTTATAACTATTAACTCTAAATCATAAACCCTAATCAGATTATAGAAGTCGCAATTTCTCAATTAACAACCTATCGAAAACCACCCAATTAGTTTTGAAATTGTTTAATAAACTACTGGAAATCTATGCAAGATCTCTCTTCGTACAATTTACTGATTTGATTTAATTCTTGTTTTATTAAATCACCTAACTCTCGTTAGCCCAATTTGATTATTTTTCATTCGATTCACCCTCTTAACTTATTATTGAATTATGCTCTTGTAGAATTAAATCACAACAAATCCAAATAAGACGTAAACATTTAGATTTCATTAATTCAAAGATAAAACTTCAAAGGTGAGTTTAGAACATCTCAACATTAAAAAATCCTTTCTTCAAACTATTATTCCCAATTTTATACAATAATAAAATTGAAAATAAACAGGAAATATGATCTTAATGGCTGATAGGAGGTAGCGATGTCGAGAAACTCCTGATTCAGGAAGTACATCGAGTCATCTTTTTCTCCACTTCTCTCTTCCTTCTTCTCTTTCTCAATCCCTTGATGAATTCTCTCTAGGGTTTCTCAAAAGTGGCTGATGCACAAGCTCCTCCTACCTCTTTGTCTTTTTCTTTAAATATCTTTATGTTCTGAGCAGCCTTCTGGTTTTTTGGGGTCTAAAAGGTCTAAAAACTCTCTCAAAAATTGATGTTTTTGAGTGTTTGCAGGTATGTTGAAGCAACCACGACCGTGGCCCTGTAGGCTATGAAGGTGGGCCACATCTGAGCCTTCTGTCATGATCGTGGCATGCAGGCCATGATCGTGAACCATGTCCTAGGCTTTTGTCAAGTTCGTGGTATGTGGGCCACGATCGTGGGCTAACTCTGCTGCTTCTATCACGATTGTGGCCTATTTGTGGGTCATTATTTTAGTCCGAATGTCTTCAAAATTTCTCCGTTCTTCAATATTGACCCTAAAATACTAACAAGCACATCAAGATACCTTAAAAACATAATATTTAAGCTCAAAGACTTGTACTAACCCATAAAACACTTAAACTATAAATAATTAACAAACTAACACAATTCTAACTTAAACACATACTAAACGATTGAACTAACAATTAAATACATATCAAACTAAGCCCTAAAACATTATGCAATTTACACTTATCAACATCCCCACACTTAAACATTTGCTTGTCCTCAAGCAAACAAAACATAAAACACACAAAATCAAGAACACACAGTGCAATAATGAAATAATGGCTTCAACTTCATGAAATAAATTGAACTTTAAACACAATCATTCAAGTTATTTCAAATCATTAACATGTAAATTCCCTATCTAGGGGCTCTAGACTAAACACACATATTACCCAAAACCCAAATGTCAGGTTACTCACCCTTTTCAATTGTACACACACATTAGTAATTCTTTGGTCATTCAAACTCTATAACTACTCCTAAGTATGTTTCCATGAAAAGTCAAGCTATTTACAAGTTTGGTAGGTTTATTAAAAAACAATTTTTTCTTTAATATTTTGTAGATATAGACTTAGTCTTTTACTCTGAGGCAAACATTGGTGATGTATGTTAATCTAGTTACTCGACTAAGTCATGTTTTTGTTAAACTACTTGGTTGAAACGTCATTATAGTCTGTTGATGCAAAGGCACACATTTGTGATACTTGTCGATTCGATTACTTAGCTGCATCACGTTCTCAGCTGGCTACTAGCTTTGTTCATAACCTGAAGTTCAGTGGAATAGTTATTTATTAAAACACTTTTTTTGTACCTTATTGCTTTAGCTACTCGTTTTCATGAAAAAATACTAGCAAAGCTACTTTAGTTAAAAAACCCAAAATTATGAATGAATATGACAATTTAGAGGGTGACAAACTCACATGAAATCCTAATTAACTTGCATATTTAGCCAAAGAACCCAATTCACTAATTTTGCAAGCTAATGACTCTTCACAACCTAATAGACTATGTTCAAAATTAAATCAATTTCAATCCATCTAAGCCATTGACACATTGACATAATTCACAAAATGCAACTTAACCAACTATTATATAATATGCAAAATTCATATTCAAAGCAAAATACATAACCATCCCTACAGTTGAACAACACATTGTCCTCAATGTGAGAAGGAGGCAAACAAACACACACAACAAAAAGAAACATAAATTAAAGTAAAACAAGAATAATATAAGGACTAAATTCAAAAAGAAGATGGTTAGACACAAAGCCTTATGGTGGCTAAGGCGGGGATGGAGTCAGAGGTGTTAGTTGGATGTAATGATGGATACGACATGTATTGTAGCTCTGACGTCATTGATGTAAAACCTCAAACTTTCCCTTCTATCGGTTTATATCTTTTATTCTGGGTAAATAGTATTTCTAGATGAATAGTGAACTCGGGTAAACAGTATTTCCATTTGAATAGGGATTTTGAGGACCTAACCCCAAAAAAATGTGAAAACACCCAGAATAGGTATTAGAGTCAAATGACATTGAAACGGATTGAAAACAAGTCCAATCAGATGAATTTCATGGATTTTACAAGTTTAGGACAAAAATGTCTTTTTTTGAAAATAATGTGTATTAATGATTTTAAAAACATTCAAAAATTTTGAGGCATCTAATTACTAGGTATCTATCCTAATTAAAATATCCTACGGTCAATTTGGTGGTGAGATGGTTGCGGAATATTTTCAGGATTTAATCTGGTTTATAGGTGTAGTAATTCATGAAAGGGAGAATTGGTCTTACATAAATGGAGTTAATTAATAAAATTTAAATGAATCACATTTATTGACCAATTACAAGACTCTATATGGTTTAAGAATCATTAAATTAGATGATGAGGAGTCATTTAAGATGTTTAATAAGAAAATGACATGTGTAAAGTAATAAAATAATATAAAAAGGCAAAGAAGACAAAATTGGTTCATTTGAAAGGAGGATTTGTGAGAACCAAAAAGAAAGAGATAAAAGAAGAAAGAGAGAGATAAAAGAAGAGAGAAAGAGAGAGAATTCGTCCAAGGAGAAGAGGAAGAAGAGAGGTGCAATTTTTGGTAGATTTGGAGAAGAAATTGAAGAAATCTTGACCTAGGATTAGTGTTCACCAATTTCCTAAAAGACTAGGAGGAAAAAGTGGTAAGTTTCCTAGTTTAAATTTCTAATTTTTATGGGGTTCTTTTAGTGAGAAGGGTGTGTTTAAGATCAATGATGTCTTGGTATTACTTTGATGTTTCTTTGTATAGAATTAGTTGAATATGACAAGAGAGGAAAGTGTAGTGGGATTCTGTCTTAGGTTAACTTAACCCAGTCCCAATGTTTTAGCCATAACTCGGCCTACAGACCTCCAAATTGATTGATTCCAATTGACACTGAAACATAAGACATAGTAATAAAAATCTTTAGAAGAGACATAGACCTAATTCAGGATGTATGATATTGAAATTTGAGATTGAAAGGGGTAACTAGACACTGCCCCCTGTGTTGAAACAACTTGTGATATTTAGTACATTTTTCATGATTTAGAAGTTTAAATGGAACAATTTTTAATGATATAGAAACTAGAGATATAGGGGAATAAATGTCTAGAAGACCTTAAAAACGTTTACTGTGTGAAGATTAAGGAACAAGTGGAGGTATGGATTTTGGAACTTGCTGATAATCGTGACTTATCATGCATAATTGTGATATGGTGAATTAAATTGGGTGAGATTGTGTTTTGAAGGAATCGGTAAGTTAGAACGGATAAAGTGACTTTTGAAGTTAGATTTGGAAACAGTGACCAATAGGTTAGCTTACGGAAGTAAGCAGAAATACGATTATCATACATGTTACACGGTAAAATACAAATCTCAAATTTATTTAAACTGAATATATAGTTTTAATACATTATTTCCTAATTTGGAAATAAATGCCTAAGTAAAATGCATTTTGTGTAGGTAAAAGAGAGTCACCAAACACGTGAGTGTGCTCGGCAATAAGTTTGCAAAGCTGTGAGTGTATCTTTAAACTAATTTTTTAAAAGAAAAATGGTTTCTATTTTATCATGAAAAGTATGTTTATGAATAAGTTCATTGGTGTTGCTGCTTGAATTTGAAAGCTAATTTTTATAAGATATACATATATATATGTATACATGTTTTGAGATGGCATCGAATTGAAATTGCATATGCATTAAATTGGCACAATAATGTAATTTGAACATGAACTAAATTAGTATAGAAATGTGATGCACCTATGTAGTAATTGTTGTTTAGCCTGTGGTACGTTGTTAGGTCTCCTTATACATATGATTATACTGATCAGAGTATATGCTAACGTTCATGGCAGAGTCTGGGGGGAGTGTTTATCACTAATGATAGGTGGAGTAGTGTTTGTAAGTATGTCTTGTGAGTCACCTTATGCACGTATGGAGTATATATTGTGTTAACATTGTTATGGGTAAGCGATGCAGAACCAGCTCCGTAACCACTGATTTATATGTAGTGTTAGCACCATTATGGGTAAGCGGTAGAACCAGCTCCATAACAATCAGTATATAGTGGCTAACCTAGTGTGGGTAAATGATGCAGAACCAACTCCGTTACTAGAGGTTAGCTAGGCACAGGTAATCAATGCAGAACTAGCTCTGTGGCCTTACAGCTAACGGTGCCAAATGGCAAAAAAAAAATTAAAAGAGAAAATTCATGAAACTATCAATTGCCATCTCTATTTACCTAATAAGAAAAGAGGAACTTGATTGTGTTTTACATGTGCATTGATTATATGAATTTGTTATATCAGAACATTGGTTATTACTTGAGAAGAAAAGGAAACTATCTTTGTTCTTTATGGAGGTTAATGTTTGTATAAATGTTTGAATGGAAACCATACCACTCACTGAGTTCCTTTAGATCACCTTTTTTTCTTTTCTCTTTTTTAAATTTGAACCTCTCAGGTGCATACTCAGGGATTTCAGTAGCTGGGACTCCATCATTTGAGTAGCTACCTTTGTCACGTGCAACTGTTTAGGCAAATTTGGTTGTGCATTTGTTTTACATGTATTGCATAATTATGAACATATTTTGTATAAAGATAGATTATAAATGTTTTACTAGGTATAGTTCATCATCTTCGTAAATATGTCCTGACCTTCATTTTTCGAAATATGGTTATTTATAAATGTTCTTTTTTAAAAACCAAATTCATGATTATTTAAAACCAAATTCATGATTGTGTTTGACCCTTTGAGATTGTTTCATAATGGACTTGAAGTCTAGAAGTAGTAGCGGTGCTTTGGTTAAATGGACATAAGTGTTTTTAATTGCTTTTCAGGAACCTAAATTTTTTGGTTTTATTAAATAACAGCTGTTATGCTGCCAAAATTTTTAATGAAGGCTACTTTTATAAACTTCCACTGCTATTTATTTTCTTTTATTTATATGGATTTTAAAATATTTTGAAGAAAAGGGAAAAGGCTTAGCTCTAAGGGAACTTTCCAGTTAGACTGGGTATCAACTGGAGGGTTTTTGTAGGGTGTCGGATAGGTCGCCTAGTCATCAGGAAAGGGACCTGTCAGTTGAGTTTAGGCCATCTCCTTCATTCTTTCAGAGTTCTTCAAAAGTGTATCTGTAATTACCTTGGTGTTTGTAGAGATTGTATCGAGCACTTTCTTCCAGCCTAGTTCATTGGTATCTTCTTCCTCTTCGAACTCCTTATTAGTTGAGTCCTCTCCTGCCTGCTGTGGCGATGCTGTGCTCAAACTCGCCTGACCAGCCCTAATTTTCACATGAGTCTTTTGGTTGATATCCCAAAGTTCTATGTTATAGGATTTAAGGATTTCAGCACGTCACAGATGATGATGATTTAGAAAATCTAGGAAGTGGACGGTTAAACACTACAGTGCACGCCATAATACTTAGCAATGGCAGAAACCAAGTACCCCATACCCAAATCGTTGCTCCTCTTGTGTAAAGTTGTAACAATAATGTTCAGTACATGTGTGGAGGTGCACACCGGGATGCAACGATCCATGCACCACAATAGGAAAAGTTCCTTTATTGAGTACTTTTTGGTTTCTTATTTATCAAAAACCATTTGATACATGAATTTGTGCAATAACAAGTGCTAATGGGTTTTAATGATGTTATTGTAGGAATTTTTAACGTCGAATCGCTCTAACCATGTGAGCTCATTCCAATAGCGAGAAGCACGAAAATCATAGTGCTGATCGATAATGGAAGACTTAGGAAATCCATAAATGTCGCACATGATTTTGATGTTCAGCTTATAATTTCGTTCCCGTAACCTAAACCACGTTTCCTTAGGGTTACTAGGTTTGTAATAAAGGGAAGTGAAGAATTCTAGAGTGAGCTCCTAGTAGACAGGATATTGGAAGTGTATGAACTTCGCCTATTGAATTCTTTATGCTAAGTTCTCTACCCTATCCCACAGTTCTAGCCTATTAAGTGTATCAAAATCAAAATATTTCAAGAATACGATTTGTTTAGCATTGAGGGATTGGAAACCAATATGTTCCTCTTCTGTGTAAATCGGGAAGGGTGTTTTGAAGTCCACTGCCTTGTTCCTTTGCCCTCATCTCGCGACTTGATTTCATGCCGACGATTGATCGTTCTTTACTGACTGCTTAGTACATAAAATACTGGCTTGCAAGTAGGTAGAAGTTGGAGGAGACTGGAAGTTGGAATTTGGTTAAAGAGAAGTGAGAGTGATTGGAGGTTTTAAACTTAGAGAGATAAAGTTAAAATGAAAGTGAGAGAAAAAATCAAGTAAGAAATTAATATATAGGTGAATGAAAGGTAAAAATGATAAAAAATTAAATTGAAATTCTCGTGTTCCAGTTTTACCTTGTCACAGACCATGATCATGGCCAGCAATACCAATATCTGATTTTTTTTTCTTTTGTCCTTTTGCATTTTCCCAAGATCACTTATTAACTCTTTATAGCTCTTTCATCTTCCTTTTGTTTACTTCCTCGATCATCTAATTTATGTCGAAGTCTTATACCTGCCCGATTTTATTTGGAAACGAAATAACCTAACTACAAAATTCAAACTATCTAAAAAATCAAAGGAAATAACATGAAGTTAACAATCCATGGGTTGCCTCCTATATAGCGCTTCTTTAAACGTTGGTATCTTGAAGCTCTTCTTATGCTCAAAGTGGTTCAAATGAATAGTGTAATGGTAGCACAATCATCGATCTTACCATTAGCACATAAGCTACTATGTCTTGGGTTCCACCTTCCTTTTGCTTCACCTTCCTTCGCTTTCTCCTTTGAGATCGTTTCTTTCTAAATGAATTCCCATGATCCTCAATATCTTCCCATTGTCTTTGAGGTTCGGTTTCTTTGATGTTAACTGGGATTAAGGGAGAGCTATTATCTTTCTTCGACACCGTAAAGGTTATTTGGTGCTCTTTGACCCTCAGACCTGCTGAACTGTCCTCTAACATTGTTTGTCCACGAGAAGTTAGGGTGATTTTTCCACACAGGGTTATATGTGTTAAAGTAGGGATTGTTTCCCCTCCTTGTCCATATTGAGCTCCCATATAATTTACTTATTCTGGTTCACTATCCTTCATCAAGAAGTAGTCCACCGTATCATGGTCCATTTGTCCATAAAGTTCACACTTAGTTGCATGACTTTTACCGAAGCTGAGGAAGAAGCCTTCATATTGTTGTTTTGTCGAGTTAAGTTATCAATTTTAGGTTGCATCTCCATCATTTGATCAATAACTACAATTCCTTTTTATTCTCAAAAAGTAGTGGTTTGTCTACTTCGCTCGTTTGTCTATAAACAGCTATTACTTGTCGTCTCCTTTATCAACTCTTTTGCTTCATCTACTGTCTTTCTCATCAGTGATCCTCTTGAAGCTACATCAATTGTGCCTCTCGTATGTGGAGTTACTCCATTATATAATGTTTGCAATAAGAATTCCTTGGGTAGGTTGTGATGAGGGCATTTTCGTTGCAAATCCTTGCATCTTTCCCACGCTTCATAAATCAATTCCCTATCACCTTGTTGGAAGTTGGTAATATCCTTGATAATCTTCGTGGTATTAGTAAGGGGGAAAAGAATTATGTAAAAAGGCACGAACTAGTTGATCCCAAGTTGTGATATCGGCTAGGTTGAGAGAATGGTACCAGGCCTTTACTCTATCTCTTAAGGTAAAGAGAGCTTAATTCTTACCAAATCCTTTAACATCTAATGGTACCAAAAGGTATCACAGATTTCAAGGCAGTTCACTATATGTGCATCGGGATTTTCATTCGTTAGCCTATAAAATTGCATGTTCTGTTGAAGCATGTTTAGGAGGGCTGGTTTAATTTCGAAAGAGGCTACTTGTATAGATGGCCTAGCTACTCCTTGGTTATCCGTATTGAACCCTGGTCTTATGAAATCCATAAGGGTTCATTATTGACGTCCTTGGTTCACTCCGTGGTCTAAATCTTGCTAAAATTCCTCAGCCATTATTGCTTTGGCGATTTCTTCTTCTTCTTTATGCCAAGCTTTCCTAATGGATCATTCTAATCGAGTGATTTCTAATTATAAGGTTTTAGCTGCGCCACTCGAACTTCTCGTGACTCTTGTGTTCATGTAAAAACACGATTTTAGAATAGAAAGAACTAAAAATAAATAAATAACAAAATTAAAACTAACTAACGTTTTAAATTAAAGAATTAAACTAATCACCTCCCCGATAATGGTGCCAAAAAACATGATCGAGTGTTGATGTGTGTACGTTTTAATAAAACCTTTAATAATCTGCTAGCGCATGGTTCGTTGGCCTAGTAGTTAAGATGTCGATCCTACGAGGAGGGATAATCTAATCCTAAAATTTAAGGCCAAAACAAATCATAGAAGTTCAAATATAATGAAATTAAACTGAGAATTTAATTTAATCAATCAAATAAAATTAAAAATCAATCACGAAAATATTAATAATTCAACAATTGCAACACATAACCAAGAATCAACCTAAGGGAATTATCAATTGAGAGAAAGGGAATTTACTTATTCTTAACTCTAACTTAACTGATTATGAAATACCAGATTATTGGTTCTAGACGATCCTACGATTAATTACTCTCTCTAGTTATAACCATTAACCCTAAATCATAAACCCTAATCAGATTATAGAAGTTGCAATTTCTCAATTAACAACCTATCCAATCTTTCTTCGCACAATTTACCGATTTGATTTAATTCTTATTCTATTAGATCACCTAACTCTCGTTAACCCAATTTAATTGTTTTTCATTTGATTCACCCTCTTAGTTTATTATCGAATTATACACCTACAGAATTAAATCACAATAAATCCAAATAACACATAAACATTCATATTTCATTAATTCAAAGATAAAACTTCAAAGGTCAGTTTAGAATATCTCAACATTCAAAAATCCTATCGTCAAACTGTTATTCCCAATTCTATATAATAATAAAATTGAAAATAAACAGGAAATATGATCTGAAAGGCTAATGAGAGGTAGCACCGTCAGCAAACTCAAGATCTGGGAAGTACGATGAGTCAGCTTCTTCTCCACTTCTCTTTTCCTTCTTCTCTTTCTTAATCTCTCGATTAATTCTCTCTAAGGTTTCTCAAAAGTGGCTGATGCAAAAGCTCCTTCTTCCTCTTTGTCTTGTTGTCATAAATATCCTTTGTGTTCTAAACAGCCCTAATGTAACATCCCGTTCCCACATAACGGGTCGGATCAGGGAAACGGGTCTACGAGAAGACCAATTGGAGAAGTTAGGAC
>JAOTAY010000190.1:16226767-16239889 GCA_025629805.1 Erythroxylum baracoense | reverse complement strand
ATCATCAACATTCAAATAAACCATTTTACAAAGAATAGAAGAAGTAAGATTGACAGAAAATTGAATAAAAAGACTCCTTCTTGACAGCGCGTCATAACGCTAGTCAAAATAAAATAACTAGACTACTATTGTAGTAGTGGTGAGTCTAGGTTGATCCCACAGGGAGTGTTCGGTTAGCTTATGAAATGAAATTAATCGGTGTTTAGAAAAAAAGGGGCTTTAGATTTTGGAATAAGAAAATAAAATGAAACTAACTAATAAAAATAAATTAAAGAAAATATACAAAAAATGGTAAATTTGGGGAATTCAGTAGGGATCCGATTCTTTGATTCAATCTCAGCCTACACCTTAATTAAGCATAATTCAACGATTTGTTGTTCTCAAGCCTCGCCTAGCAACTATGAATCGTGGGTTAATAATTAACCCAAAATTTCCCTTAGGTTTTGTTTAATCAAGATACGATCATTAATTAAACCTAACCACTGAATAACCTAGGATACGATCTCTAAATTTAATTAGGCAGTGACATTACGAATTAGGAAAACTAATTAATCAAGGCAACAACCATATATGATGCGTCATTTAATCTAATTCATATTATCCCTAATGATTACGAATCATTAGTCGCTACATATGAATTTCAATATAACAATTACGGATTATATCGAAATTCTAGCAATGGGTATGTAATCAAACGATATAATGAACGCATTAAAATCATCCTTTCACAATAGCCTATGGGTTTATACACAAATAACCGAAAAATAACGAAAATCTAATTATCCATACACAAAACCCAAATCAATTAACACAGGATAACACAATCAATTTCTAATGAGAGAAAGAAACAACAAAAACTAAAAAATACACTTCACTCAGGCTATCGGCATCGATGTCACCTCTGAACTAGTGTCGGGATGTTTAACCTTTCATGGGTCTCCTAAGAAATGCATCAACCCCATAAAAATCATCCCCACTGAAAATCCTACCTACTCTCTTCTCAATGCCACAACCTTCTTCCCTATCTACTGTTTGTGATGTGACAAATAAACTTAAGGGCTTTTGTTTCACCTAACTTCTCTTCTCTATTTCACGTAGCTCTCTTCACTCATCTCTCACACCACTCCTAGCTGAAACTTCTTTTTTTCAAGCCACGTCGCCTACTCCTCTCCACTCTCCACTCACTGTAGCGTGATGGGAAGAATAATGTTTAGTGTTTTCGATCACCCCTCCTGTTCACGCCACACCCCTCATTGCTTCTGCATTTTTCTTTTATTAATTGGCCAACGACTGTGTTTTTCCTTCCTAACATCTGGCGTTGTTGTTTCCTTTTGAATTGGTAGCATTTTTGTCCTCCTTTCTTCCACCTACTACATGCGTTTTGTCCTATTTGCTCTTTGCTACTGCGCTGCGTTTTGGGCTGCTAGTTTCCTCTTTAGGCATTACCATTTCTATCTTGGCTGCTACGTTGTTTCTTCATCTATTACTGTGATAGAATATTTTGGTTGAAAATAGGATTGAAATCACATGGAAATACATAAGAAAATATAAGATAATTCAATCCTATCAAATACCCTCACACTTGAACTATTGCTTGTCCTCATGCAATTTAAACACAACCAAAATATTATGTCAATTTTCTTTCAAAAAAAATCAAGTATATGCAATCCTTCAGACATCGGCAACTCAAGCATCAAGGTACTACATATACCATAATTTTTTCATCAGTGCACATAAACAAAGTCAAATGAAGACACTATTGATCAAAGGTAAGCATAAAATTAAGATGAACTTTTCTCACGGTGTTCACTCATATCACTCAAGTATGTGATGGGTTGGTGTTTCACTCAAGACTCCCTCTATGAGACTACACTACCATAGGCTTGGAAATACATCCATTTTCCTCTGTATAGAATAAATGCTATCATATATCAAAAGGATTTGTACTTGGGTTGTAATAGGGCTTGGTTTAAGGTAAAGTAAAAAGGTCAAAAGGTTACTCACAAGCATTCACAAAGTACTAAGTAAAAGGGACAACCAACTATAAATTCTAAGATAAACATATGAATACAATGGACTACAACTACTCATTACTAATTAATGCTACTATGTTTTATTCCTTTTCTTTCTTTTTTTCTTCTTTTCTCTTTTTGTTATCTTTTTTCGTTTTTTTACTTAAATAAAACTAAAAACAATATGAAAGAATAGTAGCATATATCAACAAAATATGAGTAGAAATATCTCTAAAAATATCTTAGAATACAATACAAAACAAAAGTCCCTAAATTATAGACATTAAATGCTTACTTAGTACTTCATTAAACTTGCGACAGGGTAAGGCTAGTGGGTTTTTTTGGGGTTTCAATGTAACGTGATTAATACAGAAACAAATAAGGTTAAAGGCTCAAAGGGGTTTGTAAGGGAAAAATGACTCGGTGGCTTATTTAAGCTAAAGGTCCAAAACAAAGAAGGCCTTGATCATTTCCATAAACCATGCAACTAGTAGTTTCAAACCGGTTCAATGTAAGTTCTGAAAGTAATCTTCCTAGAGGAGCCTCACACACAACAAAGAAACATAATAACTGTGAAATACAGTCATATAGGCTCAAAACCTCATATGTTCTTATATGAAAATCCATTAAAATTTCATACATTACCTAATCACTCAAGTATTAAATTATTGACTGAGTTTATGCAGCCAACTAGTTCAATCAATCCACATGATTCACCTTCCTCTCAAGTTGCCTATTCCAAATTCACGCATAGAACTCAATTCTTAGTTCAACTACTATGATAGAATTTCATGATTCAATATTCGTCATTCATCATAATTCAAGAGCAAAATTTTAAAACTGGCCCTACCCCTACACTTAAATGGGACATTGTCCTCAATGTCTTAAAATTAATAAAAACACAAAGGGAATGGAAACAAGAATACTCCCCTCGAGAGGCCATGTGAATCCTGAAAGCAAAGAAATAGCATCTTCCCTCTTGAAGAATAGCAACCATCTTCCACCGACAACCAAAACACAAAAAAAAAAATAAACAGTCAAAGCGAACCAACCAACAAATATGTACAAAAGAGAAAAAAACAAACAAAAACAAAAGGATGCGGATTGGGTGCCTCCCATCAATTGCTTATTTTAGGTCATAAGCTTGACCCTTATCATATGCACAACATCTATTGTCGAATGAATGCTTGAGCCCAACAGGAAGCATGCTCAAACTCCATAAGGAGCCTATAGCACCTTCTCTCGAAGTAAGATCCTTATCAGCATGATGCCTCGAGGTTTCTGAGGAGTGGAACTTCATCGTTTCACCATTATACTATAATTTCCACTCGTCTTTTCGAGCATCGCACTTCTCATACCAGGATGGTCTTCGTGAAAGTATCATCAATGGGTGTGGAGACTCGACATCCTGTTTGCCACCTTCGGTCTTTAGTTCACTCGCCCACAACTCTCCTAAAAATTGCACTTCTTGCAGCTCTTCCTCTTTCTTTAGATTCTTCATCTCTACTGAGTCCTCGCTCTTTTGAAATAATTCGAATGACTCTCAACTTTTTCTTCTTTGATTAATTTTTCTAGCCTTTTAAGTAAAGGTGAAGAGTTAGTTTCAAAACTAGTAATGGACTCAATACTTACCTCCGAGGTAAAAGATATATCCTTTTCTACTTCGATCTCCTCTTTAGCTTCTTCAACATAAGCAATTGTTGAGGATTGACCTCAAAATTCTTAAGCTCCTCTTCACTTTATAAGCTTTCCACGCTAATATCCATCTATTACACCTCGGGTTGATACAACTGCTCCTCTTTGCTTTGTGGTTCCAGATGATTGATATCTCCCCATCGAGGCAATTCATCTTGTTGGAATTGTAGAACATCCTATCGGATTTGTTGTACAACTTGCTAAAACAACTGTTGCATATTCTATTGGAACTGCTGCATATCATGTTGAATTTGAAGATTGTTAGCAGCCATAATATTAAGCATTTCTTCTAGAAATGTACCTGAATCGTGTTGGCTCTCCGAATCTTTAGCGCTAGACCATGTTGTTTTTGGAAATTGCCCTCCATCATGCTGGAATTGTAGACTATTCTTCTACAATTACAAAGTATTAATGTTTATAATATTACTCAACTCTTCTAGAGATGAACTGGACTCATGATAGGAAGCTTCTAGTCTGTATGATAATTGTTGTGCTTCCTGCAAACTATCATGAAAATAATTCCGATGATTATCCCATCCATAACAATGTTTGGACTGAAGTTAGGTTGATCGGTCCAAACATTGTTATAGGATTGAGAATATGAATTAAAGAAAAAATTACTTCCATCCATGATGATTGTTTTTAATTTTTATAAAACACAAACATGAAACACAATAAAGAAAGGATCACAAAATAACTGACAAGAAACACCAATTAAAATCACAAACAAAAACTAAACACCGCACTACCCAGTAATAGTGCCAAAATTGATCAGCGTGTCGTAATGCTAGTCAAAATAAAATAACTAGACTACAACTGTAGTAGTGGTGAGTCTAGGTCGATCCCACAAGGAGTGTTCGATTAGCTTATGACATGAAATTAATCGGTGTTTAGGAAAATTGGGGGGGGGGGGTTGTTGGATTTCGGAATAAGAAAATAAAATGAAACTAACTAATAAAAATTAAAGAAAATATACAAAAATGGTAAAATTAGGGAATTCGTTACGGATCCGATTCTTTGGTTCAATCTCGGCCTATACCCTAACTAAGCATATTTCGTTGATTTTTTGTTCTCAAACCTCTCCTAACAATTCTTAAACTCGAGTTAATAATTAACTCGAGTTTTCCCTTAGGTTTTATTTAATCAAGATACGATCATTAATTAAACCGAACTACCGAATAACCTAGGATACGATCTCTAGATTTAATTAGGCAGTGGCATTATGAATTAGGAAAATTGATTAATCAAGGCAACAACCATATACGATGCGTCATTTAACCTAGGTCATGTTATCCGTAATGATTATGAATCATTAGTGGCTACACATGAATTCCAATATAACAATTAGGATTATATTGAAATTCTAGCAATGGGTATGTAATCAAACTATTCAATGAAATGTATTAAAATCATCCTTTTACAATACCCTATGAGTTCATACAAAAATAACCGAACAATAATGAAAATCCGATTATCCATACATAAAACCCAAATCAATTAACATAGGATAACACAATCAATTTCTAATGAGAGAAACAAACAACAAAAACTAAAAAATACACTTAACCCGAGTTGTCGGCGTAGATGTTACCTCCAAACCGATGTCGGGACATTTAGCCTTCCATGGGTCTCCCAAGAAAATACTTTAACCCCATAAAAATCATCCCCACTGAAAACCCCTTTGTTCTTCACTCACGGAAAGCTTCTCTTCTCCACACTCCTATTCCTATTCATTGATTTGACAAATAAAGATTAACTCCACTTACACTATTCAAGTCTCCACTCTCTTCTCTTGCTGCAAGCCACTCCAGCTGCCTACTCTCTCTTTACGCCAGCCCTCCTAGCCGCCAGCCGCCTCCACCCTTCTCTGCTCTCTCCTATAGCATGATCGGACGATTTAAGTTGCTCGTATTTGGTCCCCCCTCATTGCTATTCATCTCTTGCATTTTACCCTTTTACAGCTCCCAAACGTATGTGTTTCATGCTAGCTTTAATGCATGCATTTAACACTAGCGTTAAACTCTATGTGTTAAACGCATGCAATGCTAGTGCTGGCATTTAATGCTAGCGTTTTGCTTCTTTGTTAATGTCATTTTGGTGTTGGGCTGTTTTCCTTGTTAAACATTTGTGCTCCAATTTGCTTTCGAATCTTGTCTTTTTTGTCTCAAATATATATCAACATATCCAACCTAGCAAT
The DNA here is from genome assembly GCA_025629805.1 of Erythroxylum baracoense. Taxonomy (NCBI): domain Eukaryota; kingdom Viridiplantae; phylum Streptophyta; class Magnoliopsida; order Malpighiales; family Erythroxylaceae; genus Erythroxylum; species Erythroxylum baracoense. Next base: position 16,233,985 of record JAOTAY010000190.1, on the reverse strand, counting down.
CAACACAAATTGAACACAAATTAAGCTTTTTATCTTGAAAATAGGATTGAATCACATGGAAATACATAAGAAAATATAAGATAATTCAATCCTATCAAGTAGATAGAGATAAAATTGAGGTAACTAAGAAGCTTCCACCACCGATGAATTTTAAAGACATTTAGGCAATTTTAGGACATATAGGATTTTATCGTCGATTCATTAAGGAATATTCTCTAATTGTTAGACCTCTAACTATTCTTTTAGTTTAAAATGTGCCTTTTATATTTTATGATAAAATTTTATTTACTTTTAATAGGTTAAAAAAGGCACTTACTTTAGCACTGATATTGACTTCACTAGATTGGTCATTAATGTTTGACATTATTAAGCAGTGGGATGTGTGTTAGGCCAACGATAGTCAAATGGGTTACCTATTGTTTATTATATAAGTAAGACATTAATGAGGGCCTAACTAAATTACACTTCTACTAAAAAGGAGTTACTAGTAGTTGTGTTTGAATGTGACAATTTTCGATCTTACCTCTTGGAATTTAAAATGAACATTTGTACTGATCATGCAATATTAAGGTATCTTTTCTAAAGTGATCATTTGTACTGATCATGCAATATTGAGGTATATTTTTGCCAAGAAAGACATAAAAATGAGACTTTTCTTATTGGTGCTTCTTCTACAAGAATTGGACATTGAGATTAGAGACAAGAAGGGAGTGAAAAATATAGTAGCTGATCACTTATCACTTCTTGAAGGAGGGTAATTACAGTAGAGTGATGGCATCAATGAACGATTCCTCGATGAAACCTTGATGTTCCTAAACTGCCTTGTGGTACCAAGTATGATGATATAGCAAATTACATTGCAGTTGGTATCCTCCCCTTTAATTTGCCTTATTAATAATAGAAAAGGTTCTTACTTGAGTGCACTCATTACTTGTGGGATGAGCCAATCCTTAAGTCAGAAACTAAACACAAAGGAATTAACAATTGAGCAATAAGCAATCACATTATAAATCAACCTAAGGAATTTATCAATTTATGAGAAAGGATATTTTATTTATCATTAATGGTAACCTAGCCAATTATGTGTCAATGGAGTGTTAGTTATAGATTGTCCTAGAGATGATTACTCTCTCAAGTTATAACCATTAAACCTTAAATTATAAACCATAATTAGATTATAGAATTTGTAATCTCTTAATTCACAAATTATCCAAAACCTAATTAGATCTGAAGCACTATCATAAACTATTGGAAAATCACATGAGATCTCTCTCTACCCAATTACCAATATGATTTATTATGGTTTCTATTAAATCGCCTAACTCTCATTGATTTGATTTAATCATTTTTCATTCAGTTCACCCTCTTAGTTTATTACTGAATTATGCAATAACGTAATTAAATCATTACATTCATCCAAATAACACAATCAAGTAAATTACCATTAAATCAAAATAAAATCCTGAAGAAAAGTTTAGAACATCATCAATATTCCAAATTCTATCATCATACTATCCATCTCAATTCTATACATCAATAAAATCGAAACAAAAAGGAAATACAATTTGGAATAGACGATGGAAGGCGATGACATCGAAAAACCTCCTGATCTGGGAAGCACGTCGAGTCAGCTTCGTCTTCCTCTTATTCCTCTTCCTTCTTCTCTTTCTCTCTCTCGGTATTCTCACTTTAGGGTTTCAATGGTGCCTACTTCCCCAAGCTCCTTTCTCTGCCTCCTTATGTTCTTTTTATCCTCCTTTGTGTTTTGGGTAACTCTAAGGATAAAATGGTAAAAAGTTTCAAATGGCAATCATGTGGACAGATTTACCCTGCCGTAGGCCATGATCATGGCTTGCAATAATTTCACCAATTTCTACTTTTTTTGTCTTTTGTCCTTATACACACCCCTTGAGATCCTTTCCTATCTTCTTTTTAGCACTATCACCTCATTATACTTTCCTTCCCGGTGATCTTTATCAAAAATTAATGCCGTACTCTTCCACGATATTTATTTGGAAACGAAATAACCTAACTACAAAATTCAAACCATCTAAAATCAAGAAATAACTGGTAATTTAAAAACCATGAGTTTCCTCCCTTACAGTGCCACTTTTAATGTCATTAGCTTGACCTTCTATCATTGGAAACTCAGCCAGGATCAATTATGAGCAGCTTGCTTCTGCCCTTTTCGTTAAATATCAGTTTTGTAGCTTATAAGTAAGCTACAAATTGTAAAATAATCAGAAGGATAATATTGATAAAATTATGAAAACCAATTAAGCTCAATTAGCCTTTTTTCGAGCGAAATGTTAACAAAATAAGGAATAAAAAAACTCCTTGAATCTTCCATAAAATCCAGTAGTTTACACGGTAAGAGGGTGAGTTATTCTCTTATTGATTCTTCCTCATTTGCCTTCGTCTCCTCTTCTTCTTTAGCTTCTTGAAAAGAGACTTCCATAATTTCTTCAAGTTTGATGTTTGTTGTCAACTATTCTTCATCCTCTCGTTCCTTCAAAGATTTGAGCACATTAATTTTTCTGAATGAGTTGCCCTCCTCCAGATTCCTTAATACATCATTCATGTTGAATGTCACTTGGTTATCACTAATCTGAATGATAAGGTTCTCTGCATGGACATCTACCCTAGTTTTTTCAATGTTTAAGCATGGTATACCAAGATTTAGGGAATAATAGGGAGAGTTGTCATTCTTTTCTTCATCCTCTTGCTTCATCTCTTGGTTTTCTACAAGATGGGGTTCGACCTAATTTCTCACTGGTATTTCTTGCTCTTTCCTATTTATAAGTATGATAGCCTCACATTGCTCTTGTTGATGTAATTCCATATTGCTCAGAGAGTCTTCCATGTTTCTCTTAAAAAATTCACTAGAAAGTTGTCTCACTTGAATCTCCAGGTTATGAATAAAAGATGCATGATTTTTCGTTACTTGATTAAATTGCTCTTCCAGTCTCTTCTGGGTCTCTTCCATGCCTATTAGCTTTTTCATGATTTTGTCCAATATAGAATCTGATGAACTAGACTCATCTTGGTGAAATCCTAACAGGTCTTGATGTCCCAGTGTGAGTACTTACATTATTAGACCAATAGAAATCTAGGTGGTTTTGCCACCCTGAAGTGTACATGTTCATATAAGGATGATGATTTTTCTAACTACATTGAGGCTCATTGAAATCCGCAAGAAACCTTTGCTCCCTATAATATACATCCTCCATGATTGCTCTTTTTATCTTTTCTTAGCATTCAACTCTTGAGATTCCCCATTGTTGTCCAGTGATATCCAAGTTGATGTGTTGTCTACTTTATGCATAGTTTTTTTAACACAAAAGAAGGTGAAAAAGTCTTAGATTACAAGAATTAAACTAATCTACGCCTCCCTGGTAACAACTCCAAAAACTTGATCATGTCATTCGAGCTTCAAAATTTATAAGCCCTCAAATACTGCAAGCACACGAGTCGTGATTGTAGAGTAAGAGGTGTCGATTCCAAGAGGAAGGGGACTAATCTAATCTTAACATCTAAGGCCAACAATATATGAAACTCAAAATAAACAATGCAACAGAAAGTAATCACGAGAATTGAATTCAACCACTTAAGTCAAAAACTAAACACAAAGGTATTAACAATTGAGCAATATGTAATCACAATATAAATCAACCTAAGGAATTTACCAATTTATGAGAAAGGGGATTTTACTTATCATTAATGCTAACCTAGCCAATTATGGGTCAATGGAGTGTCGATTCTAGACTATCCTAGGGCCGATTACTCTCTCTTAAGATGTAACCATTAAACCCTAAATTATAGTTCCTAATCAGATTATGGAATTTGCAATATCTCAATTCACAAATTATCCAAAACCTAATTAGATATGAAGCACTCTAATAAACTATTGAAAAATTACACGAGATCTCTCTCTGCATAATTACCAATATGATTTATTACAGTTTCTATTAAATTGCCTAACTCTCATTAATCTGATTTAATCATTTTTCATTTAGATCACCCTCTTAGTTTATTACTGAATTATGCAATAACGTAATTAAATCACGACATTTATCCAAATAACACAATCAAGTAAATTATCATTAAATCAAAATAAAATCCTAAAGAAAAGTTTAGAACATCATCAATATTCCAAATCCTATCATCATACTATCCATCTCAATTTTAACATCAATAAAGTCAAAACGAAAAGGAAATACAATTTCAAATAGACGATGGAAAGCGGTGATGTTAGAAAACCTCCTGATCTGGGAAGCACGTCGAGTTAGCTTCGTCTTCCTCTTCTTCCTCTTCCTTCTTCTTTTTCTCTCTCTCGATATTCTCACTTTCGGGTTTCAATGGTGGCTGCTTCCCCAAGCTCCTTTCTCTACCTCCTTATGTTCTTTTTATCCTCCTTTGTATTTTGGGTAATTTCAGGGTCCAAAAAATCCCTCTAAATAAAGTGTCTATGTGTTTACCTGATGCAAGCCACAATCGTGGCTCACATCTGAGCCTTTTTTACATAAATAAATCACAACCTAACATAATTTTTGTAACACCCCACTCCCGCTGGACCCGAACCCGATATCGATGGTAATATCCGAGTCTGTGTCCCCGAGGGTAGTGTGCCACATCACTAAACAAATCAAAAGTCGGTATAATAATTTTTTTTAAAACCACAATTATATAATGCATGAGCATGAAATGTGTTTTCCTAATTTCTCCGATTGATCTCCCGCGTACCAATTTCCATGGTTCAACCATTTGTATGGAAACATGATGTTACAATTTTAGCCTAAACACATACTAAATGATTGAATTAATGGCTAAACACATATCAAACTATGTCCTAAAATATGATGCAATTAACACTTATCAAACACCCTTTTGGCTTGTTTATGGAAAGACTTGTTACTTGAATGTGGCGTTAAAGAATAGGGTGTACTAACCTGATTTCCATATTGAGGGCTAGAGGATTAATTGTCATTGGAATTCATGAATTTGCATTTCATTCACGTACATATCATTAGCATAAACACACATGAAATATGAACTAGAATACATTACAAAGATAGCATATGCACTCAATTGATTTATTCTGGGGTATGAAAAGTTTAAAATGTTCATTATGTGAATTGTAACATGTTTATGCCTCAAATTTTAGTATGATTGATTACAAGTAGTAAATTTGGAATTAATTGATATAATTAGAAAATTTAGAGATTATAATGTATATTTGGTCGAGGAAAAATACCAAGTGATAAGATAAATTGATACACAAAAATTAGAATGATTAAGTCTATAATTGAGTGACATTTGGCATTGATCATTATGGGACAAATGGACTAGTAAGTTGATGAAAAATAGCATTGATTAATGGCATGTGACCTAGCTTTAATGGTAACATATGGTAGCACCTATACTTGTTAAATGTTGAACGTGCCTTTAGACATGTGGTCATTTCATTAGATGACACCTAACACCTTAGGTGCAACATTCAGCAGGAGCAAACTTGGTTAAGCTCATTTCTTGTTCTTTCTTCTCTCACTCACATCACCGAAACTCTTTTCTTTCACCCCCTGAACTTGTTTATGGTTATGCCTAATTGTTGCACTAATAATCCGTGCTTCACCCTCACAAAGTTAAGTAGAGAATCAGAATATAGTTGCCTTATTGTCCTAGCCGAAATCCATTCAAGTTCCACCTTGAATGTATAATGATTCTACATTTTTGGAGTACTGATTTAGAGTGACTTTTGAGCTAGGATTAGAACTAAACAAGTAAGTAAAAGATTAGTGTTTATTGCATGTTATAATAGAGAATTGATGATGATAACTTAGGATGAATTGTAAATGATGTTAATGATTAAAGTATGTTGGAATATGTTAGCTGTAGTGTTTTCATTGAACATACATCTGTATTTTAGTCATATCTTGATATGTCGATATCCAAATGGGATGATTTTTAATTTAGATTAAACTAGATACATATGGATACAATTTTTATGGAGGAATCGAATTTGAATTCTGTTTCTAAGGGTTTCGAAATTTGGCTTGAAGTTGAGTACTGGTTGCTATTGTGGTGTGAGAATAGTCTGTATTATTTGGAGTATAACTCGCAGAATACTGAATCAAACTGCATGAACTTGATGTCTTTAGAAACTTAAGATATATAGGAACTTTTGTTTAGAAAAATGTATTGCCTAAATACCTCATTTTCTATGTCAAAAGGGCTATACAAAACTAACCCAAAAATCTGTCTTGAGAAAAAATCTGGAAAATTAGAGCTATAGGTCGAAATTTTGGTTTCAATTTCATCTTCCTCTTTCAACCTATTTTACATATCTTTAGGGCATGAATTTGAAGAAACCCAAACAATGAAAGTTGTAGATATAGGTCTTAGCTTGACCTCTGTGAAAATGTCTTGATAAAATAGTAACTAGAGCTTAACTTATGATTGTTTTCCTAATACTACATGTGATAGACCCCTCTGCAGAAATCTTATATTATTTCCTAATTTTTGGGGACTTTAGAGATCGAATTAGTCAAAGTATAAAACATGAAAAATGATTATTGATGTCTTATTAATACTTCTGCAAAACAGTTTGGCTAGAAGATAACTTGATAAGTTTATGTAGTTAATTGAAGTCATAACCTAAAGAATGGACTGTTTAGATGAGGTTAAGTTTAAATCTGGAAATTTTGATTTGTTTAAGGAATAAATGAGTTCTTTTAATGTAAACATGATCTTAAGAACATGAGAAATGTGTATAAGGTATGGATTAATGAGCATTGAAGAACATAGGGTATTTATGAATGAGAATTGGGTGAATGTATGAGTATATGTTGCTGGGAAAATTTTAGTGAATGTATAGATTTAGCTTGCTAAAATTTCAGATGTAAAGTACCAATTGTGTGTGTATTATAAGGAAAATTTTTATCATGAAAAATGTTCAAGGATAAGTGTAAAATTTGAGTTGATAATGATATAAAGATGTTCTTATGAATGTAATGTGATTCAAAGTATGTAAGTGATGAATTGGGAATGATTGAATGAGAATTAGGAAATTGTGTGAGTGTATAATATTAGGAAAAAGAGTGATTAATGTGTGAGTGATGAATTGAAAGTGATCAAGTGCATTAAGGCATAAACCTAATTGCAAACTAAATGATGCACAAACCATGATGAATGTATAAGTATGATTTGTGAATAAGATTT
>JAOTAY010000190.1:16213732-16226667 GCA_025629805.1 Erythroxylum baracoense | reverse complement strand
AATTACAAGTATTCTTTCTTTCTTCTCGAGCCTCTTCAGGTCTCTTACACCAAGTATTCTTTCAGCTATCTTAGCCTTTCCAGGCTCTTAGCCTTTTCTTTCTCTCACTAGAAAGATATCGTGAGCTATTGTTATAGTATATTAGCTCTCCAGTATCGCACTACAAAATTTTTCTTTTCTAAGTATGCACTTGAACGATCAAAAGTTGTAGGATCAAAGGTTTCTCAAAAGGTTGAAAATTTGTAAAGTTCAAAGTTGTTCACTCTTCGACTACGCCTATTATTTATAGTCTAAGTCTCCAACTACTTCTTGAATCTTGATAACTGCTTTTTGAGTCTTGATAACCGCTATTTAGTTGGGTTCTATAACTAACTGCTCGACGTACTAGTGTATCTTTTGCTTTGTATCGTCTGTGTTTTCTTCTGTGTCTTCTGCTTCTCCTGTGCTTCTACTTCTTCTGTACTTTGCGCTTCTTCTGTATTCTCTGCTTCTTCTGTCTTCTACTTCTTTTGTGTTTTTCTTCTGTGTCTTCTGCTTCTTATGTGCTTCTACTTCTTCTGTACTTTGTGCTTCTTCTGTGTTTCGCTTCTTCTGCCTTCTACTTCTTCTATGTTTTTCCTCTGTGTTTTGTTTCTTCTATGTTTGTACTTCTTCTGTATTTTGTTTCTTCTGTATGTTGCTTCTTTTATGCTTCTACTTCTTCTGTACTTTGGGCTTCTTCTGTGTTTCGCTTCTTCTGTCTTCTACTTCTTTTGTGTTTTTCTTCTGCATTTGTACTTCTTCTGTATTTTGTTTCTTCTGTATGTTGCTTCTTCTGTGCTTCTATTTCTTCTGTACTTTTCTTCTGTGTTTTGTTTCTTCTGTATCTTTACTTCTTCCGTATTTTTCTTCTGTGTCTTCGCGCTTCTTTTATATACTCCACTTCTTCTGTGTATTGCTTTTATGTTTTTCTTTCTTCTGCACACTTAACACACTCATCAAACTAGTTCATTTATTTCTATCATTATTATTGTTTGATTGTCATCAAAATTAATTCTCGTAAAGTCCTCCTGACTTAACAATACGATGTTAGTCCATTCACCCTAGGAATTTTCCATGCTCATTTATAATTTTAGGCCAATCAAATAAGTGGCGTTATTAGTAAACTTTCATGAGAATGATTAGTTAAAGCAATAATGTAGGCAAATTTTTGTGTTAAAAAAAGAAGGTTCTATAATTTTAACTAAAATAACTGTTCCACTAGCCTTTAGGATATGAATATAGCTAGTAGCCAGTTGAGAATGTGATGTCTTTGAGTAATCGGATCGACGTGCATCACAAATGTGTGCCTTCATATAGAAAGGCTATAGTGGCATTCCAACGAAGCATATTAATAATAACATGGCTTAGTTGAGTAAACAGATTGACATTCATCACAAATGTTTGCCTTCGCGTAAAAGACTAGGTTTATGTCCTTAAAGAAAAATCAACAAAAAGAATATTTTCAAAAAAAACTACCAAACTTGTTAGTAGCTTGACTTTTCATGAAAATCTACTGAGGAATAGCTACATTTTTGTTTTGACTGAATGATTATCAATGTGTGTGTGCAAGTGATATAGGTGAATAGCCTCAACATTAAAATTTTGATTACTTGTATATTGAGTCTAAGGTGCTTAGACACAGATTTTAAACGTGGAACAACTTGAATGATTGTGTTTAGAGTTAAATTATTTTGTGAATTTTAAGTCATTGTCTCATTTGTTACATTATGTGTTTTGTGCTTTGTTTTGTTTTTTGTTTTGTTTACTTGAGGACAAGCAAACGTTTAAGTGTGGGGATGTTGATAGATGTGAAATGCATCATATATTAAGTTATAGTTTGATAGGAGTTTAGCCATTTATTCAATTGTTTAGTATGAGTTTAGGGTAGAATTATGTTAGATTGTAATTTATTTGTGTTTAAGTGTTTTATGGGTTAGAACAATTCGTTGAGCTTAAATATGATGTTTTTGAGGTACCTTGCTATATTTGTTAGTATTTCAGGGTAAAGATAAAAGAATAGAGGAGTTTCGGAGCAAAATGGGGCCAATTGCATAGCCTAGGCCACGATTGTGACAGAAAGACCTAACATAGGCCACGATTGTGGCCTGCAAGGCCATGGTTATGGCCTACGTTGAGCAGGTGCGCAACCACTTCCAAACTTTGCATTTCGAGAAATTTTTAGGACCTTTTGGACCCCAAAAAAATCCTAGCTCAACCCTAAACACAACAAAACATAAATAGAATAACAGTAACATAAAGAAGGAGCTTTTACATTAGCCACTTTTAGAGAGAAACCCTAGAGACAATTGTTGAGGGATTGAGAAAGAGAAGTGGAGAAGAAACTGACATCGTCGTACTTCCCAAATCATGAGTTTCCAACGTCGCTACCTCCCATCTCCATCCAAGATCGTATTTCCTATTATTTTCCATTTTTATTATTGTATAAAATTGGAAATAACAGTTTGATGATAGGATTTGTGAATGTTGAGATGTTCTAAACTCACCTTTGGGTTTTTTAATCTTTGATTTAATGAAATCTGGTTATTTTTATGTTTATTGGATTAATTGTGAATGATTTCTATTATTGCATAATTCGGTAATAAACTAAGATGGTGAATCCAATGAAAAATTATTAAATTGGGCTAACGAGAGTTAGGTGATTTAATAAGAATGAGAAATTAATCAAATCAGTAATTGTGTGAAAAGAGATCTCACATAGGTTCCCAATAGCTTGTTGGACAACTTTAGATCTAATTAAGGTTTTGGATAGGTTGTTAATTCATAAATTGCAATTTTTCATAATCTGATTAAGGTTTATAATTTAAGGTTAATGATTATAACTCTAGAGAGAGTAATAAATCCTAGGATCATCTAGAATCAATAATCTGGTAAGTTATAATTGATTATATTATCATTAAAGATAGGTAAATTCTCCTTTCTCTAAATCGATTGGTTTTTTAGGTTAGTTCTTGAGTATGTTGCAATAGTTAAATTGTTAATATTTTCATAATCGATTTTTAGATTAAATTATGTGATTGAATTGAATTCTTGTTTTAGTTTGCTATTCTATTAATTGTGTTAGGCCTTAGATTTTAGGACTAAATTATCCCTCCTCGTGGGATTGACACCTAAAGTGCTACATGAATGACCTATGTATTTGCCGATTATCGAGGTTAACTAACTAAAACTTACATACATCGAAAAACCATAATCAAAGGTACTTCCGATATGTCTTATATTGATAGAAATATTTACAATCAAAGTATCAAATACAAAACGATATCCCTCTTTATCCAAAACTGATACAGAGATCAAGCTCCGTTTAAAAGACAGTATATAAAAAGTGTCTCATACATCAATACAAACCCTGTATCAAGATTCAAGCCTACATCTCCTACAAACAAAGCATTCACCTCTTCATTGTTGCCGACTATCAACTTCTCCTCTCCTTTAGTCGGGCTTCTCCTAGATCTGAACCCCTGCATTATGGAAGCAACATGATTAGAAGCTCTACTATCTAACCATCAAAAACTTGATATGGTTATAGCTACATTGGATTCATGAATCATATTGGCCGAGGAGTTACCTGATAGTTTCTGCTTCAATTTGTACTTCTAGCAATCGGCCTTTTTATGCCCCTTCTTCTTACAAAAGAAGCACCTCATACTCTTTATGTCATATGGGCCTTAGCAATGCTGGACTATCCAGTCTGAATCTGTAGAGAGGGTTTAGGTTTCTTACCCTTACCCTTAGGTTGTTAGGGCTTAGGCTTTCCCTTACCTTTGGCAACTGCATACAAGATTGTATGAAGAGAACTCTTAATCTTCTCCTCAGCTGCAGCACACTAAGAAATTAGGACATTGATGTCCCAAGTCTCATCCTGAGAAATGTAGGACGTTGCCAACATCTCAAACTATCGTGGGAGAGTGCCGGATGCACTATGAGCTGAAGTAAATCACACGTTAGTATAGACATTACGTACAAGAAACTCGATACACAAGAAGGGGGTTGAATGGTGTATCCTTTTTGTGAATATAAAATCTTGCTAAGAACTTCTCTTTCTTGTTAAAAAGATATCACATAATTTATACGAAAATTATTACGTAGTTAAATCGCAAACATGTTCACACAAACTTTGATTTACAAAAAGTATCCCTTGATGAGCAACTATTCTCTGCAAGTGTTCAACTTCCATAATATTCAAATATAGTACATTATTTGTTTATCAATATGCTACTACATATGTTGACAAAAGCTTGAAGGGATAAGATTAAAAGTGATGCTAAGCACTAAGTATGGGATGATCCATACTTATGGAAACATTGATCCGATTAGGTAATACGAAGATGTGTACTTAAAAATGAGATCTCATTTATCCCCACATTTTTCCATTCATATACTTGTGAAGGACATTTTAGTGTTAAATGAACGTTAAGAAAGATTTTAGAGTAAGGTTTCTTTTGGCCTTCATTATTACAAGACATGTACTTGTTCTATAAAGCTTGTAAGCAATGTCAAAGAATAGTTAATATCAATCAAAGAAATAAGAGGCCATAAACCTTGATTTTGGTTTATGAAAATTTTCACATTTAGGGTATCGACTTTATCGGATCTTTTTCCTTTTCATTTAGTTTTGTTTACATCTTATTAGTTGTTAATTATATGTCAAAGTGGGTGGAGGCAAAAGTTACCGAAACTGATAACTACAAAGTGGTTGTAGGTTTCCTTAAATCTAACTTTTTTGTCGATTCGGTATCCCCTAAGCCTTGATCAGTGATTAAAGCAAACATTTCTACAACCGAGTAGTGGAGGCAATCTTAGAGAAATATGGTGTGACTTATAAGATCAATATATTATACCATCAACACACAAGTGGAGCTGAAGTTTTGAATAAAAAAATTAACTCAATCATCAAATCGCTGGACCAATGAGAATAGACTAGAGCTTAAGACTTGAAGATGTGCGTTTGGCTTATTAAATAGCTTATAAGACACCAATTGGTATATCACCCTATAGAATAGTATACGGTAAGGCTTTCCATCTTCCCATTGAATTGGAGCATAAAGCATTTTGGATTATTAATCACTGCAATATGAACTTTGATGAAAATGGAAATGGTAGAAAACTACAACTATAGAAACTTAAGGAAATTCATAAAGAGTCCTATGAAAATGCAAAAATCTATAAAGAGAGAAGAAAAACTTGACATGATAAATTCATTCCTCATAAAGAATTTTTATTGGGAAAAAGTTTCTCCTTTATCATTATAAGATTTAGCTCTTTCCAACGAAGTTAGGATCTCGATGGATTGGACGCTTCATTACAAATAATATATTTCCATATGGTGCAATTGAAATTCAAAGCATATCTACATTTAAAGTATTTAAGGTTAATAGCCATAATGTTAAAACCATATTATAAGAATGTCAATAGTATGAAATTGGAGGAAATATGTTTGATGGATACCTCGAAGAATGAGTTATAGCACCATTAAGCTAATGATGTTAAACAAAAGCACTCTTAAGAGGCACCCTAAGTTTGTCTTTTATTTTGTTTTGTTTTGTTTAATTAAAAATTTTAGGTTTCTTTAAATTTTTCTAGGTTTTACTTAATCATGTGGGGTTTTACACACCCATGTAGGCACTTATACACATCTGTTCCCCTTAAACGTGTAGCTAACTATAATCATGTAGAGATGAAGAGAGTGATTCTTGAAGTTACATGCTCATGTAGGTACTTATACACTCTTGTGCTCCTGGAATGTGTAATTGACTGTAAACATGTAGAGATGAAGAGGTTAATGTAAAAAGATATACCACTGTGTAAATTTAAACATGCTCGGGTAAGTATAAACATGCATGCGTACCCAGATCATGTATATCTCTACAATCATATGGAAATGCAATCATTAAGAAAAATTGAAGGACATGGTTATGCACATAGCCTTGTACATAACCATTTCTACTAGAAACCTTAAAACATTAAATTGCTCTAATTCTCACTAACCGATCTATCAGTTTGTCCACCACCCCAACATCACCATTACAACGCCATTCTCCAGTAACATCAAATAAAGGAATAATAACACAAGCATAAAGACACAAGGGAATCATCTTCCTTAAAAAGCCATGCCCAAATTTTAAGCAGCACAAATTTCTTTGTCCCCATCAAAATCTTCCATCTTCAACTTAAAGATAGAGGATTCATGTGAAGAATAAAAGTAAAGTTTAAGAGAATAATACTAACAATTTATAAAGAAACACCCTAGGAACCATTCCCTTCAGAGGTACAGATGAAATTAGAAAAAATGTTAAATTTAATACTACAATAGCTACTGTACCATCACCTAATATTCCACTATGTTCATCCCCAGTTGATTTGCCATAACCAAAACTATGATAACGTAGGACCTTGTTGCGATCCAGAAAATAAAGAGGGAAGAAATTGGAGTTCACTAGTAGATTGAAGCTCAAAATTAGAGGTTTTAATACTCACTAAGATGAATAGGATAAACAAAGGTCTAAAGAACTTTACAAATGAAAAATCTATGCTTGTAAGTATATTCATAACCATACTACAATTGAAAATTAAAGATGAATTTGAAGCCTCAGTAAGTTAATTAGGTTGACATGTTTATTTGAATGCCCAATCACATGTTTTTGTTGAACTATAAAGGGAGTTTATTACAACTTTTCAATTTAATAATGAGCATGAACTTAAATTGTTTACAAAGTAGAATATAACATTTAGGATGATGGGAAGGGATTTCTCTTTTTCAACTGTTGAATTTAATATTATGATGGGGTTCTTTAAACAGGTTGATGCTAAAAGAGAATTTTTCATAAATTCAAAATGTGATTATTCATCTAACTTTTGACCTATTTTATTATAGAGTGAATGGTTTATTGATTCTATATTGTACAATCTAAGTTCCACAAAAATTTTATACCCGAACAAACTTATTTCAAAATATTTATAATGTTTTTTAGCCTATATCTTTTCTGGACAATGAGATAGTGTAAGTATATTAGTTAAAATTGAATTTTATTTTTTATGGTGTACAAAAAATATTGTAGTAAACCTAGGGTATTGATTGATTACACAATTTCGTTTTAAGATTCAAAAGAATAATAAATTGTTAATATTAGGTTCATAAATCATACAGCTAGTTGTTAATTTGGGTTTACTTGATTTGTCTAATACTGATATGCATATTTCTTGTAGGATGGAACCCTTGGATCTGAATTGTTTAGCTAGAATGGGAATCATCAAACAATAGTCTGATGTCAACTTTAATTTTGTTCCACCTGGACTAGCTATTATTAGCTCAAGAACATTCCAATACAATAAACCTTTAGCTGCCAAGCATCCAACTAACAATTCACAAGATGATTTCCCTTCCTCCTCAACTTAACTAACTATCCCGGTTTGACTCAAAAAGATTGAAAGCAAATTGTATCCTAATAGAACACAATCTAATGACTTTCTCACTTTTCTACCTTCTTTATAAGTTTGTCGTTCATTCACACCACCCCATCCACAAAAGAAAATAGAGTAGCCTCTTCTTCTCTACTCTTTTCTTCCCTATTTTTGACTTAATTTAAACATCATGGATAATGTTTTAAATAAGTTTAGGGGTGAGGATATTCTCCCTTATTATGATTTTGTGGTATGTGGCATTTTTTTAGAATTTTTAACACTTTTTTTTAATTTCTTCTTTGTGCCTTAAGCTTTTGAAAATTAATGAATGTTTTCCAAAGAAATTTTTTCCCCAAACTGTGATAAATGAATTGAATTTTTTATGCAAATTGAGACTTAAAATGATTAATATGAAGGCTAAACAGTTTGATAAGTTGAAAAAGCCAATGGTATTCACTTAGACAAAGAGAAACAATTGATTGATGAAGTATGGTATGAGGATTATGTGAATTTGTTTGAAACATATGAGTGCTTAAGCTTTTAGGGATAGAAACATCTTATATTTATTCATTTACCTTTGGCGTGTGATTCTCTATCATTTAGATGCCTTTAGAACTTGCATTGAACCAACTTGAATCATTATGATTGTATGAGACTTGAATAAAGACATTCCTTATTTTAGCCACTTAAACCTAAAAGGCCACCTTACTTAATTATCCCTAGTTCAGCCGTTTGAGTCATTTTTAAAATCCCTTTGTTTTTTTAAATCCACATAACAAACCTAACTTATAATAAATCATATCACTTAACTAGATATTTCTAATAAGGTGCTTTTGAGCTATTTGTAGAACTAGAAGTGACTTTTCTTTAAATTTTGTTTTCCAAGTTACACTTTTGGTATTAAGTTTTTATGATGGCTACTCATTTTTGTATTAAATTGTAAAAATAAAAAAATCAAGAGTAGAATAATTAGCCTATATTTCTCCCTTTCCAACCCTTAACTCAAGCCTTATTACATCCAACTAGTCAAATTCCATTTGATTAATGCCTTCATATGTTTCTTATGAGGGATATAAGGTGTGTATGCAAGTTCATAGTAGTGTATTCCTTACGAAAGGAGTTTGAGAGCAAACACTTAAGCCTAAACACTTGTATGAAAGAGTGAACATCGTGAGGAATTCACCAAAGCTTTGTGCATTCTTTTGATTGAGATTATCTTTAATTGTCTCTATTCATCCTTTCTAGTGAAAATTAATATTAAGGTGTATTGATGCTTGACTCTTTTTCGGTCTAAGTCTTAAGGGGTATGCATGGTATAATTTCGTGAGAAGTGGTTAGGTAAAAACTATGTCTTCTTGTTTTATTAATTTCTCATTTTCTTAGGGACAAGTAATGATTAGGTGTGAGAGATATTGTTCCTTATTTTAGCATTCAAAATCTTCCATAATATATCTTAATATGATTAGAACTTAGTGTTTTGTTTATTTTTATAGGATAAGGGTTTAAGATGCTATTTTAGTGGAAAATGAATTGAGCCTTAATCCAAATTTGAAATTTTAAATGAAAGAGCAATCTCAACACTAACCAATGATGAATCAAGTAGATTTGAGCTAAAAAAACATTTTGTTTTCTAGATTGGGATCAAATTATTGGGATCAAAGTGAAATCTAGAAAAATAGTTTGATGTGATTCTAGGCATAGGTATGCTTAGTGCATATTGCAATTTTCAAACTTCAAATCTATAAGACAAAAACGTGTAAAGGTGGTTTAAAACCTTATCTTGGCAAAATATAGGTGACAATTAATGAATTTATGATATAGGGATCCACATAATCATAACCGTAAGATTTCCACATTAGTTTCAATGGTTATAAATGGTGCCAAGATGTCAAGGAGCAAAGCATTCATATTCCAACTTCTCAAATTTCTCTTTTTCATCCATTCTTTAGTAGACCTAAGGTAGTTTTTCTTTAACTGCTAGTGGTAGGAATGGACATTTTTGTCTAAGTCTTTTATTCTTAGTTGATCTTTTATTCTTGGTTGAAGGAAGTGGAAGCCCTTTTTGGAACTATGAAGATTAAGAGGCAATCAGGTCTTATAAGGAAGTATTTCGTTTACTCGTGCATTGAATTATTTTTTATACTTCTATTTTATGATTATTTTCAATTAATTTTTAATGTGCATGATTAGTTTATTGGTTGAAATAATCAATTTTTAGATTAAAGTTTGTATACATCAAAATTCAAATCTTTTAATCATTTGTAGTAATTAGGTTTTTTAATTTACTGCATCATAAATTGTTACTCTTTGGAAAAACATTAAATTAATTAAATGCAATCATGGAAGTTGTGTTATCTTTCTTTAATGGTCTTTCTTTACTTAAAGCTACTGTTTAATTAAAATTTGGATCATATCTAAGGTTATTAAATAAAAAAGGTTAATTGAATTACGTGTTTTCGATTAACTAATTGTTAGAAAAGAAGGATATTTAATATCACATTGAATATATGATTGATGAAATAATTATTCCTATACCAATGATCAATAATAGGTCCAAAGGTGGAAGCAACCATAAACCAATGTTTGTTTTATTAGAAACTCTCATTTTAGTACTTTCCTTATTTTCTTTATTGAAAAATTAATCAACGCCCTCCCCCTCTATTAATTATTTTCTTCTATAACATTTGGAAAGAAATAATTTCTCACAAAATTGACTCCTACTTCCTTCTATTACATTTTTTTGTTACAGGAATTTAGGAATTAATGTAGTTTATATACAACAAGGCCCCCATTTGGTTTTATTATTTTAGATGTTGTTTATTCAAATAATAACATAACTTATTATTAGTTTACATCATCTAGTAATTCCAATAATTATGCAATTTTGTGACATACTAGACTGTGTTATATTGGTCAAAATAGAATATGTCAATTAGCAAACAAAGGCCTCTTAAGTGATTTACATCAATTAGATTTACCTATTTATAGACCTTGTCGAGCTAGTAAAATGATGCGAAAGTCATTGAGAAAGGGACCACATGCTTCCTATCTATTGCAATTGATTCATTCAGAAATTTACAGTCTAATGAATGTGAGGGCACATTATAGGGTTGTATCCTTCATCACTTTTATAGATGACTATAATTAGTATGGTCATGTCTATTTGATTTCTCATAAATTAAAAGCATTAAATTATTTCATAAAGTGTGAATTTAGTAAAGAATCAATTATATAAGAAAATAAAATCAATAAGAACTAATCAAGGACAATAATACTTGTCTGATAAGTTCAAAATGTTGTGTGATAAAAAAATGAGTAGAAAGATATTTAACTTTTCTATAAACCCTATAACAAAATAGCATTGTAAAAAGATATAATAAAACTCTATTAAAAATGGTTAGGTTTATGATGGCACAAATAAATCTACCAATCACCTATTGGGGTGATGCATTACTTACAATCACTTATGTACTTAACCAAGTGCCCACAAAATTAGTTATAAACACTCCATATGAGTTATGAATAGGAAGAAAACCTAATATAGAACATCTAAGGTTATGGAATTATGTTGCCTATGTTCATGATCTCTCTTATAAATATGAGAAACTAGGCCTAAGAGGGAAGAAAAGTATCGTTATAGATACTTTGACACTTAAATAAGTATAAGTTCATAGGTGAATGAGGTAATGACGGTGTAACTGAATTTGAATAATGGGATGTTACGTTTTTAGAAAATGACTTTCTAAAGTATAGTGAAATAGGAAAAGATCTATTTCTATATGAAACTCTTAATCAAAATGATTCCATTACCAAGAATCATAAATAAGGACTTCTATTCGAGTGAGAATAGTTTAGAGTTTGAAGAATTGTCTCAAGGACAATTAAGATTGACCTATTAAAAATTTACCTATTGTATTTAATTCGAGTGGGAGTAATCAAGATGCTAATGAATTTATTTCTTATGACCATGTTTACACAGAAGTAATTGTGGTATGATTCCCAATTTTGTTTTGAAATAAAAGGAGAAATTCATAAGATTATCCCATAAGAAGATGATAAGCCAAGGAATGTACATGCGATTATTACTGGTCCTAGTAAATAAGAATGGATGCAAGTAATGAAAGATGAAATGACTTCTTTAAGCTTGAACCATGTATAGGATTTGGTTAACCTTCCTAATAGGCCCAAAGCTTTTAGAAACAAATGGGTTCTCAAAATAAAATAAAATGATGATGGGGATATCAAAAGATACAAGGCATGCCTCGTGGAAAAAAGGATATATACAATAGGAAGAAATAGATTATGACGAGATATTTTCACCTGTTGTGAGTTTTGCTCCAATTTGTCTAATTTTGGCTATGACATCCAGTTTCGATCTTGAATTACATCAAATTGATGTAAGATTTCTTTTTATAAATGAAGAATTACAAGAAGAAATCGATATAGAACAACCTATATGTTTCACAGATTTACGCCAATAATATAGAATGTGTCGGTTATTGAAATTGATTTATGATCTAGATCATTCTTCAAGGCAGTGGTACGTATGTTTTCATAAGATAATCATTTCATATTATTTTCATATGCCTAATCAAGACCGCTTTGTATAGGTTAAGAGATCTAAAGATAAATTTGCGATTTTATCTTTATATAAGAATGCCAATTTGATTGCTTGCAATAACTATAAGTTTGTCAAGCAAATTCAATATTGATTATCATTTAAATTTGAGATGAAAGACATATGTGAAGTTATATATAATCTTACAGTTAAGATTTTAAAAGATCGTTCAAAAAGATTAATGTCACTTTTCAAACTACTTATATTCAAAAGATTTTAGAACGATTTTTTATGTAAGATAGCAAACTAATAGACAATACTATTGTTAAAGAGGAAGGTCTTAGCAAGAAGTTTTGTCTATTTACACCTCAAAGAAGGGAACAAATGAAGCAAATTCCCTATTATAATATAGTTGGAAGTCTCATGTATAACATAATGTGCACAAGGTCAGATATTTATTACGTTGGTGGAATGGTGAGGAGATATTAGTCAAACTTAGGACAAGCACATTGGAAACCAATAAAGAGAATATTGAGGTATCCAAAGGATACTATTGATTATGCATTGTGTTATCAAGGTAATGATATATGTGTATAAGGGTATAAAGATGCAGTAGCGAAAGGAGATTTAGATGAGAGAAAATCTACCTTTGTATATATTTTCTTACTTAACAGTGGTGTTATATCATAAAAAAGTAAGAAACAATCATGCGTTGCTTTATCCATAATGGAAGCTTAGCTTATAGCATTTTCAGTAGCAGTACAACAAGTGATGTGACTTAGACAATTCTTAGTTATTTTGTAACACCTGGTATCTGATTTACCTGATACAGCAGAGACTAATGTCATTAAAACCAGGATAGTGAATTATAATTTTTGGTGACATCAAATTAATGATGTTTGACACTTTTTCGGTTGTCACAGGAAATTGTACGAGC
>JAOTAY010000190.1:16186894-16213632 GCA_025629805.1 Erythroxylum baracoense | reverse complement strand
ATCATTGGCAGATATTAAGTGGATAATGTATGTTAGAATGACATATTGAGATCCTTACTTCATTCAAAACTGTTAGGTAGGTATATAGGTGATTAATCAGACAAACGAATGGGTCATGTCGAAATTTTAGTAGAATATAGGAAATTGAGGCTTACTACGGGTTTTGGTGGCATTAAACCTACCCATCCCCTAGTGCCAACACGGTCCAAAAAGGCGGGTCGTGTCATATTTTAGGGGCCACTCAAAGTAATACTAACTATGACAGTCAAACATCAATCACTTATACTCAAATTTCACTGCAAAAATAAACATATAGATACCAAATAAATTTATATGAATGTTGTAATTACACAAGAAAAAGTGAACATAAAGTATATATCTATACGAGATGTGATGGCAGACCCAATGACAAAACCAAATTTCTATGATATATATATATTGAGCATGTGAAGTCATTAGGATAATATAAATATTAAAATGTAATTGGTTGACATTTCCTCATTTATGTTCATTTAATGTATGGTCATGTTTTGAGTTGACATTGTTTATTAATTAATAAACATTATTTGGCATTCGATTTTGAAATATGTTTACTTTGTATGGCATATTTTTGTATGAATCAAATATTATGTTAGATAGATAAAAGATTGGTCTTTTCACAAAGGCAATTGACTCTGGTATTTTTGATGACTAGAGATAAGACAAGTTTTAAGTTTATTATCAAGGTGATAATTGAGAATTAAAGTAAGAAACTTAAGCAATGAATGACAATTTAAATGATAAGTCAAAAGAAATTTGGTTTGAAGTAATTATATGGTAACCATGTCTATCTTAAATTATTATATGAGAGTTCATAAAGATAAAGTTAAAAGTAGACAAGTGAACTCAGGTTATATATAGTAAGTACGTATGAATAAACATTTCTATGTTATCATATTTATAAAAGACATACAGTCTGAATTAATAGGAGATAATACTGTAGCTTATGCTCTTACCATATATGCAAAAATGATCTTAAAAGGGATTAATATATGTCGTAAGATCTCAACTTACATTGTTTGATACCCTGAAGGTTAAATGAACCTGATAAAATGCCCTTAGAACTCTTGTCTAATTCTTAAAGATTAGATTTAAGGTTTTCTACTTTAGAATATTACTAGAAGCTTATGTTTGATACGATCTTATAGGACAACTCTAAGAAAGCAAATTAAATTAAATTCAAGAGAATTCGGGATATAGGAAGGTCATTCTGATTAGTAACTCGCATAAGAAAAATTTTGTTTAAAAGTGACCAATGACTCTTAGTAAGAGAATTGAGTACATTTATGACATGATAAAATAAAAGAGATCAAAAGAGATTAAAATGTGAGCTATGACCTAGGGTATAGCATACAAAATCAACTCAAGGATCAGTTCATTAAATAATAACATGCAGAAATCGTAGTACCTAAACTTATCATGTGTAAATAAGAAATGATAATAAAAGGACATACTTATGAATTTAAGAGGTGACCTTTTAGTTGTTAATTGTTGAAGAACTATTAATATTGATATTGTCTATAAATATAAGATAATGATCAATTAGACAATTAATAATAATCATATAAAAGACAAAAATACAAAATAGTTTGCACAAATAAAAATATAGATTTTTTGCAAGAGTCCTTTAATCAGTGGAATACAATCAATTCTAAATAAGTGGGTTTGATTAATGATATATATAATTTGACAATTCCTTTGTTTATCCATATGTTATATATTTTCCTTTACTTTGTTTTATCTTCAGTTAATGAAGTTTGATTATAATGCTTATTAAAGTTTTGTATATTCTCTCACTCTTACTCTTCCATCGACACTAATCATGTGTTAAAATATTTCTCCACCAATGTTTGTGTACTCAGTGGCATCTTAACCTTTCCCAATCAGTACCATCGTTGCTATTCATGTCTTCTATACGACACAGTCTTTGGTAGGAACAATAGTTGATGTGCAATTAGGTTTTGCAATTTGATAAAGGAAGATCAAAAAGTGCTAGTTGTTCGTTTATGCCCTGTAGCCAATCGCTTTAGTTGTTGTTTAATGAAAAAATCATTTAAAGGCATTCTTTATCTTGTACATGTTTAGATGTATATGATAAAATCCATGGGATAATTATACATTGCAAATAAAGTTATAATGAGATTATGATTATAAGATTCTTATTACATTTCTGTATTATCCCCAAATTGTTCCTAGTCATTTTTCTATTAATACTGGACATTATTAGAACGTAAAAAGACTAGCATTCCTTATAAAGGAAGTATTCAATCTTATAAGCTAAAGTATAAAGAGATTTAAACAAATATGTGAGTGCTATAGACCAAGTTTACTGAACTGACTCGATATAAGAAACCCATATGGAACATTAATTTATGTCTATGAAAATTCTCATTGTAATAATTGTATAGGTGATCTTTTGACTTGAGGTATCCAAAGTTATCTTGTATAGGGATTGTTATATTTTGATACTACTTATGACCTATTATAATCACAAGTCATTCAATCGATATTCATTGGATGTAGTATGAATTATATGGAGGTAGTTGAATGATCAAGATAGGATTTATAACCCTAAAGTATTAGGGAGAATATTCTTTTGTTCTCAATTAGTATTGATTCAGAAAATCCTTGGCCAAGATGGAATGATGTTCTGTAAATACTTTACTAATGTCATTAATTAATTCGATAGTTAATGGCAGAGAATTAATATGATTGAACTCAAAATAGGGTAGACATTAATTTTATGCTCTATGTCTAATCGAAACATTATATGATGAAATGATTGAATTATACAGAAAAATCATGCATAGAAAGGTTAGTCAAAATCAATTTGACATTCCTAAATATTTGGTGGTCGTGATATATTACTAGATGTCAATCTTGATCTATGATTATAAATTGCTTAATTGAAAAATTAAAGATAATTAAAAGGAGTTTTAATTTATCTATTTCTTATTACAAATTATAATTAGAATTTATAATCATTTCTAACATATTTTAGAACCTAATAGGTCTCACATAAAGAATGAGTTGAGGAGATCAAAGATATTTTAATCAAGTTGGACATAATTGTAAAGTTTGAGAAACTTTATGCTTAAATATGAGATATTTAATAAATAAGAATAAATAAGAGATATTTGATCTTATTTGGGCATAATTAGTGTTTAATCATATTTATTTGTAATTCTAATTAAATTTTAATTGAAATTAGAATTTAATTTCAATTAAATTACTAAAATGTCCAAATTTTATTATAAATAAGCTTAAGTTCTAATAGATCTAACACTTCTTGCTTAACCCTCTCTATAAAAGTTGCAGAGTTCTCTCAAACTTTTTTGTGAATATCGAGACAAACACTTGTGTGGCTACGGTGGTTGAGATGGACCAATTTTAGAAATGATTTATACGATACGACAAGGAAAAGGTCAAGCTTTAGAATAAGGCACAGATTAAGATTCATGCTTTATTATGATTTATGCATTGATCATTTTGTAGAATTAAAGTGATATTGGTTTTTAGGGAATCAAAATATGAAAAAGTTTCGTAATTATTCCGCTGCTGATGAGATTGGATCTCATCCCGATTTCTTAACACTAGTTGCTTTAAAGATTATGCATCATAACAATATCATAATCCTAAATTGCAATGAGAACATGAATAAGGGTAAGACCTACACTTTCCTCTCATTGTCTTTACTTAATGAAAGATGGGGATGCTATTTATTTCTAGTTACATTGGTTATTTTAAGCATTACATGTTTGGCATAGGATACATGGTTTCATAGGACGTTCAAATCCTTTGTTTCCATTATTCTAATCCAACCCTATTCCGCGTCCAATATGACGTCATTTTATAGTAAAAACTACATCGTATTATGCGTGAAAGTGCATCATATTATGTGTGAAACCTACAAAATGACGTTGTATTGGGTACAGAACAAGGGTGGAATAGGATTTTTAAAACAAACGATCTAGTCCCGTGGAGTGAATAGGAGACTCGAAAATTCCATTAAAGTTTTTGGAGATTGGCTTAAAGAAGGGCATAGAACAAAGAATGGGTATAATGCCAGGTGGCTTTATGTATAATTCTCTTAAGGCTCCTGCAACCAAAAGAAGTATACATGAGCTCTAGTTAGACACGATTGCTATTTACTTGTTGATGCATTAAGAGAAGTGGATTCATTCATTAAAATACCAATGATTAAAAAACTAGATCAAACTGGTTGGTCCGACTGGAATAAATACGAATCGATTTTTGTTCCGATTCAGTTCATGTTTATAACCTCTATGATAGAAAACTGACCGGTTAAGTAAAAAATCGGTCAGTTTCTTATAAAAATCGGTCAACTTTTTTTCCAAAAATTAGGTTATAGTCATCTAATATGTGGGGCCTAGTCCTTGAAACAAGAGAATGTGCCAGTTATTTAAATACATAGGGCCCGATAGATTGTCCTTGGCACTCTTTGTTTTTGACATGTGTTAACTTATCATTAATACAGAAATCTTATTATAAAAAGTTTGAAATGTTAACAGGTGTTTTTCAAAAACCTTTGAAATTTTTATTGAAAGTTTTTTCTTTTTTATTCTATCACATAATCTTATTAATAAAATATTTTTAAAAAAACTTATATTTTATTTATATATTTTTATTTTAATTAAATTTTTTGTTTTAAATTATTATTGTAAAAAATGAATTACTATTTTTATCCTTAGAAAATACTAAATTTATTTAATCTCACTAATAAATTATATTTGTCAAAATTTAGGTTTTCTATTTATATCTTTATACTTTAATTTAAAATTTTTAAATTATTATTAATAAAAACTAATTATTATTTTATCGCAAATTTGATTAATAAATTGAATTATTAATTAATATATATAAGTAATCTTGTTTAAGATAATTTAACAATGTGTTAAAAATATTTAAACTATAAAAAAGCATGTTTAAAGGACATTACAAAGAATTTATAATAAAGTTAGAATTCTTTGACTTTCTTTAAATATATTTCAACTTTTACGAATTTTTATATAAATGATAATAAAGAAATACATTTTTTATTTTTATTATTATTTTAAATTTTATATTAGATTTAAAATTAGTTTAAATTATTAGATTTATTATTAGTTTAGTATATATTAATAGGTATTATTAGTGTATTTTTTATTTCAATAAAGTATTTTTATATTATATTTTTTCCTTATTTTATAATTTTTATTTCTTATTTATTATATTCTAGTTTTATAACAGTTTAATACCGATTGAATCTTTAAACCTTTAACCTTTTCTTTGACCTGTTTGATATCCAAACATTGTAAAAATACTTAGACGTCACAATCACTAATAACCTTAATACTTTAGGTGATACTTTGATTTATTTTACTTTTATTTTCCCGTACATGATAAGAATATAGAACTCAATAATTGGAAAATTTATCTAGCTTTGTTCTACCTCAATTTTTTTGAATTGATCTAAATTGAGTGAAGGGTTAAACGCCAATAAAGTTATTTAATTATAGTAAATTCAGTTGAGTATTTATTATTTGGCAATTAAAGAAAAATGATAAATTCATTTATTTGCTTATAAAAAGAGGTTAAGAAACCTAAATTAAAAGGATTAGTGGAGCCTTTCTTAAATTATATAGATCTTATTCATAATTGTTACATCAAATTATAGTGAGCAAATAAGGTAGGTTATGAATTTATATGCTCATCCAATGTAAAAATAGTAAAACTTTATTTTCATGAAAATGGGAATTTAAAACTTAAATATTTTTTATTTTTTTCTCGCCACACGACACCGTTTGCAAGAAGGACATTGGTGACAAACCAAATAATCTCGATGTCATATTTGCGTGATATTTATATTTTGAATGCAATGCGTCACTTGTAGGTCAATTTAGCTCTCTCACAATCAAATCTAAGGCCTCGTCCTCGACTTTGATACCCAATCAAAGACATCGCTCTATCTGTGCGCTTCGACTTACTGTAACCCTAACATCACGTCAGTGAGCACACGGTCGCGTCCCAAAGTTTATCAAATACAGAGGGCTGCTCGTCTGACGCCGTCGCACAAGTCGCCACTGAGGTCGTTGTAGGCGGCTATTCATCGACGTTGTGAATCTCTGACGGATTACTTCGTTCACGTGCGAATCCTTCTCTTTCTTTTGCTCTTTCTGTGGCATGTACGTATATTGAAACGTAATTGTCGGTTTTAGGGTTTTTGAGTTACTCAGTACTCATTTTGATCTTCTATCAACGAAAATTTGAGATTTTGTTGCATTGATTCTTTTTTGCTTTTTAGCTGTTTATGTGATCTAATGCTTGTGGACCTTGGTGGTACAGTTGGATCGGTTGTGATTGAACCTGATTGCCATTTTGTTGAGTCGTTTTAGTGTTTTCTTTTATATCTTTGCTGTTCATTTGTGCTATTAATGGATGATTAAATGGGGTTATTTGTTGTAATATGAAGTAAGGGTATATGAGTCAGCTACATAAGAGCTTCAAATAGATACCAAAAGGACATGTGGAGATGTGCTGATGTGCTTATTATAAGAATCTTGCATCTATAAAATTGCATGTTCTTTAGTGAAGGGGTCTTTGTTAAGGTATACTAAAGTTTGTCATCTTTGCTCACTTTGTGTAGTCCACAAACCTTTTGTTCTTAGAGATGGGCAGCAGTCCGGCACCATTTTCAGATATTGGCAAAAGAGCCAAAGGTATGTTTAAGCAAAGTAGTTTAAAGGAGAGTAATTTTCTCGCAATTTATTTCCCATGATTGCAGCACCTTTTTGTGTGCCAGTTTCATGACATGTTGATATTTTAATATATGCAATCACTTGTGTTCAGTGAATAATATACAAGTGCCTTCTGTTAGTGATATCAGAAATTTGGTCAGATGAAGTGTGCAATTGAGTGAAGTAGTTTTCTTGGATTTGGTGACATTGGTGTAACTATCACAAGCATGTGTTTGTTATATGATTATGCTGGTGATGGATCATTTACCTTGCATCAAACTGGTAATGCCACATGTGGAAATGACATGGTTGTTTTGGAACTTTCTACATGTCTGCAATTAGAGATTCATCATACATATGATTGCAATTTTATGATGAGGTAGAAATATTACAGTTCAAGGAATTGATCATTCATGAGACATACTTGAGCAGAATTCTGTAGGTGATGTGGGATTTTATTGTTGAAAATAATACATATTGAATCGTTTGGGAGCAGAGCTTCAAGCCAAATATTGTCTTGCTTTTTAGATGCTTTTAAGGACTTTTCCGGTGCATTCTTATTTTTTGAAAGAGGATTGTTAAAAGCCTAAATTAGTTGTTTTCCCTTCTTTCATGTGTTAGTTTGTAATTATAAAGCCAGCTTAGTGACAAATTTGTTTACCTCATGCAGATCTCTT
Source organism: Erythroxylum baracoense (assembly GCA_025629805.1). Taxonomy (NCBI): domain Eukaryota; kingdom Viridiplantae; phylum Streptophyta; class Magnoliopsida; order Malpighiales; family Erythroxylaceae; genus Erythroxylum; species Erythroxylum baracoense. Next base: position 16,206,179 of record JAOTAY010000190.1, on the reverse strand, counting down.
GACAAAAGATTACAACTTTGACCACAAGTTCACCTTGTCCATGTTCAGGCCCACTGGATTGGTAGTGTTCGATTCCTTTTTGTGATTTGGTTGCAAATTTTTGCCCCTTATTCTAAGAGAGTATTTACGTTCTTTAACTTTGTGGTTTACTTTAGAATTTGCTCCAAGAGGATATAATGTTTTTAAGTTATTAAATGCACATGCGCCATGGCTATGATCAATTGAATTATATGTTTTTCTTAATTTTTGAGTAGTTGTAAGAAACTACCCTGTGATTGATGTCAAAGTTTATTTATTGCTTAAATTTTTTTTCATGTTTTTGTCCATATTGATGAACTGCATTTAGGTTTTTGACAATCAAGTAATGATATCTGAGTTAAGTTTTGCATTTCAGGGACTTACAGCTACAGGATTGAAGAAGGATGAATTTTTTTTTGGAGACATTAATACCCTGTACCAGAGTGGAAATACTATTGTGGATGTGAAAGTTGATACCTATTCTAATGTAAGAAGGAGATTTTAGCCAAACCAGCTTGTATGTAGTTTTTTTTTAATTGCTGTTTAGTGCAAACAAATACTATGACTTTCTGGATGTGCAGATTCATGTTTGCATTATTTGCACTTGGCGTGCATTCACATTTTATGCCGGCATATTTACAAATGTACGTCTGTGCAGGTGTCTACCAAAGTCACTGTGAATAATATTTTTCCTTCCACAAAAGTGGCAATAAGCTTCAAAGTGCCTGATCACAAGTCTGGCAAGGTCAGTGCATTTAGAATGTGAGCAATGTATAATGATCATGCTGCATAGACTATAAATTTGTGGTCATGGTAGAAAGGTTATGCACAAGTTGTCAGAAAAAATTGCTAATATTTCAAATGTCAGAAATACTTGCAAAATGGTGGTAATTCGGAAATAACTGTATGCCAGCCATGTGAAATTATCTGACTTTTCTTTTAATTGTCTCAGCTGGATCTGCAGTACCTTCATCATCATGCGGCTATTGATTCTAGCATTGGCCTGAATCCAGCACCTCTTCTGGAACTTTCGGCAGCAATTGGTAGCAAAGAGCTCTCTTTGGGTGGTGAAGTTGGATTTGATACAGCGTCTGCATCATTCACAAAGTACAATGCTGGAATTGGTTTGAACAAACCAGATTTCTCTGCTGCTCTTTTACTGTAAGTGTACATTAAAACTGTCTTATGAAATGTTCTTTCATAAATAACCTTGTTAACTTGTGTTGTTTACACACGTCTCTTAGGAAGGATTTGAAAATATTTTTGGCTTTGCGCAAATTCTTGTTTGATTTGGAAGCCCTATAATATATACAGGATTATTGCGTGATTACATTCCACACAATTACTGTTAGTTGTGTCACTCTCTCTAGTGGTATGTTGTAATCACAGACTGAGGTGCTTTGTCATTAAGCAATGTCTGTTTTGGCATTTCATGGCCATTGTTATCAAATCTCTACAGTGTGCAGTGACCAGTGAAATTATTCTGTTCAATCACTTGGAAGCAATTTGCATTCCACATAAATAAATGAAAATTTCACAGATTACCAACAATTTTTTTCACATTTTCTTTGATCTATTTCTTTCAGCTCTTAGTGCAATGTATATATCCCACTAGTGGTCAATTATATCATGGTATGTGCAGTTCCAGCATCCATATGACAATTAGGAAACTTGCAAGTATTTTACGGTGTGAGGGCTTGTGCATATTGAAGTGAGATTGTGTTTGATTCAGAGTCCAACTAAGCTGTAGAAACTCCTGAAATAAGAAAATAAGGGATATTCAGCTAATCACGCGTCTCCCAAATACAATTTACTTGGATACTTCAGTCAAGCACCCCATATCACTTGAGAGCTTAATGATGGGAGAATAGGGAGCATTTTCTCTTCACGTTGTTTGTAAAACATAAGGACATTACCGTTTGATTGAGGAAGAACTTGGTAAGACAGGTAGTTTTAAGTACTGGTTATTGTTGACACGGAAATGCTTAAACCGACCAATTCATAAGTTGTTTATCTGAATTTCGTTTATAGCACTATTTTGTACTGTATCTGAAGATTTGTCACCACTAAATTGGTAACCTATTTGGTGTTAGGACGGACAAAGGGCAGGCCCTGAAGGCATCGTACGTTCATTTTGTGAATCCTGTCCATTCAGTTGCTGCCGAACTAACTCATAGGTTCTCTACCTATGAAAATAGCTTCACCATTGGAAGCTCTCATGCATTGGACCCTTTGACGGTGGTGAAGACGCGGTTTTCTGACAACGGTAGGGTTTCCATGCTCTGCCAACATGAATGGAGGCCGAAGTCTTTAATAACTGTTTCAGCAGAGTACGACTCCAAGACCATCAATGCTATGGCTCCCAAGTTGGGTCTTGCACTTGCACTCAAGCCTTGACCTGTGAAATCTCCTTGATCATGTGGGGCGACTTGAATTGAACACATTGGTCTTGGTATAATTTTTTCATAACGTTGGGAGGGTGTTAAACCTTTACCCAAGAATTTACAGAAACTAGAATATGAGTTGGGGAATTGGACCCGGTTTTGGAATTGATCACATTCACAGCATTTGAATTTTTTGTTTGCTGTTTTCCAAATGTTTTCGGCCACATGATCTGCACAGACACTTCAGCTTTATGTGCTGTGTGAAACAGCCCTTTTTTTCTTTTGTATACCTAATAATATCTGACTAAAAATTTCCTATTCCTCGTTCCTTCCTCAGAATTGTTATACAAAACCTGTTATGATGGTGATCCTTCAGAAAAATGTATACAAAAAGAATTCAAGAAAAATATCCAACTGAAAATTTCACAGGAGATAATAGTCAATACACTAAAGTTGGGTGTGGTGGTGGGGCGACGTTAGGTTTTCAGTGAAACGACGACGTTAGATATGAATGGGAACAGAGAATCGGTGCCCCCGAAGCCAATACTGCACAAAGCATAGTCACCGTAGCACCGCGTCTCTCTCTCTCTCTGGTCTCTTCAAATAAAATTTCCACCACTTTTCCGGGAGAGCCCGAAACGAAAGTAAAAGAAAACCTTCGTTCCCGATAAAATCAAAATGTCGCAAAGCGACACAATCCCTCTCCACACGTCGTCTCAGTCGGACATAGACGAGATCGAGAACCTCATCAACGACAGCGTCCAGTCGGGCCCCGCCACGGTTCAGCCAGCACGCCCTCCGAGTCCGCCGCGAATCCCGGTATCTACGTCACCGTTCATTCCCTCTAATCTCCCTCCGCTTCCTCCGACAAGTCAGAAGCTTCCATCGGTTCCTCCTCCGCCTCCGCCTCCGGGTACTTCAAACGGTTCCATTGGATCAAGCGGGTTCGGATCTCCACCAAATACGTTGACGGAGCCTGTTTGGGACACGGTGAAGAGAGATCTGTCTAGGATCGTGAGCAATTTGAAGCTCGTGGTATTCCCCAACCCGTACCGAGAGGATCCGGGAAAGGCTTTGAGAGATTGGGATCTGTGGGGTCCGTTCTTCTTCCTTCTGTTTCTAGGCCTTACTCTCTCCTGGTCTGCTTCCGTCAAAAAGGTTAGCCTTTTGCTTTGTTTTGTGCACTACGGTGTCTTTTCGGCTCTAAAGGTGGTAGTTTAACATGCTTACGTATTATAAAGGTAGAGCTTCTACAGAGTGCACGCAATCTTCGGCTTAAAATGTTCGATTTTGTGTCTGATCATGGTGTATGTTGTGAAGGCAATATTTATACCTGTTTGAATGAATGAAATCTAGACACTATTTTAGAAATATGAACAACTGAAATAACATGCTTAGTTTAATTACTGAATTTGCTTGAGAACAAATCCCCAGATCGTGTGAACTGAACGGTGAAAATTTTTATGGGGAGCTGTTCCTCATTCAGATGTTATTTACAGAGATTAAGCAATGCTTCTTCAAGCTGGTATAATAATACCATAACTATATTCAATGTTAAAGTTGGATAATTTCTCAAACTTTCACGACTCATTCGTTTGCATCTTTCTTTTATAATATTTGTCTCAGCATTCTTTCCTCTAAATTCTTATAAGGTCGAATATGCTACCCAGTTGAGCACTTTCATTCTTTCCAGATCTATATGAGCGTGGACATATTCCACTTTTAAGAATCTGATTGCTGTTTCTACACTCTCTGTTCATATTTTCTATTTTGCTACGTTTGTCGACCTTATCCATTTGAAGTTTGAATTGATTGTTTGCGTTTAAAGAAATTTAGTTAACTGTATTCAGTTTATCAATTTTCTTCTCTGCTTTTTCAGTCTGAGGTGTTTGCTGTAGCATTTGGACTTCTTGCTGCTGGTGCTGTAATCTTGACATTGAATGTTCTTCTATTGGTAATACTCTCTATCTTCCCTGTGCGTGTGTGAACCAGGCTAAGTTAGTCTTTAGGTATAGGTTAGTATCGTTATGAAGGATTTGATATTCTGAACATCTTTAGTCCCACTTGTTGCTCTTCAGAATGGAAATAATTAATCCAACAAGATTAGGTTTTACTACGATGGTACTTGGAGCATAGTGAAGATATGACTAAGTGGTTTCCCTTCTTATGTTACTTCAGGGTGGACATATTATCTTTTTCCAGAGTCTGAGCCTGCTTGGATATTGTCTCTTTCCCCTAGACATTGGTGCCCTTATCTGCTTATTGCAGGATAACGTGGTTCTGAAAGTGGTAGTAGTGTGTTTAACATTGGCTTGGAGCTCCTGGGCTGCTTACCCTTTCATGAGCACAGCAATCAATCCCAGAAGAAAGGCCCTTGCACTCTACCCTGTTTTTCTGATGTATGTATCTGTTGGTTTTCTCATCATTGCCATTAATTAGCAGATCCTCTAACGTCATTATGGAGTTGGGATAAGTAATTGAAACTGACATGCAGTATATAAGAATTTTTTTCGATGGTTAGGATTCGTTATTATTTTCCTTTTCATGTTACTATTTTCTTTTTCTTTTGACCATTTTCGGGACAACATGTTGAAACACAATCTGCCAATGTTATACGAGTATGAAACTTTATTATGTCTCTGTATTTCTTCATGGCCTTTCTGAAAGAGGGGGAGTTGGGATTGAAGCTCGGATGTGAACTAACTGAATATTTACGCATGGGCAATGGATTTGGTCTTGTTAACATTTTATGACGTCAATTTCTTAACATGTCCTGGTCATCTTTATATCAGCTTGGATAAGCAAATATCCAGTTTCAGAACGAGTCACACTCCATATTACTGTAAAAGAAACCTTGGAGTTGGATGAAGTATGGCTTGTAAAGCTGAAAGGTGGTATCTTAAACCTCGTGTTTTGTCATGATAGCACAGCCATCAAGCAAACACCTGGACTTCGTGAGAAACTTGCAAGAAGGTAGAAATTGTCTAAACGAGCTACGAAGTGGCAACTTGATACAATACCGTCTTTGGCATTCCTGATGGGGTTTGGAGCCGTTCCCCATTTTTCTCCACTTATTAGCGAGCAAAAGGGAATCCAACTAATCAACTGGTCAGAAAATTTAAAATGCCAAGATGAAAATCAGGAACACAATATGCTGGCAAATTAATTTGGCTCCTTCTCTCGCCACCTGCTTAGATGATGACAGCGATTTAAATAATGAAACTCGTTCCATTCCTTCTCCGAGGATCGAAGCGAGGTGATTGCAACTAGCACAGACCGTAATGACAAATTAGAAGGAATATAAGAAAAAGATCAAAGAGATAGTCCCAGAATTATTCTTGAGCTACATTATTTGTTTACAATTGTGGGCTTCAACATACTTTGGGTAGAAAAGAGCAATGGGTATTTAGATGGATTCTTAATGCGGAAAATCACTTGCAAAAAGTTATGTTTGTAACATGTGCACTAGACAGAAGTCGCGAACTTAGCTTTTGTCAGCAAGCGATAATGTTTAAGAGCTTATCAATAATTAATGTCACAGCCTTGTTTGTAGGTTTTCGGCTACATAATTTGACCGTAGTTTTCATGTCATAATGATTTGGTTAGCCAATCCAAAGCAATCTGGAAGGTCGTCAATTACTTCAATGATTTTGGCATTTTGCACTTGCTTTACTATAAACAAAAGATATTCCAGCTGTCTACATTGTGTGACTGATCAACTGCTTTTTAGCACTGGCAAATTGTTCAAATAATGGATTCCATACAACTCCAACACCTTTTTCTTTTTTTTTTTGAGGATTTTCTTTTCTTCTTTAAGAGGAGTCTTTTTATTATTTCCAAAGTTGGTATATGATATTTTATTTATCAGAATATCTATAAACATGCATTTGAATCAGCCCCATTCTTAAGAAATATACATTTGAATCAGCCCCTTAGAGATATTTTTTATGTGTTATATTGGTTTTTTCTTTTTTGTTTAAAAGATTTCGACCAATTATTTTTTACTTCAGCAATAAGGCTTAGGCCAATTGGATTAAGGAAAATTACCCCCTACTTGTTAGTCGACTCAGCTTCAAACCCTGTGATATTTTCACTTGTCGACAAGACAAACAGCTCACTCAGTTGTGTGATTAAGATTGACACTAAAAATAATATAAAAGAAAGGGAATTGAAGATAGATACCAAATTTTCTCTTATTTAAAACCGATTTTTGTTTTCCTATGTAAGACCAACCTTTAGAACTCCCCATGGAAAACACTGGCTTTCCTTTATTTGGGTAACATAAACGAACGACAGAAATCAATAATCCTCCATGAATCAATGTCATATGAAAATTTGAGATAATAGTCCATATTTTATATGAAAGTATTATGTACATCTTTTATACCGTTTAAGACTTCAACTTGGGGGCAAGCTTTATGGAGGTGATACATTGTGTCATTCAAACTGAAACATTAGGACTCTCCATGTCTTATGGTTGCTATTGCCTACTTGTGAAATTATTCTATTAATTTTAAGCACAAACTATGAAATCTACATGTTTCATTGTTTTGATTCAATTAACCATTTTAATTTGAAAGAAGAGAAAGTAAAATTCCTTGAAGTACTTATTAAATGATGCAATCTATGTGTTAAAGGTTAAAATTTATATTTGGTGGGCGATACACAATACTAGGATAAAGCATTGTTGAAGTACAAACATTGTTGAAGGCAGATGTAATGGGGAATCCTCCCCGGTAAATCTTTTGGATTTGGAATAAGATGTCATTTTCCTTTTAATAAAAAAAAAGCATTGTACTGAATTGTACGTCCAAAATATCCATAATTCTACTGTTACGTAATATACATGTTTAATTTGTGGTCATTGTTTTTGTTTTGGTTTGCGGGAAGGTGAACATGTACGGTCATAAAAAGAGAGATTGGTAAGGATTGTCTGTCTTGTTAAGCGAGTTTTACTTGCAGCTGTGGAAATTTGTAGGTTTTCTGATGTTCTTGATATGCGAAGTGGACCAAATGATGTAAAGAGAAGCAACCCCCAAAAGAAGAAGATCACATTTCTTCGACTAAGAGCGTTATAATGATCTAAAGAAAAGAAAACAAAAAAAAAGAGTGGCAAAGGCATAGGCAATGGAGTTACAGAGAGTAGCAACAGAGGTCAATCTCGCCTATCGGCTATTCTCTCTCCTTATTGCTCTTCCCGTCCTTATCAATTAACCTTACACTGATAGAATAATTAAATCGAAATTATTGGTTAATGTCATGATTAATCAATATAATTAGACTAACCCTCTGATTGCAATATGCTAGATTCAAAAATTGGATGGACAAATACCTGGAAACTGAGGAGCAATTGAGTCCATTGTTGTTTTCTGTAAAGCGAAGCGACAAAGATGCAAAGGATTAACTACTACTATTCTAAACCCTGAAAAACACACATACAGTTCTCAATGGGACGACTGTATTTAAGGTTGGCTAGTAGTAGGGCCTCCTGTGTACTATAAACATGGGCCAAGCCTACCCATTATAGCAAGCTCATGTATACAGGTCCATTGACACGTCTGAGATCTTGACATCTAATTAATCGGGGTTTGCAAAATTATTTTATTGTTTATTATGGTAGGCCACAAAATTAAATGATAAAATTATATCATTCTCCCACTTAGACAGCATAACCAACATTAATGAACAACAGAAACAAATCCCCAGTTTAATATAACAATATGTGGCCATAATAAAATGTCAAAATAGAGCCAATAATCTCTCAATCATAAGTCCAAAATGAGGTTACAAGTACCTCAACAGTATAGAAATCAGACTCGATAGGAGTATTGATAACATATATGCAAACATCAATGAACAACAGAAACAAATCCCCAAATGAATATAACAATATGTGGCCATAATAGGATGTCAAAATAGAGCCAATAATCTTTTAATCATAAGTCCAAAATGAGGTTACAAGTACCTCAACAGTGTAGAAATCAAACCCGATAGGAGTATTGATAACATATATGCAAGATACCCATATCTCGATGACCGAAACAGAATGTGTCATAAGAAAATACACACAAAATGGTGATCTGTATGTACAAGTCCAAACAAAATGGCCTAAGCATCCACCTAAGATGCCAATTAAGATTTAACAAAATATCTCATAACAACAAAATGAGACTGGGTACAAATTGTCTCTAACAAAATGTCATATATATACAAATATTTAAACGTATCTGCACAGTATATCCAGAAAGTATATGGCAATAACAATAATAGCAACAATTATAAACAAAAGTCTCTAGACTGAATAACAAAATAAAAGACAGACTCCCACTAATCTAAGGCATCAAAAGATTTAAATAGACCCATACGGGTTACATGATTTACAAAAGCCTTAACAATCAAGCCTTTGGTTAGAGGGTTTGCCACCATAAGATCGGTGGGTATATACTCTATATGGGTCTGATATTCCTTAACCTTCTCTCTAACAAATATATACTTTATATCAAAATGCTTCGAACGCTTAGAGTTCTTGAAATTTGAGAGAAGCCCACCACAACAGAGTTATCACAATATATGGTTAGAAGTCTGGAAACACTCTCCATAAGATGAAGCTCAGAAATGAAATTTCTCAACCGTATTGCCTATCGAGTAGCTTCATAACAAGCCACATACTCTGCCTCTATAGTTGAAGTTATTGTAAGTGTTTGTTTAACACTTTTCCAAGATACAACTCCTCCAATAAGCATAAAGATATATCCTGATGTGGATTTATGATCATCAGGGCAGCCAGCATAATCAAAATCAGAATAACCTATTACCTCAAGGTGATTAGACATCCTGTAAGTGAGCATATGATCTTTAATACCTTGTAGATACCTCAGAATTCGTTTCATAGCTTGCCAGTGACCCACACCAGGGTTGCTCAAGTATCTCCCAAGCACACCAATAACAAAAGAAATATCAGGATGTGTACAAACTTGAGCATACATAAAACTACCAACAGCAGAAGCATATGGGACCTTTTCTATCTTTGACTTATTTTTATCATTTTGAGGACATTTGTCACCTTTTTGGATGGGTGCATTGCATGGATTACGAGTCTTCACGTTGAATCTATTCAAGATCCTTTCAATATACCTTTTCTGAGACAAACCAAGAATACCACGAGATCTATCACGATGAATTTCAATGCCCAGAACAAAAGAAGCATCGCTAAGATCTTTCATATCAAAATGAGCTGTCCACATTTGTTTAGTCTTAGTTGGCTTAGATGATTTGTCATTTGATTTTTGATCCCTTCTTACTTTTGATTTCTAAATCAAATTTGCTTAGCAATAAAATGCATCTCAGCAATTTGGGTTCTTACTTCTTTTTTTATAACAAGTATTTAAGAGCTATATGATTATAGAAAATAATGGCTATAGTCCCTAACAGGTAAGATCAAATTTTTTCTAAAGCCAAAACTACCATTATCAACTCTTTTTTAGTTATTGGGTAGTTTCTTTAGGCATCATTTAAGGTTGTGGATGCATAGTAAACGACATATGGAACTTTCTCCACTTGTTTCCACAAGATAGGTCCTATGGCTTTGTCACTGGCTTCATATATAAGTTTGAAAGTAAATTCTCATTTGGTTGGTTAAACAATAGGGGTTGATTCTAATAACTTTTTCAACTTATCGAAGACTCCTTTACTTTCTTCTTTGAGTTTTAAAATGACATCTTTTTAGAAGAATTTTTATAATTAGGATGCTATTTTTGAAAAATATTTGATGAACCTTTGATAGAAACTTACATGGCTAAGAGACAAGCAAACTTCTCACACACTAACGAGGTAAAGCAAAGATTGAATAATATCCACTTTAGCCTTATCTACTTCAATTCCTCTAGGTAAGATAATGTATCCCCATACTATACCTTGTTCTACTATAACATCTCCATACATCCTTTTAAGATTAAACTCAAATTATATAAGCATTCATCAAAAGAATTTCTATGAATTAAAAAGTCATCCATAAAAACTTCAATGCTTTGTTCCATATAATCTGAGAAAATACTTATTATACATCTTTGGAAAGTAGCTGTTGCATTATAAGTGTCAAAAGGCAACTGTCTATACATAAATTTCTAAAAGAACAAGTGGAAGTTGTTTTCTTTTGGTCTTTAAGAACAATTTCAATATGGAAGTACCTTAAAAATGATGAAGAAAATAATAAAATACTTTACTAACTAATCTCTCTAACATTTGATCAATAAAGGGAAGAGGAAAATGGTCTTTTCGAGTTATCAAATTTAACTTATAGTTGATACAAACTCCCCACCATTTGGAACTTAGTGGGAACTAAGTCTCCTTCTTGAATTATGACAATTGTAATCCCCATCTTTTTTGAATCCATTTATATAGGGCTAACCCGCGCATTATCTTAGAGGGGGTAAATTTTACTAGCTTGAAGAAGCTTCAAAACTTTTTTCATCACTACCTCCATCATTTGAGGGTTTAATCTTCTCTACAGTTGCCTTTTAGGCTTAACTCCATCCTTTTGAAGGATCTTGTGCATAAAAGTAGAAGGGTTAATATTTTTAATGTTTGCTACCATCCATTTGATAGTCGTTTTAAAGCTTTTTAAAATCTATACTAATCTTTCCTCTTGTATGAAAGTTAGTTTGATGGAGATTATCACTGGTAAAGTGTCTCCTTCTTCGAATAACATATATTTTTATGTATTTCAATAGTAGTTTTAACTCTGATTTTAGTGCTTGTATTATTGAAGGGATAAGCTGATCATTAGGTGTAAGGTCGCCTAAGTCCATATATTGTACTATCAGTACCTATTTTACTTCCACAACATTGTTTAAGGCTACCATATACTTCTGAAAAAAATGGAAATATCAGTACCCTCTTTATTAAAAATGTTATCCCTCATAGCTATTTCTAACTCAGTCTTTTTATTAATCTTAAACCAGCTTTACATTAATGAATCTAAAACATAAACTAAAAAGATAGGGAAATCATTATTTGGATATTTTATTGAATCATATATATTAAACTACATCTTTCCAAAATTAATAGTCAGAGTACTATTGTGGATGCCAATTTTTGTTTTGACCATCTTTAAAAATGATCTTCATAATAAAATGGTTGCCAATTGGTCATAATTTTCCATATCTAAGACATAAAAGTTAGTAGGAAAAATCCATTTGCCTTTAACCCAAACTGGAACATCCTTTATTAATCCCTTGGGATACGTATTAGATCTATGTGCTAATTGAATCACCATTATTTCTTTTACTAGTCTTAAATTGAGAGTAAAATAAATGGAATAGGACATAACATTTATGGATGCACCTAAATTTAGCATTGCTCTTTTCATTAAAACCTTCAATAGTACATGGTATAGAAAACATACCTAGGTCTTTACACTTTTTTATAAGGCAAATAACTAAAAATACATTTCTCCTTGGTCTTATCTTTTTGATGCCTTTTGAACTTATTGTGATTGTCCTAGAGGATGCCATTATTTTTAAAAATATGTTGTAGTTTAATTTACTAGTGTATTGCTATACCAAAAATTTAGATGCTCTCTTCAGCCATGATTATATGTGTTTGAATATGGATTGATTGACATTGAGGTTATCCTGGAAAACTTCCTACTGCATTTGTTTGTTTTGCTGAATCTTCTTGTAACATAGGACACGTATTTATTACGTATCCTACTACTAAACATATTTAGTAACCTTTTATCGCCTCTAATTTTCCTACGACCAATTGTCATACAAGTGTAGCAAGATCATCCATACTTCTTTCAAGAGAAGAGATGTTTACCTTATTAACTTGTCGGGTTGAAAGTTCCATCCTAGTGTTGAATTGATGGCAGTTGGATGCCATATTAGTGATCAATGTTCGAGCTGTTTGTTAATTTGGTGATCTAGGCAACTATCGTATAGCTTTCTAAAATGATCCCAGTATGTATATAATGATTTGTTATTGCGTTGTCAAATTCCATAAATTTCCTTTCTAAGACTGGTGGCATTTAAAGCTGGAAAGAATTTTTCTAAAATTTGCTTCTTCATTTTGTTCCAAGTTGTAATGTTAGAGATGAAAAGTAGTATAACCAATATTGGGCATTATGTTTTAAAGAGAATGGGAAAGCCCTTAATTTGATTTAGTCATTAGTAATGCTATTAAGCTTCATTCCCCTACATATAATATGAAATTCTTAAAGATGTTTGTATGGACTCTCACATATCGAAAAATTGGCAACAAATGAATTAAACTAGATTTTAATTCAAAAGTAGCATTTGCATCAAAATTAGCAAAAGTTATGTAGTGAGTTTGTTGGTTCAAATTTGGTTTTGTAGGTTCTCATAGAGTTCAATTATTTGTTATGGTTTTTATTGTTTCACCAATTGTCAAAGATCTCGTGACGAACATGCAATCTTATAATTTGCTAGCAACAGTGCGAAATTTGGTGTCCCTCTCATATGTACCCGCAATAATTCCTAAATTCCTATAATTAAATAGATGTAATAGAGAGAAGTAAGAGTCAATCCTATGAGGAATTCCCATTTGCCAATTGTTATGAAAGAAAATAATTAATAGAGGGGGTTGATTAATTTTCAATTAAAATAAAGGAAGTAATAAAATGACAATTTCCAATAAAAACAAACCTTAGCTTATGGTTGCTTCTACCTTTAGAACTATGATTAATTGTTGGCATAAAAATAGTTATTTCATTAATCATATGCTCAATGTGATATTAAATATTCATCTTTCCTTAGGGTTAGTTAATCAAAAACATGTAATTCAATTTACCCTTATTGCTTAACAACCTTAGATACTATCCAACATTTAATTAAATAATAGCTTTAAGTAAAGAAATACTATCGAAGCAAGATAACACAACTTCTACAGCTGCATTTAATTTAGTTAAATGCTTTTCTAAGAATAATAACATTTATCACAACAAATTAAAACTCTTTGTTGCTATAAATGATTAAAAGACTTGAACTTTTACGTATTAAAACTTTAATCTAGCAATTGATTAGTTTAACTAATAAACTAATTATACACATTAGAAATTAATAAAAATAATCATAAAATAGACGTATAAAAAAACAACTCAATACATGAGTAAATGAAATACTTCACTATAAGACCTAACTGCCCCTTAATCTTCATAATTCCAAAAAGAGTTTCCACTTTCTTAATCAAAGAATAAAAAGACTTAGCTAACAATATCCATTTTTACCACTAGCAGCTGAAGTAAAACTACTTTAAGGCCTACTTAAAGGAGGAAGAAGAGAAGTTTGAGAAGCTAGAAATTGTAGATGGAATATGGATGCTTTACTCCTTCACTTCTTAGCTTAATTTATAACCATTGAAACCCATATGGAAATTTTGTAGTGGAGATTCTTTGGATCCCCCAGATTATAACTTCATTGATTTTCACCCATATATAGCTAAGATAAGGTTTTGAACCACTTTAACATGTTTTTCTCTTGCAGTTTTGAAGTCTAAAGATTATAGTTTGCACCGAGCATACCCATGTCTAAGATCTTGCCAAACTTTTTTTTTTCAGATTTCACTTTGATTCTAATAATTTGATCCCAATATAGAAAATAAAATGTTTTATGTGTTCTAGTCCCTTGTACAGTAACCCTTGAATTGTCTCTTACATATATCCATCACATTCTATATGATAATTTTCAAAATTCCATGAAGGATTGGTTGCTCTTGAATTTACAATCTATAAAGGATGTGATTCGGTTATAAAAGTAGAATAAGAGACATTCACAAAACAAATTTTTGTATAATAAGATTGTACCTTTTTGGTCTCAATATAATCATGATCAGAGTGACCCTTATTGCCATATTTAGAACACTTAACTTTATTCATGTTATGCTTTTTGAAAGGAAGTTTTCCTTTTCCATACTGGTTCCACATTACCTTCTTTAAATCTTGAGTATAATGGGTACATCTCTTACCCTTTTCTTGAGACCTACTATGATACTTACACTTCCTATTCATAGCTCTATATAAGCTAGAACCAACTGCATATACCTCTAAGAGACATTTTAGAGTCTTCAAGATGTTCTTCTTTTGATATAAGATGCCTCATAACGTCTTCCATTATCTTGATGCTCCCATAGTGATTTAGAAGCATCCTCATATGCTCCCAACTATAAGGTGACAAATGAATCATGAGTTATACTTGCTGCTTATTTGATAATTCATAACCAACGTCAAGTAAGCCACTTATTATTATTAGAGAAGTGTTCTAAAGGCAATCACCTTTATCACTTATTGTACAAATCATTTTATGATCAATAAAGTCATTTTTCATTATTTTGATGTTCATACATTTATGGATTTGATGTTGATCTTAAGTTGATTTGATGAAGTCCTTGATATAAAACATAGCATGGAGGAATCATGATTAGACCATGATAATGAGATTCCTATCATGTGTAATTATGTTAGTATCTAAACTTTCCCCAGTCATAGGATTAATGAAATATGATATCATTAATCATGATAGACTAGCACATGTTATACTCCTTTATTAGATCAAGCAATAGATCTCATAAGTTGTATACATGAGTTTTTTAGAGTTAACATGTGGATGCTTACTAAAGGTAGTAAGTATATTGGATTAACCTACTATGAGACAATCATATGGATATTCTATTCCAGTTTCAATGATAGTCTCATCATAACAATGGTGCAAGTATCCTTTGACTTGAGATGCTCAAGGATATCTCAGATACTGATCTTGTGTTTTAACTTCATTCATCGGTGCCTTTCAGGGGTTACTCATAAGGTGGTGATTGGGTACATCTTGAGGTATTCAGAGGTAATTGAGTAGCCAATAAAGGATTCACAACTCCTAAAAGAAGGAGATGATACCCACAGCATCTTGTCGAGGTCATTACTTAGGAGTCTCTGGACAGAGTAGATATGTTTTATGAAGAGAGTCTTCAATGATACATAAAGTAATAAGATCCTTAGGATAAGATCTAATATCACTTGGACTAGATGTGACGTAGTCAGTCTAGTGGGAGTTGACACTTTGACCATACTCTGAACCAAGTGGGGTATAGACGGTGAAAGGATAAAATTGTATAGCAACATTGCATATGGAAGGGTTTGTAGTTAAACCACTGACTTTCCGATTAATTGGGGGTCATAACGTGTTGTTAGATAGCACTCTTGACTTACTTAAATTGAGTGTTAATTTAAGTGGCCAACATAACAGGAACCTAATGGGTCACACACATAGGAGATCTGAAGGATGAGTAAAATGGTCTTGAATGGTGATTCAATATATGTGAGAGTGTTTCCAGATTTTATAGTGATGTGATCATGGTAGAAAAAATTGCATGGAATGGATTAGAAACAAGTGTTGTTGGCTTCCATTAATGCATGCTATTTATGGTCATTAGCTTCCCATAACTTCCATTAGTGCATGCTATTCATGACCATTAACTTCCCATAAATTTCCATTAGTGATGGGGGTTATGGAAGGCTAAATGGTGCAGAAAGTTGAGATGATTTTCATGCATCTTGTGTAAGACACAAAAAGAAAAAGAAAGTTTTTTTCTTAGACACACACTTTTCTCTCTAACTCTCTTAAGAGTTCTTGTCTTTGCTAGTACAAAGAAAGAATTCTAGTAATCTCCTAATGAGGTTTCATCCTTCTATCTTCATGTGGATTTTCATTAGAGATGGTCTGCATTGATTGCTGTGGTTTACGACAACCCAACATGGAGAAGATTAAAGAACGAAGGAGATCATCAGAAAAGTATGTAAACATCTTACATTTCATGTTTTTGTTTTTCTATATCTATATGCCTGAGCAGATCTAGTTTTTGAGGTTCCATTTTATTTTGATGTGTATATTTGATATATATTATGTATGAGATGCATGATCAGAACCTAATAGTGGTATCAGATCCATCTTGTGCCTTGTTAGATGTAGAATACATGACATATGAAAACTATTTTCATGGTTGTGACAACTTAGGATCCTGTAATGTTTTATTGGAAATTAATTATAGAAAATTTGTTTTCGCGATTTTCTTTCACCAATCTGTTCATAAGATGTAACTGAATAATTCAATGTGATTGAAAATATTTTTAATGTGATCAAAATATTTAATTTAGACTTTAAAAGAACATGCACGAAATCTATATTTCTACTGGGCATGTGATGTCTATTGGCTAAATTGATGAGGTTACACATGATTTCCTCGGAATTTGATTCTTGAAAAATTATGTGAATATATTTCGGATGTTTTTATGCCTCTAAAAATTTTGTACAATTATTAAAATTTTTTTAATAATTTTATCAAACAATTTTCCAGATCTGGACATTTTTTTAGAAAATGTAGGATCTGTTTTATTTGATGTTTATGTATGTTTATATTTCGGTTTCAAAACCTTAAAAATATTTTTATGTGATAAAAATGTGTTAATTTGATGTTTGATGCATGCCTAAATGATTTTTCTTAAAATTTGATTTCCACAAAATTTTAGAAATCATATTTGTCATTTTTATGTCTTATCGGTGTTTTAGTGATTATGATAATTTTTGGGTGATTCCTAAATTATTTTGATCATCGTGAAATGACCTAGAGATGCTTGGAATGATGATTTGATGTTCTGGAAATTTTTTAAGTTATAGAAATTAATTTTGAATTAATTTTAATAGAGCAATAGATTTTCTAGTAAGATTAGAAAAATTGGCATGTATGATAAAATTGAAGTTGTTTAATTTTGGACAAATAATTATTTTAAGGTAAATTAATTATGAATTAATTTCTGAAATTAGAATTCAAAATTAGAATTCATGTTAATTAGATTAATACTAATTCCAATCGAAATAACATACATTGGTAGTTTTAGCCAAGTTAGTAAAAGAAAGATAGTAGATCTAAGTGTTGGATTGGGCTTAGATCCAAGTGTTCTATTGGGTTTCCATGTTAGTGTCCATAAGATGTCATAACCAAAATGATGTGTTTACATATATGCATTATAAAATGCATGGTTAGGAGAATGTGTGGGCTTGTATGATGGATGGTTATGGGCTTAGGCCCAATTTCATTGGGTAATCCATATCAAGCCATGTAGTTAGTCAAACGCGTCACTTAGAATATTAAAACTAACTCCTTCCTTTAATATTGCGAGAACCAGAATCCTTTTAAAGTTAGGATTGTTAGATAAACCCAAGCCTACTCTACACGGAAATGTTCAAACCATAGAAATAGGATTTTTAGATTAATGGGTCGGTTTAAACTAAAAGCATTAGTTTGTTGGGCAAACCTAAGATTAACGTGCACAAAGGGCAAAGTTGGATGGTGTACATTAGATGTATAAGTGTCAAGAGTTATAGCCCAATGAGTGTGCACACATTAACAGTTGATAGCACTAGATTTAATAGTTGCATTATCGGTTGAACTAAGGTGGCTTGTTGGGCAAACCTAAGGTCATTCTTAGGGATATTGGATATTGACCCACTAGGAGAATTTCTCTATGAGTTCTCTCAAATTTATATTGAGGGTTATGAATTTATGAAAATAGTGTAAGCCATAATGCATGTTATTAAAGTCTTTATAGACATGCATTTAATTACATTCTAATATTTCTCTATTTGACGATAAGTTGCTATTGCTTGAGTTAACACCATGAGTAATAGTGTGAATCTAAGATCATTGATGGAAGTTAACAAGTTGACTAGACCAAACTTCCTTGATTGGTTCAGGAACTTGAGAATAGTTCTCAAGTTCGAGAAGCTTGGTTATATCATAGAACCACTTCCCAATCCCCCTTTAGTTGATGCTTCTGATGATGGTCAGAGGGCATATAGGAAGAATCTCTATGATAGCGAGATGGCTAGTTGTATTATGCTAGCCACTATGTCACTGGAGTTGCAAAAGCAGCATGAGACTATAGATGCTCATACCATAGTCAATCATCTTAGGGAGTTCCTTGATGAGCAAGAAAGGTCTGAAAGGTTCGAGACTTAGCGATTGCTCTTCTGCTCCAAGATGGTTGAGGGGACATCTCCAGCGCAGTATGCACTGAAGATTAATGGCTACAATGAGCGATTGGCCTCCTTGGGTTTTCTTTCGGATCATGAATTAAGTATTGACTTAATTCTGACAGGTTCGCAATTTGTGCTCAATTATTGGATGAACAATATATCCAGCACAATTCCCAAGCTAGTCAACATGCTTAAGGCAATTAAGCCATGTGTTTGCAAGGATAAGGTTGTGATGCTGGTAGACTCTTCTGGTTCGATGAAAAAGAGCCAAAAGAAGAAGTATACAGGGCCTAAGGGACATGTCAAGAAAGCAAAGAAGACTACCTTGAAGGGAACTTGCTTCCACTGCTGCAAGGATGGCCACTGGAAGAGAAATTATAAGGCTTATCTAGATTCCTTGAAGTAGAAGAAGGCATCTCATGCCCTATCTACTTCAAGTATTTATGTTATTAATATTCATACTATTTCTGATAACAACATATGGTTATTAGATATTGGTCATTTATA
The DNA here is from genome assembly GCA_025629805.1 of Erythroxylum baracoense. Lineage (NCBI taxonomy): Eukaryota > Viridiplantae > Streptophyta > Magnoliopsida > Malpighiales > Erythroxylaceae > Erythroxylum > Erythroxylum baracoense. The sequence goes on along the minus strand of JAOTAY010000190.1, from coordinate 16,187,230 downwards.
CTGACATGAAGGGCCTCAAGAAAAGTAGACAACTCAACAAGGGAGAGTCAGACCTGCTAGTGGGAAATGGAGCAAGAATTGTTGCATTAGATGTAGGCACATATGTATTGATGCTCCCTAGTGGGCTGGTAATAGAATTGGACAATTGTTGTAATGTCTGTTTCTAGTCTTAATAAAGTTAGATTCCATTTAAATTTTAATAACAATGGTTGTTCAATTTATTTGAATGGAATGTTATATGCATTGGGTACATTGTGCGATGGTATATACATATTGGATATGTCTAATCTGGTTCTAAATATCAATAATAATAAAAGAATAAAACGAGATAATGTG
>JAOTAY010000190.1:16141023-16162627 GCA_025629805.1 Erythroxylum baracoense | reverse complement strand
AAATTAGTTAGACATGATTTGGTAAGAGGTTTACCAAAGATAAGTTTTAACAAAGATTTCTTTTGTGAAAGTTGTCATAAAGGAAACCAAGTTAAAACATCTTTTTCGTATAAGAATATTGTAACTTTGTCTAGACCTCTAGAGCTGTTACATATAGACTTGTTTGGTCCAACCAGAATAGCAAGTCTTGGTCGAAAGAGGTATGGTCTCGTGATTGTTGATGAATTTACTAGATTTTATTGGATATTGTTTTTATCTCATAAAGACGAATCTCTTAAATGCTTTATAGTCATATCCAAAAAGTTACAAAATGAAAAAGGAATTTCTATTGCTGGAATTAAGAGCGATCATGGTGGAGAATTTGAAAATAAAAACTTCAAAATATTTTGTGAAGAGAATGGAATTTTCCATAATTTCCCTGCTCCTAGAGCTCCTCAACAAAATGGAGTTATGGACGATTCAGGAAACGGCAAGGACTATGCTATGTGAAATGAATCTTCCTAAGTACTTCTAGGCCGAAGCTGTAAATACATCTTGTTATATTCAAAATAGAGTATTTTTGCGACCTATTTTAAATAAAGCTCCATATGAATTATAGAAGGGAAGAAAGCCAAATATTTCTTACTTTCATCCTTTTGGTTATAAATGCACTATCTTGAATATAAAGAAAATTTAGATAAATTTGATTCTAAGATCAATTCAGAAATTTTTCTAGGTTATTCTACTAATTCTAAAGCTTATAGAGTTTATAATCTTGTTTCTAGATCTGTTGAAGAATCTATGCATATAAAATTTAATGATAATTCTCATCTAGATAAAAGAGACGATTCTAATGACGAAACTCTATCTTCTCCTTTAGTTAATAACCTAGACGATTCGCCACTAGACGATCCATCTGATAAAGTAATAGATAACTATGAAAATATTAGCTTAAGAAAAGACTAGAGATATAAATCTTCTCAACCAGAAAACTTGATTATAGGAAACAAATCAGAAGGAGTGAGAACTAGATCTAAGTTTATAAGAGAGGCCAATGTAGCATTTGTTTCCGAATTAGAACCTAAGAAAATTGATGAAGCTCTTCAAGATGAAGCTTGGATTTTAGCTATGCAAGAGGATTTAAATCAATTTACAAGGAATAAAGTCTGGTCTCTAATCCCTAAACCCTCTAATAAATCTATTATAGGAACTAGATGGGTATTCAAAAATAAACTAGACGAATCAGGAAAAGTAACCCGTAACAAAGCTAGATTAGTAGCTTAAGGCTATAATCAATAAGAAAGAATAGACTATAATGAAATATATGCTCCTGTAGCTAGACTAAAAGCTATTAGGATCTTGCTTGCAGATGTTGTTCATCATGATATAAAACTGTTTCAAATGGATGTGAAAAGTACATTTTTGAATGGTTTTATAGACAAAAAAGTTTATGTAAAACAACCTCCAGGTTTTGAAGACATTGATAAACCAGATTTTGTGTATAAACTTTATAAAACTTTGTATGGATTAAAATAAGCACCTTGTGCATGGTATGATCGTCTAAGTTCGTTTTTGATTAAAAATGACTTTGTTAGAGGTCAAGTAGATAAAACATTATTTCGGAAAAATGTTAAAAAATGATTTTATCGTTTTACAAATATATGTAAACGATATCATTTTTGGTGCTATTTCTAGAAAATTATGTTCAAAATTTGAAAATATGATGACAAGTGAATTTGAAATGAGTATGAAGGGTGAATTAACGTTCTTTCTTGGTTTACAAATTAAACAAACTGAAGAAAAGATTTTTATTCATCAACAAAAGTATATCAAAGAACTTCTATTCAAATATAAAATGAAAAATGTTAAACCAATGTCAACTCCTATGCATCCTTCAATCGTCTTAACTAAAGACAAAGATGTTAAGAAGATTGATCAAACTCTTTTTAGAGGAATTACTAATTCTTTGCTTTACCTAACTGCAAGCAAACTTGATATAATGTTTAGTGTTTGTTTGTGTGCAAGATTTCAAGTAGATCTTAGAGAATCTCATTATATTGCTATTAAAAGAATATTGAGATACCTGGTAGGTTCTACTGATCTTTGCTTAATGCATGAGAAAGGTAAAGATTTCAGGTTAATTATTTATTGTGATGCTGATTATGCTAGAGATAGGATTGATAGAAAGAGTACAAGTGAAGGTTGACACTTTCTTGGTCATAATCTAATTTCTTGGTTAAGCAAGAGGCAAATTTCAATTGCTCTATCTACTGTAAAAGCTAAATATATGTTAGCTGCAAGCTGTTGTTCACAGATATTATGGATAAAGTATCAGTTAGAGGATTATTCTATCCAAGAAGATCAGATTCCAATCTTCTGTGACAATACAAGTGCTATCAATCTCTCAAAGAATCCAATACAATACTCAAGGGCAAAGCATAATAAAGTTAGACACCATTTTATAAGAGACTATGTACAGAGAGGGATCATCAATCTACAATTCGTTGAGACGAATCAACAATGGGCAGATATCTTCACCAAATCCTTCAATGAAGAAAAATTCAAGGAAATCAGACGAAATCTGAATATGGTAATGTTAAATGACCATTCATCTAAAACTCCATGATCTAGATGATTTGTCTTGAAGAAGCTGAAAAGTCGCAAGTTTTCAGACTAAACAGTAACAGTAACTTTTACTCGGTAGTTTCAATTTTGTTATTACTGGTGGATCAGTGAAAAATGTTACAAACGGTAACTTTTCAAGAGTGTTTATAAAAAGAGCAATCATTTTAAAAATCTGCAACACCTTACACTCTAGAATTTTTTAGAAAAACTTAGAAACCGACTTGTTCAGAGTGTTCTCAACAAAAACAATCCAATGCTCTACTCTAAACATCAAACTCTTCTCATTTCATTTCATATTTTTCTCTTAATATTCTCTATATACTAAACTCGCTTCTTAAAGCGAAATACATTTCTCTGTTTAGTGTTTATCTTTTACAGATTAGAAAATGCCGAAATCTCTTGTCTATGGAAGACTTGTCGATTTCATTTCCTTGAAGAATGCATGGATGAAAATCGAACCTGAGATTGAAGCAGTTGGATGGAAGAACTTCTTCATCATCTGCAAACTGGCGTATCTGAATGAAATATATGAGTTATGGAAGAATGCGAAGGTGGTAGACAATACCTTGGTATCGATGGTAGATAGGTTGTGGGTAATAATCACACAAGATTCCGTGGTGGAGGCTATTGGGTGTCCAAATGAAGGAGTATAATTGTTCAACAATACAGATTGGATTGCTCAAAGTCATATAGACGAAGCCAACATCAATCGACAACTATATGGATTCAGTAATCTAGGAGTCAAGAAGTCTTCAACTCATTTCGATGGCTAGAGTTCTTCACTCACTTCTTCTCCATTGTATCCTACCGAGAGCAAGAAATGTGGTGACAATGAATGATGAACAATGTCTGTTTCATTTACTCTCTCACTAACCTGTTAATCTTCCGTTTTTGATTCTGAAGTACATGATAAAGGCTAGGGAGGGTTATCATCTGAAGAGTGGTTCTTTACCTTACGGTATGCTGTGAACAAGATTTTTCAAAGCATTTGGAATCCTACTTGATAGAGGAAACAGAGTAAAGTTGGATGTTAAGAGTGTTATCAATGCCTCTAATATTCACAAAATGGGGATCAAGGCTGAAGCCGAAGCGGATGAAGATTTCACACCGAAAGCACAGCCTAAGGAGGAGCTTTCAGTAAGATGAAGCAGGAAAGGAAATGTTCTGTCTAAAAAACAAGCAACACCTCGATCGTATGAAAGAATATCAACAAAGGTAAAGGTTGAACAATCATCTGATAAGCCGATACAAGCCAAAACGATTCCAGAGAAAAAGGAAAGCAAGGTTCAACAACCAACTCACCAAATGTCTTCAAAGAGGAAGGCTGAGACACGCTAATAAGAAAGGCCCAAGAAGTCAAGAAGGTCACCAAGATTAAAGACCTTACAGTAACAAGAATAGAAGAAGCAAAGAGTTCTAATTCTTAGTGTAGACTCTGAGAGTGAAAAGGAGCAAGAGCAATAACAACAGTCAGCCAAACCAATCATTGCTATCTCTCAGACTCAACCAGAACAACCCTCTGGAGAGACAGAGATAAAAAGGAAGTTAGTGTTTGAGAAGAAGAAGCCTCAACGACAACTCCCTTTCAAACCAGTAGAAGAACAAAAGAAGACGAAGCCTGTTCAGAAGAAGAAGGTTTCATCGTCTGGTCTTCCAAAAAAGACATAGACTATTGAAAAGAAGACGAAGACATCGTCTGAACAACAGTTGGTAACTTACAACCCTCCTCAACTGATAAAGAAGAAAGATTTGAAGACGAAGACCATAGAAGAATCAACACGTGATCATAACAAACGTTAAATTATCATCAGAGAACCTTCTAAACAGAAAGTTAAGGTTCAAGTTGAACCTATAACAGTAAATGATCAGACGATACATCTTCTAAGTTATGAAGAACGAAGATTATATAGTATTTTGTGAGACAAAAAGGTAGAACCATATCCACTGAAGATTACGAAAAATCCTTATACAATCTATCCAGTGACAAGCAGGATGGCAATCAAGATTGTACCAGATGTACAACCTAGAATTCCGGCACCAATAGCTAGCAAAGAAAAAGGGAAGAAGAAGAAGTTTCTTGAAAGATGAGAAGTTGATCCCACAGAAGAAGAGATTCAAGTGGCAATAAAGAACATAGACGATGTATGCCACGCATCTCAACCTGTAAGCATCTATGTATCACATCATATATTAAGGGAATCAAGAAGTAATTTTGGAGCATCTACTACATACAAAAGCTTCAAGGTAGTTGACTCAATATCAGAGGGAGGGTATGAAAGTATCACAATTGAAGGTATCGTTTTTAACTCAGAAACCTTTGTGCATTTGCTTATTCATTTCAAACACTTATGTTTCATTCCTTCAGTTAAAACTATCTTATACCTTTTAGGGCAAGCGATTTACAAATTACCCAGACCTGATGATCTTGATATCTCTGATGAAAAATAACCTTTCAAGATACCCTCTATTAAAATCATAGAATTAGGCGATTCACCTAGAAAACCATCTGTCTTTGAGTATATTCATCCACTTAGTGAAATGCTACAAGATCCTACCATTAATTCGAAGCTCTTGAAAAATTTCATCGAATGGAGTCACAAGCAGACGGAAGTTCAGGAAGCCTTAGCTAAAAACATTGAGAAAATTAATACTAGTGGGTGATCTTTATGAGGAATTAGCACTTCTATGTGTTTCTATAGAAGAAGACCTCAAGACGATACACACTAATCTTCAACAAATGTTTTCTGAAATTTTGAAGCGTCTAAAATAAACTATCTTTTTTATTAATAACAAATAGGGGAGGTAAATAGAAAAGTAGAAAGGAAAATTAGAAAGTTATTGTACATATCTTTGTATATCATATCTTGCATTATTCGTCTGAATATTATTTTTGTCTTCTAATATTATGATTATTTGTTATCATCAAAAGGGGGAGATTGTTAAGTCAAGAAGACTTAACTTCTTCTACTGATTTTGATAAAAGTTAACTAATAATAATAATAATAAAAGTGTGTGAACTGTTTTGATGAATTTGTTAAGTGCGCAGATAAATATAAGTGGTACAAATCATTAAATCAAGACGATACTTCTGTAAAAACTAAATAAGACGGATCAGACAAAGTGATCAAGTCTAAGACATCAGACGAAGCATACGAAGCGAGTAGATGTAATTAAAGAATGCACTAGAATGTCAGTTAGTTGGAGTTGGTTATAGGACTCAACTAATAACAGACTTTAGAAGACTCTACAAGCAGATTTCTCAAGAAGACCGTTGGAGATTTAGGCTATAAATATTAGTCGTAGTCATAGACTTCAAAAGAATTTTGAATGTACAAAACTCAAGAGAAATTCTGTGTTCAAGTGCTTATGCTGTGAAAAATATTCTATGAAAAAAGAAAGAAAGAAAGAGAGCAAATACATCTGTAAGATGAGTGTGAAAAATCAAACAATATCTTTTCGAGAGAAAGGAAGGCTAAAGCCTGAAGAGGCTAAGGAAGCAGATAAAGAATACTTTGTGAAAGAGACCTAAAGAGGCTCTGCAAATGTAAAAATAATACTTGTAACATTGAAGGAGATAGTGAAATCTCAGACAAACCCTGAAGACTGGACGTAGTATAAGGTTAAGGGTGAACCAGTTTAAGTCGCGGTGTCATATTCTCTAACTCTTACCTTTTTAATTTTCTTGTTGTTAGAAGAATAGATACTGATTTTCGCTATTGTATTACTCATCAATTTAAGTGCATTGTGTAAACTTGTAATCATCTGAATTAATCAAGAAAATCAAGAAGATTTTAAAGATTCATATCTTAGATGATTTAACACAATTCAACCCCCTTCTTATGTATTTTGCATATTATACGTGATTTCTATATTAACAAGTGATTAACTTCAATAAACTCGTATGCCTATTTGGAGTGGAAAAGGTAAGTGGAGTTAATTTTTGACTATTATAACTTTTTAAAAGAAAAAGATTATATTGTCAGCTGCAAAGTTTAGTTATTATGTGTGGATTAGTGGGTGAACAAATTCTCACTACGAGGAGGAACTAATAGAATTTAGGAGGAAATAAAAATATGATGAGGAAAATTTTTAGGACAACTTCCTACTATAAGGATCTCTATCAAAGGCTACAAATGTTACTCAAGGTTTCAAGAGTGTTGTAGAATATCCATGAAGAGATGGAAGTTGTCATGATTAGGATGAATGTGGGGGAATAATAGGAAGCAACAATGACTCATTTCATTTATGGAACAAATTTTGAGATTGTCAATGTTGTAGAGGTACATCATTACGTAGAGTTAAAAGATACAGTTCATGTAACCATGTAGGTAGAAAGATAGTTCAAAAAGAGGCATATTAACCATTTTAGTGTAAGTTCTTAATCATGAAAAAATCATGGAGTGAAAACAAGAGTAGCATAATATATTCGAACACAATTATATTTCATATAATCTGCAGATACCAAGCTCTTTTCTTAATGAACAAAATCTATCTTCAGAAAGTCACTTAGTAAAGATATCAGTTACTTGATTTTCAGTATTAACATGTAAAAGATCAATGGTTCCTTATAAAACATGATCTCTAAGAAAATGATGCTTGATTTCTGTATGCTTAGTCCTATAATGATGTACAGGGTTTTTTGAAAGATTTATTGCACTAGTATTATTACATAATATAAGAATATGATTAAATTTCATAGAGAAATCTTGAGAGTTGATGCTTCATCCATAATATTTGAGCACAATAACTAATAGCAGCTATATATTTTGCTTTACTTGTTGAAAGAGTTGTAAAATCTTATTTCTTGCAAGACCAAGAAACTAGACATCCTCTAAGAAATTGACTGTGACCACTTGTGCTTTTTCGTTCGACTTTATCACTTACATAATCTGGATGACAATCACTAACTATGTTAAAAGAATCAGTGTTTAGATACCATAGTCTGAAGTCCATAGTTCTATGAAGATATCGAAAGATACTTTTGACTGCTTGAAGGTGACTTTCTTTTGGATCTGATTGAAAGCGTGCACAAAGGCACATACTAAGCATAATATCTGGTCTTAAGCTTGTAAGATATAGTAATGACTCGATCATCCCTTCGTACTTTATCTCATTCGTAGCTTTGCCTTCTTCATCTTTATCAAGTTTAGTTCCAACGTACATGGGAGTGCCCATAGGTTTGGAAATTTTGAAGTGGTACTTCTTAATGAGTTCCTTTGTGTATTTGTTTTGGCTAATGAAGATCCATTTTTCTGTTTGTCTTATTTGTAATCTGAATAAGAAAGATAATTCTCTCATCATCCTCATTTCAAACTTCGCCTGTATTAATGCTGAGAATTCTTCACAGAAAGATTGATTAGTAGCACGAAATATTATGTCATCAACATATATTTGCTGTGAGTAAATCATTATCCTTTTTCTTAATAAATATGGTTTTATCTACTTTTCCTATTTCGAAGTTATTCTTAAGCAGAAAATTACTTAATTTCTCATACCATGCTCGAGGGGCTTATTTTAGACCATACAGAGCTTTAGTCAACTTCATCATGTAGTCAGGATGGTTTTCATCTTCAAAGTCTAAAGGTTGTTTAACAAACACTTCTTAGTTATTATATCCATTTGAGAAGGAACTTTTGACATCCATTTGTAACAATTTAAAGTTTCTATAAAATAAGAAGGCAAGTCAAATTCTAATTGATTCTAGTCTAGCAACATGTGTATAAGTTTCATCAAAATCAATACCTTCCTGTTGATTATAATCTTGAGCTACAAGTCTAACTTTGTTTCTTACCACCTTACCATTTTTGTTAAGTTTGTATCAAAAAGCCCAACAAGTTCTAAGGACTTATTTGTTTTACAGACGAGGTATTAGATTCCAACTTTGTTCTTGTCAAACTGATTTAGTTCGTCTTTCATAACTAAAACCCAATTTTTATCAGTAAGAGCCTCTTCAACAATCCTTTGTTCTAATTGTGAGATAAGGGCAACAAAGTTGTTTTTGAAGGATGATCTAGTTCTTAGACTTTCAGAGGGATCTCCTAGAATGTATTTATGTGTATCAAGACCTCCCCATTCTCTTGGTGTTCTTCGTTATATAAGCTCATACTGAGAGGAAGGAGCCTGCTCTATCCTGGCTTTAGAAGGACCTTCTTGATCTTGTAATTCCAAAGGTACTATAGGTGTTGTCTGAGTCTGCATTGTATTTTTAGGAGCTAAAGGATGCTCTTCATCATCTAAATCAGTTGTTGTTGTCGAGGGTAGTGCTTTATCAAATACTACATGTATTGATTCTTCTATCTTCTTTGTTCTTTTGTTGTAAACTCTAAATCTTTTACTAATGGTACTGTATCCCAGAAAGATGACTTCATCTGATCTCTCATTGAACTTTCCAAGATTGTCTTTTCCATTATTTAGATCGAAGCACTTACAAGCAAATTCTCGAAAGTATACGACATTTAGTTTTCTTCTATCCCACAACTTGTAGGGGGTCTTTTTCAGAATGGGTATTATAAGGCACCTATTAAGTATGTAACAGGTAATTAGCATAGCTTCTACCCAGTAATCATGAGGTAGACCATTATTATCACATAAATCTTTAAAATTTTTGTTATCAAATTCTCCTTCATGATCGCTCCAAAACTTCTCAAAAAATTCAAAAGCATCATCTTTATTTGATAGGAAGTAAACTCTTGTAAACATGGAATAATCATCTACTACAACAAAACTGTAATGTTTACTATCAAAACTTTGAGTCCTAGTGTGACCAAATAAATCCATATGCACAATTTCAAGCGGTTGGTTAGTAAACACAATATTTTTGGGAGGAAATCTGCTTCTAACTTATTTACCTTTTAAACAAGCCTCACAAACTTGGTTGCTTTCAAACTTCAAAATCGGTAGTCCTCTTACTAACTTATTTTTGGACAATTTTGATAAAATGCTCATGCTAGCATGTCCAAATCTTTTATGCTAGGTAAAAGAATCATTTTCTTTATAAACAAAACACTTGACATTTTGCGAATAAATATCTTCCAATTGAGCAAAGTCTATGTTCTGATTTCTAGGACCAACAAATACAATATTGTTATTAAGATTATTAATAATTTCACAATGTGATGCATAGAAAGTAACTTTGTAACCTTTACCACATAATTGACTTACACAAAATAAGTTATTTTTTAATCCGTCAAGATAAAGAACATTATCAATATTTTCCAATTCCAGTGATTTTCCCTTATTTTTGTTGGCAAAAACAACATTACCTCCATCTTTCTTTTCAATGTAGTTGAAATGTAATATTTCACCTATCATGTGTCTCGAACAGTCGCTATCAACAATCCATTGATTTTCTCTTGTCTTGATTTTGAAGAATATTTGTAGAAAGTATTATCTTATTTTAGGTACCCAAATTTTTCTGGTTTATTTCAAGTTAATAGCTTGACCTTTCGATCTCCAAATTTGAGATAATTTCTCCATTTTACTAAAGTTACAAGAATGAATAATGTAACCATGTCTACCATAGTAGAAACATAAAATATATGAATCATAATTGCTGTAATTTCTACCACGTATCAGGTTCCTGTTGTTTTAATTATAGCTACTGCTGGATTTAACAAAGAAATTCTTGTATGGCCTAATATTATTATTTTCATTATAACCTATTCTAACTTTATTAAAAACACCTTACCATTACTAACTAATGCATCAAGATTATTTCTTCCATTAACAAAATTAGCAAGATCTTTTCTAGAGATATGACTTTTCTAGCAAATTTCTCTTTCTCAAGTTCTAGAGCAAAAGTTTTACTTTTGGCTGACTCACCTTACCCGAATCATTTTCAAGAAATGCATTTCTAACTTAGCTACTCTTTCTTCCTGAACTTCCTTTTCAGAAACCTTTTGCTTATAATCAATCTCAAGAGACATAGTCTTCGACAACAAATTCTCATTCACAGACTCTAATGATTTAATCTTACTCTCTAAGGATACATCATTGTTCTTGGACTTCTCAACCTCTTTGAAATACTTCATAGTTAATTTTTTATACTGATCATACAATACATGATATGCATTTTTTAATTGATAAACTTAAATATCAGAGTCAGAATAATATACCTTATCATATCCTGCTTCAGCCATAAGACATATGTTGTTGACCTCTTCTTCTTCAAAATTTTCACAGTCCTCATTTGTTCCTTCAAAGGAGACTTAAAGTTTGTCCCACATTTCCTTTGTTGTAGAGTAGTAGGATATCTTTTCATACCTTTCTGGAGGTAGTACACAGATCAAATGATGTTTTATTTTAGAGTTTAGCTGTGCATTTTTTCTATCAACATCACTCCATACTCTTGCATCATCAGTAGTAGGAAGTGTGGTTCCAGCTTTGATAGCTTGCCAGATCTTGATATCTACAAATTGAAGATAGATGGTCATTCTCTCTTTACAATAGGAATAGTTGATTTTATTGAAATAAGGAGGCTTTAATACAGATTGTCCTTCAAGGTTTCTCAAATTGTTTACCATAATCTATCACTCGCTGTAAAACACAATAAATGTGAAACCTCGCTTTGATACCAAATGATAAAGCAAACACATGCAAGAGGTAGGTGAATTGTATGTAAAAAGAACTTCAAGGTACTTTCAAATTGATAAGATCCTGCTAAACAAAATAAATTTATAAATAGAAGGGTCCTATAAACTTTCAAAAGGATCCTGTTAATGTTGAAAATGAAAGGAGTCTTCTAACGCTCAAAACGAAAGGAGCCTATTTAATCAATAGGAGCATGCTAACGTTAAAAAAGAAAGGAGTATGTTATGATAGAAGCCTGTTAAATGACAGGAGTCTGTTAAACGATAGAAGCCTTCTAAACGATAGGAGCCTGTTAAATGGTAAATCCTATTAAAACACTTTAAAACATAAGGTGCCTGTTAAAACAAAAAAAAACCTCTTGCAAGTTGAAAATAAAAGGAGCCTATTATAAAAGTGAAGGAGCCTTCTGTAAATATAAAACAAAAACACTATAATGCAAAAATTTAAAGCTAAGAAGAGAAAAAGAATGACACAGTTAACTTATACTGATTTGACTTATAACCCAAGCCTACGTCCAGTCCCCAAACATCCGACTAGAGTGTTTCACTAAAATTCTAAGTAGTAATTTGACGAACCTCTTCAAGCTCACAAGTACATTTTTAAAGGTTTTTTAACCTTTTATAATAGTAGTATTTAACTAGTCTCTAAAAGCTCTCAATAAATGAAAAAGTGATTTGCTCGATATGAGCTTCAATGATTTCTCTCAAGAAGAATTTTTACTTTCTAAGGCATAAGAAATTTGATAAAGTTATGACTTCTAAGAGTATTGATGCCTTTGATGTATTTCAAAAATCTAACTTTTTAACTTCTTGTTTGCAACTACAGTGACTCTTTCTTAAATAGAGATTTTCTTTAACTAATCGTTGCTTCATTTTGATTCTGAGTTGACTTTGTGTCTAACGAATCTTCGATATTATCTCTGCTAAAATGTTCTAATATTCAGATGTTAAGAAATAAATATGGCAATGTCTTGGAGCTGATTGACGAAATATATGATTAGCAAGATCCTTCCGATTATTGTAGGATCATTTCTAATAAGGTAAGATCATTAAGAAGGTTCCTGCAAGAAAGGAAGTATTATTCCTATGATTTTATTTTCTTTTAAGAATTATATTGTTTTCTATACAAGGAAATAAATCTAATTTAAAATTTGAAATTTTATGTAGTTATTATCAAAATCATTAATAATAAACCTTAAGCTAACGAGATATCGTCGACTATGGATTGAAAGCGTATCTTTCGTTTTCATGGAGGAATAGGAAAGAAGAGAGTAGAGGATGAGACATTGGAGTTTTTGGCTTTGGGGCTTTTTTCTAAAGTGCCCTTCGGTTTCACAAAGGAAGAGGAAATACAAGGCATAGGATGAGAGATGGGTGTTTTAGGCTTTAGGGCTTTTCTTTTTAAACGTCATTCTAGTTTTTTTTCCCTTCTTATTTTTCACAAAGGGTCAATAAAGGTGATCTTTTGGCACCAAATCAGGGCTCTTTTGGCAACGATTTTTTAAAATCGCCACTAAAGGGTTCACATTTTGTGATGTTGGTTTATTTTTAGCTACGATTTTAAAAATCTGGTGAAAAAAATGTGGTTAAATATTTACCTTGTTGTAGTGAGAAGAAGAGGGTGTTTTGGAAAAGAAAGTAGTGATTTATCATTGAGAGTTGACAAACGGTGAATCGCCATTGTTTTGCTTTATAAGCAGTGCCGTCACTAAGGTCCTGCCGTCTCGGAAGTCCTTTAGAATTTTTTACCAAAGAAAAAGAACAAAAACAAAAGCTTGCAGAGGTTAAGAGACAATAGAAGGTCCCGAGGACACTGGCCTTAAATAAGCATGATCGCCCTAATATAACGTTATTGATCAACGGATCTTTTTAAAATTTTTTTAATTTTAATAATATATATAAAATTTTAGTATCCATATAGTACCATTAACTAAAGGATTAACAATTGAAAATTGAAACTTACAATATTTTATTGTTATTTTTAATAATTTTGTTTAGTACTATAAAATTAAGTAAATTTTAAGATTGTTTATAATCCTAAAATTAACTACAATGTATTTTTAAATAAAAAATTTAATATTAGATAAAAAACAAGCTTTATATAGTTGGATTAATAAAAATGATTTCATATTATATAATTAAATATATTAATCTAACGTAATGCAAAGATATTCAATAGATATTTTCCTAAATTTTGTGCAGTCCTACTTTATATACTTTAATATTTTTCTTGAATTTTATACTTATCAATGCATGCACACAAAGAATAGTTATAACAACTTTAAAAATATGTTAAAATAATATTTGAAATCAAATTAATTCATTAAAATTTTAATTTTATGTTATAACTTAATTATTATAATTAAAGATTCATATATTATAAAATCAAAGCATTGATTGAAAAACTCAACCTGTTCAGTCAGTTTAACCGAAAACATTTTAAATAGTCTAACTTTTCGATTTGATTTACTTTAGTGAGTCTTATTGTTAAAAAATAATTAGTTTATTAATTGATCGGTCAATTTTTATAAATTAATAAGTTCTTATAAATTAAAGTAAATCAATTAATTTTCATTTAACAATCTCTTTTTCAATTAAACTTGAAATTCTTTGATAGATAAAGACAATCTCTTTCAATCATATTTCAAAATTTTAAATTTTGTTCAATTTTTGGCTGGTTTTATAATGATGTAATGATAAAGTAAACACATGCAGGGGGTGAATTCTGTGTAAAAAAAATTCAAGGTACTTTCAAATTTATAAGATGTTGCTAAATAAAAATAAGTCTATAAATAGAAAGGTCCTATCAACTTTCAAAAGGATCATGTTAATGTTACAAAAAAAAGATCATGTTAATAGAAAGGAGTCTGTTAATGCTCAAAAGAAAAGGAGTCTGTTAATTCATAAGAGCCTGCTAGCGATTAAAAACAAAAGGATCATGTTAATCTATAGGAGTCTATTAACGCTCGAAAACAAAAGGAGTCTTTTAATCGATAGGAGCCTATTAACACTTAAAAACAAAAGGAACCTCTTGTGATCAAAAAATAGAAGGAGCATGTTGTAAAGACGAAGGAGTCTCTTGAAAACACAAACTTATAATGCGGAAATTTTAAAGTTAGGAAGAGAGAAAGAATGACATAATCAATTTATACTGGTTTGACTTATAACGAAGCCTATGTCCATTCCCTAAGTATTTAACTTGAGTATTTTACTATAAAATCCAAGTAGTAAATTTTCACGAGCCTCTCCAAGCTCACAAGTTCATATTTTTCAAGGTTCTTCAACCTTTCATGCTCGTTGTGTTTTTCAAAATTTTGCAAGCTCTCAACCAAAAGTATATAATGGATTTAACAGTATCTCTCAATAATGTGATTTCACTTCCTAGGGCACAAAGAATTTGATAAGACTTTCAAGAATATTGATGCTACTAGGGTATTTTGCAAGTCTCATATTTTTCAAAAATGTAGAAACTCTTCCTTAAGTAGACATTTTCCTCAACTAGCCTTGCTTAATCTACGATATCTTTCCTACTGAAATCTTCGATATTCAGATGTTAAAAGGAACATTCTTTCAAGGCTTCCAGAGCAGATTACTCGAATTCGTAAAAACTTCCAAATATTATGGAACCATTTCTAAATAGGCAAGTTCATAAAGAAGGTTCATGCAAGAAAGGAAGCAATTATTCTATGAATTTATTTCTTTTAAGAATTATACCATTGTCTATATAAGAAAATAAATTCAGTTTGAATTTTGAAATATTATAAAGTTATCATCAAAACTGTTAAACATAACCTTTGAGCTAACATGTAATATCGATTGAAATTTTTAAACATTAAATCTCCTTTATTGTCAGTTTAACTTTCAATCCGGTTTTTAAAACATTAATTTGAAATTTAATTCACTTTACATAGTACATGTAAAATAGTTATAATAACTTTTTTCATATTTACAATATAGTGATATGTATCAATTTTAAAATTTGTATTTAATTTATAAAATTAAAATTGAATTAAATTGTAAAAGTTCTAAATAATTTATGTATTACTGTCTTCATTTTATAATTTGTACTGATAGGTCACCAACTACTGTAATTACAGTTAAAAATAAAATCACATGTACTGAATAATAATATCATATAATTACATATTGTGTCGTTAATTTATATTCAAACAATAAATTTATAAAAAGAAAAGATGCAAAGCACCATCCAATACAAAACCAGTTATAGTAAACACCTGGCAATTTAAGATGGGTATAATATACATTACACATCAAAATCTTTCACAAGAATTCAAATCAAACTTTACGAGCAATAATAGAGGACTTTTGTGGCATTTGAATAATAAGAAAATAAAAGTCATCAATTGATTTTTAATATTAATGTCAAAAGGTTATAATCTTTGACTAAAATGCATCCATAAATGTAGCCTTCCACTTTTTTTTTCTAAAGTTGTAAAGAGATCATGATCTGAGGCCACAATACAATCATGCGAACCAAAATGAGAGCAAACCCCTTTCATGTACATGCTATGTTAATATCAGTCACATTGACCGCATCTCCAAATGTGGGAAGATCTTTGACCGCCCTTTCTGTTTAATTTCTTATTACGAATTTTCGTTTAACTCCAAATAATTATTAAAAATATGTGTCATAGAACATAAGAACAATACCACTCGAGAGCAGCAAAGATTTGTGAATGAAAATTAATTTCATGAACCCAAAGGGATATCAGCAGAGGTGACCTCTCGATTAGTCTCCTGCAACAAACACTTACGTTGTGCTTTATTCTTCACTTACAAAGACAAATAGAAGCATAATTCAATAGCTAAATGTCAGGTGAAGTCAAGTAAGAACAATATAATCATCAAACTCTCGATGTCTGAATTACTAAGTGTTGCTTATTCTAAATTCTAAAGGGTACATTGATTTCAAGAAAAGAGTAGGCTTTAACCTTTTTTTCTTTAATTTAATCACAAGACCGAGATGAGTTGCACATATTTGTGCAATAAGTGTAATGTAATGCAGTGAACTTAGTTCATTTAATGTTAACTAAGATTGGAACGATCAATGGAGAGGTTGAACACATCATCTGAAGGCAATGAGGAATATATTACATGTCATTAGGCTAAATGCTTTCAAATGGTTATTGGGTTGCTAGAGTTCACCAAGGGATACAATTTCATGATCAGTTGTCATAGGGAAACATTAATGACATTCCCTTCTATTTCTTTTACAGGAAATATGTCCAATTAATTTGGAAACATACCACGTTAAGAGAAGAACAAAAGAAAAGGGCTTTCAGTCTCTTCTGTATGTTAATTTTTAAGAGGGTTTGAAGGGCTAACGACTTCCATTTTCCAATCATTCTATGGTCTCTTTCGAATTTCGATCGATGTATGCCAATGTCAGCAAGGATACTTGAAACCTAAGCCAATCATTGATGGGTTGTATAATTCGAATAGAGTATCCACAAAAAATATGAACGATTGGACTTCTCTTGATGGGCAGGCCTTGTTTTTTTTTAAAAAGTAAATGGTATTAATAAAAATAATAATATGTACAGGTCTTCAGCCAAGATATTAACGCAGCTCATCTAGCAATGACGTCGCATATCCAAGAAACTTGAGAAAAACAAACCAAGAAACGACAGCGTTAAGACAACAAATAACAAGCTTTCAGTCGAAAGGGGTAAAGTCGTTTTTCACTTTTGGCTTCATCTTCAGATGTCCCTAAATTAGGGCTATCGTCGTTATCGTCTCTCCTCCATCTTGGAGGTATCTGATCTCTCCTGCTGCTTCACCTTCCTTCATCGAATCAGTATCTCATCTGGTTACTATTGCAGGTAGTCTCTTGCAGTCCTTCGATGTCGGTCACGGAAGAGAGTCTAGGCCATCTAACTCCTAAGGTAATCGTCGATTCGTCTCTCTTCAAAACCTCTTTGCTGTTATTTTGTTCTTCTACTGACCATCTCTGTTATTTTCTCATAACTACGTCGAGTCTCCATCCTTTCTTGATCAACCCGTGAACGGTGCCAGCTAGTTTGTGGATCTGCCTCCAGGTATTCCGTTGCCCCTTTTAACGTTGAGTTGTCCATTTACTAGTTGATTCTCCATGTAGTTGCTAATGAATGCGTTAAGAGATCTGAACATACTGAACATAGTATCTGCTCTCTGATTCATCTAATCAGAGAGGTATAGACTTCCTAGCTTGTGCGATTCTGTCGGTAGAATCGTCTATTGATTCGCTCTCTCCAAATTTCCTTGATAGAGGAGGAGAGAGAGATAATATAAACAAGCTCAGTAAATTTAGATGTGCTATTCAGTCCCAAAAACCATTCTTTTACCTCTGTGAGTGCATTTCCTGCATTAGGGATAGAATTGAGTAGCTTTATCTGCTTCCATATGTCCTGCGAGAAAGGGCATGTGAAGAATAGATGGTCCCTAGTTTCCAATTCTGCTTGACAGAGAGTACAGATAGGGTCCATTGACATGAAGTGGAGTCTATCCATTGTACTCAATCTATTAAGCATTGTTAGCCACAGTATGATAGAGTAACTTGGCATTAGGGCTTTGTGCCAGACAATAGGAATCCAGTCAGGTCTTATGCTATTTTGACTCTGCCTTTGCCTAAATTTGGCAATGCTGAAAGTATTGGAAGGGAGATTTAGACAAAAATAGGCATCCACCTTCTGTATATCAGGTATATGGTGAGGGGACAGGTACTGTAGATCAGTTGGAAAGTTCCACTGATTTCCTGTGAGGATGTATTGAGCCTTCTCAGTGGGAGGAACCTCATGCCATCTTTGGATTGCTTCATGATTCCGGATGAGGGGCCCATGGCTTGTCCAATTGTCAAACCAAAAAGAAGCCTTTCTTCCATTACCAATCTTGCAAGAGACTAGAAGTTCAAGAATTGATCTAAGTTGGAGTAGCTGAGTCAAAGACCATGAGAATGAGGGCTTAATAGGGATAGCCCAAATACTAGAACCCTTCAGTATATAGCTGTGTAGCCAACGGATCCATAAAGACTTCTTTTCTAGGAGAATAGTCCAGAGGTTCTTTGCCAATGCAGCTCTATTAAAAGAAGCAATAGAAATTACCCCAAGACCCCCTTCCTCTTTGCTTTTACACAACTCTGTCCATTTAACTTTAGCAAAGTGACTTTCTGAGTTGATGTTGCCCCATAAGAATCTTCTAAATATTTTTTCAATGGATTTTATCACTCCTTTTGCTAAAGAAATATTAGAGGACCAATAAATATGAAGAGAATTCAGAACTGCCTTAATAAGTTATAATCTGCCCCCAAAGGAAAGCACCCTATTGGACCACATACCCAATCTTCTTTGTATTTTGTCAATAAGAGCCCGGCATTCTAAAAATTGGATTCTTCTTGTAGTAATAGAAAGCCCCAAATAGGTTAGGGGAGCTGATGTTCTGCTCATCCTTGTCCGTTATGAAATTAATTGCTCTATTGTGGATGCCCCTTCAGATAATATAAACTGGCTTTTACTAAGGTTTACCTCCAATCCTGAGAGATTCCTAAAATCCACCAAAATGTCCATAAGCAGTTCAATTGACCTACTATGAGCTTTAGAGAAGAGTAGTAGATCATCTGCAAAATATAGATTTACTAGCCGAACTTTCTTACATTTAGAGTGGAATTTGAAGGACTTACAATATCCCACTCGCTGCTAAATTAGTAGGCTGAGAACCTCCATACAGATTATAAATAGGTATGGAGAGAGGGGATCACCTTGGCGCAAGCCCCTAGCACTCTTGAATACTTCTGTTGGAGAGCCATTAACTAGGATAGAGTAGGAAGGAGTGGTTATGCAAGCCTTAATCCATTTGATAAACCTCTCCGGGAAGCCCATTAGTGTCAGGGTCTGAAGTAAGAACTCCCACTCAACATGATCAAAAGCCTTTTTAAAATCCACTTTAATGGTGCAGTTGGGAGGGCTGTGCTTCCTTTGATGCCCTTTCATCAGTTCTTGGACAAGTGCAAAATTATCTCCAATCCTTCTATCTTGTAGGAATGCACTTTGATTGTCGGATATCAGTAAGTCCAGGACCCCTCTCAGCCTGCTGGCTAAAATTTTAGAAATTATTTTATAGAGTAGGTTGGAGCAACCAATAGGTCGATAATCCTCCAAAGTTGTGCAGCAGGTGTGTTTTGGGATTAAGCAAATATGGGTTTTATTAATCTCCTTTAGAAGTGAACCTGTAGAAAAAAATTCCAGCACTGCTTGTTTGACCATGGTCCCTATGGAATGCCATGTTTTTTTGATAGAAATATCCATTAAATCCATTTGGACCAGGGACTTATTAGGCTTCATTCGAAATAGCACCTCCTTAATTTCTTGGTCTGTCACTGGAGCAATGAGGGTAGTAGCTTGTGCCTGGGTTAATTTGTTATGAATAAGACCTGCAAGGTTAATTGAGCATGGTAAAGACCGAGAGGAACTATAGAAATGTCTGAAATATCTCCCTGCTTCCTTCTCTAAGTCAGCTTGTTTTGAAATATCCTCACCATTTTGAAGTCTGAGGGACCTTATTCTGTTTACATTTCTCCTGGCAAGGATGGTATTGAAAAAGAACTTAGTACATCTTTCCCCATCTTTCAGCCAACTAACCTTAGCTCTTTGCTCCAAGAGACTATCATGTTCCTTAGCCTTGGCAAGATATGACTGTAATAAGGTCTTTTCAGTGTGTAATAGATTACCATCAGTCGGATCCAGGTCAATCTGATGCTGCACCCGTACCAAATTCTCACGTGCTTAAGTTATTGCATGTTGAGTAGAGGAGGCTCGGGTTTCCATTAGCTTATTCATTTCTCCTTTGATAGCTTTAAGTTTCTGCACACAAATGTACTGAGCAGTGCCCACTATTTCAGTGTCCAAACCTCTTTGAATAGCAGCAGGAAATCCCTCATCATCAGTTAGGAAGTTATTAAACTGAAATGGACCCTCCGGTATTTAGGAAAAGCTAGATTTTCAATATGCATAGGAGTATGATTAGAAACTAAGGGGTCAAGGAAGGATGCTACACAGTTTGGGTACTGTGTAATCCACTCATTAGTTACCAAAGCCCTATCAAGCTTTTTCTGCAGTGCCCATCTGCCCATCTGCTTGTTGCTCCATGTATAGGATTGGCCCTGGGACTTGAGATCAAAAATGCCAAGGTGATCCACACAGTTATTGAAATCTGATGATTGAGTCCTGAGGCTGAAATGTCCTTCAGCTTCTGTAGGATATAATATGTCATTGAAGTCACCACATAGTAGCCAAGCTCCGGTAATCCTAGGCTGAAGTCGTAGTAAACCGTCCCATAACATTTTCCGTTGGAAGGCATGATTTGATCCATAAATAAAGGAGATGCTGAAGTGACTAGTAGTCTGAAGGAGCTTGCAATCTATATGTATTACTTGCGTTTCCATAGCCAAAACCTGAATATCCACCATACTAGGATCATAACCAATAATGATTCTCCCGTAGCTATGTGCTTTATGATTTGATAAAAACTTCCATTTAGAGCCGAGCTTATTCAAAATTTTCAGTTTGGCTCTTCTAATTTTAGTTTCCAAAAGAGCAAAAATCCATGGATGTGTATGATATACAAAATCCCTTAAAGCTGATAGCTTTTTTAGGCGATTAATCCCTCTCACATTCCATGCTATAATCTTCATAATTAGGCTAGATTGGTTTTAGAGCCTTTGCATTTGCTCCTGTTGATTTTCCGCTTAGCTAGGTCCAAAATTTCGCCAATAGTCGGATCCTCCTCCTGATTGCCCTTAGAGTCCTTTGAAGTGACAAAATCTTTACCTGTAGTTTGAGTCTTCAGGTTTTGCTGTAGTCCATCCTCCAAAGATCCCCCCTGGCTGTCGACCCCACTTGTCTGTGTGTCCTCGACCACCTGTTCAACACTTCTGCAATCATCTAAGGGTACTATACTATCTGCCCTCTCTGCCTCTTTTGACCCTTCATATGCTTGTTGCTCTTGGCATTTGTCAAGGCCTGCTGGTTCTGATTTGTCCTCTCCAACTTCTGGTAAAGTAACAGAAGGTATTTCCTCTTGTTGATGGACATGTGAGTTAGGAAACTCAATACCCATCAGCTCCTCATAATTGCCTCTAATGAATGTCGTCCCCGTAGGAACCCATTTTTTGTCTTGTTTTGGTGACGGTTTCCAAGGGTATTGCACAGCAACTTAGTCCTCATAAAGAGTACCATCAAGACCTAACCTCATGATAGGAATAGTATCTGGGAGACTGTGGGATAGATCCATAGAGATACAGATTCGTGCATAGCTCAACCTCCTCCTATTTGCAGTATTGTCATCCAGACATAGATGGTCGCTAAGATAGCTACCTATCATACTCAGACCCCTAGTAGTCCAATACTCAAGAGGAACAT
>JAOTAY010000190.1:16109323-16140923 GCA_025629805.1 Erythroxylum baracoense | reverse complement strand
CTCAGGCGACAAAGGAATTTTACTATCATGAGTTTGAGGTACGATCGAAATTATTAATATTTTCTTTTTTAATTAAAATTTTTATACATTAATTTGATAACTATTATTTCATCAAAAGTATTTATCAAATATTTTTCCTTTTATTACAGAAAGAATTTTTTTGAGATTATCAATTGTACGGGATGATATATAAAGTATGGGAGTCGAGAGAGCATACACGTTATTGCGACTTTGTTGGTGCGATAAATAGGGCAACTATACGACCGCCTTACATTTCTGAAGAAATATAGAGTCATTGGCTGTAATATTGGACATCACCTGAGACGATGTTAGTTTCACAACGTAATTCGGCCAACAGACGTGAAGGACCTGAGGGAGAGAGTCTTCCCGTGCATACAAAAGGATCTATTACCCACCAAGAGCATGCACAGAGACTTGTAAGTTTCTACAATTAACAGTTATATTCTCATCTCTTTTCTTTGCTGTATTTTAATTGAATTTGCTTTATAAGATCTATTTTACTTATAATTAAAATTATATTCCTATGCAAGAAAAGTCTATGGACGTGGCACCTACACCCCGTCAACTATTTCTGCACACTCACGCTAAGAAGCATGACGGGGTGACATTCGTCACTGATCGTTGTAGAGCAGTCAATGTAAGTGAAATTTATGATTTAATATTAATAATATGCTTAATAATATCACTTACTAATATATAAACATTACTTTCTGATAGGACCAAATACAGCAAACCATTGAACGGCGATCTCAGCAATCCGAAAATATTGATGAGACTCACACTTACCTTGAAGCAGTAGGTGGTAGGAATCGTCGTGGGAGGATATTCAGATCAGGATCATTTGCAAATACTTGTTATTCGCATTCCTCCACGTCTAGTACAGCAGCATCTGCTAGGCGGTTCAACAATAGTGAAGTGGACGCGCTTGAGAGCACAATGCAGACATTGTCGACTCAGTTGCAACATACGTTGGAATAGTTGCAACAGTCAATGGCAGCTTAACAACAGTCAATGCTGCTGTATGCTCAACTCCGTCAGGAGATCGACGAACTGAAGGGTAAGGGCCGCAGGTCACCGCACCAACTAGACAATCCACCAGCTCCTAATCAGTAGTGTAGTATTGGTCATTTTGTTTATATTACAGATACTTATTATTTACAATGTAACGTTTTTATTATCAATTAAGATATTTTAATTTTTAATCATTAATCAAAATTTCTATTTAACCAAATTAAATGTATATTATAAATATTTAATTATTAAAATTATGCATCAACTATAATTTAAATATAATGACAATATATTTTTAAAAAAATTTAAGCAATAAATTTACCGACGGAAATAAACGTCCGTTGGTAACTTTTTAAATAACTTACCGACAGTAAAGGCTATATTCCGTCTGTAATTCATAAAATGTATTGATGGATGTTAAATTATGTCAGTAATTGTTCAGCATATTTACGGACGGAAAACATGTTACCGTCGGTACATTTACTGACGGTCGTAAATATTCCGTAGCTAAATTTACCTACGGTTAAAGAACTTACCATCGGTAAATTTAGCATTGGAATATGTTTAATCGTCAGCAAATTTACGGTCGGAACACTTGTTACGTTTGATACATTTTCGGTATATTTACCAACAGCTTATCATTTTCTAACGCTAAATTTACCGACGGAAAATTCTTGTACCGCCGATAAGTTTAGCTACGACCGATTCTACGTCGTTTTTGTCAGTTGGTACATTCCGTCAGTAATATGTGATATCGACGAAATATTTGTGTTTTCCGTCACAAAATGACATTTTTCTTGTAGTGAAAATATTTACAAGAATTTTTCGTATTTGATTTTTGAAAGTCAAGAGCATTTAAAATTCTAGAAAATGATTAAAGCGCAAATCATAATAAAGCATGAATCATAATTCATACCTTATTTGAAGTTTGATCATTTTCTTATCATATCTCTCATATTGTTTCTAAAATCGATTCATCTCAACTATCATAGTTACATAAGTGTCTAGCCTCTAACAGTATCTCCATAACATGTTGAGAGAATTTTGCAATCGTTGCAAAAAAGATTAGGCAAGGAGAGTTAGCTCTCTTAGAGCTTAAACTTATTTATAAATTTTTTTTGACATTTTAGTAATTTAATTAAAATTAATAATTGAAATTATAATTAATTATCAATTATGCCCAAATCCTTATTTATTAAGTATCTCATATTTAATCATAAAGTGTACCAAACTTTACAATCAAGTCTAACTTGATTAAAATCTCTTTTCTCTCTTCAACTTGTTCATTGTTGTGACCGATTAGTTCCAAAATACATTGACAATGGATACAAATTATAGCCCTAAATCATATTTATGATTACTTAAATTAAAATTTTTAATTTATCTTTAATTCTCTAATTAAATAATTTATATCCATATGACAAGATTAGCATCTACCATCACATCATGACCATCCAAATATTTAAGAATGTAAAACTAGTTTTGACTAACCTTTCTGTGTTTGATTTTTTCTATGTAATTCAATCGTTTCATCATATAATGTTTTTGTTAGACATAAAACATCAAATTAATGTCTATTCTATTTGAGTCTAATCATGTTAGTTCTCTACCATTAGTAATTGATTATATTAATTAAAGTACTAAACTATTTACAAAGCGTCATTTCACCTTAACCAAGGATTTTTTTAATCAATTCTTATAGAAAATAATGAAACATTATCCCTAATTACTTTAGAGTGATGAATCTTGTATTGATCACTCAACTACCTCCAAATAGTTCATGCTAACTATCAACTAAGCTACCCTTTGCTAGAATATGTCATAAGTAGTATCAAAATGTAGCAATCCTCATATGAGATAACTTTGGAGATCTCAAGTCAAATGATCACTTATACAATTATTACAATGAGAATTTCTATAGATATACAAGAAATGTTCTAAATAGATTTCTTATATAGGGTCAGTTCAGTAAACTTGTTCTCTAACAAGCACTCACACATTTGTTTAAGTATCTCCATACTTTAATCTATAAGATTGACAACTTCCTTAATAAGGAAAAACATAATGTATGTTATTTTTTTTATGTTATATTAATGTCCATCCTTAATATAACAATGACTACGAACAATTTATGGATAATACAGGAGTGCAATATGAATGATCTCATAATTTCATTTACGATGTATATTTATCTCATAGACTTTATCATATATATTTGAATATGTATAAGATAAAAAATGCCTTTAAAAAATTATTTTTTTCACTGAACTATAACTAATCAATTAACAGTAGGGCATAAACCAACAATCTCCTATTTGCACTAAGCCAATCATTTAAGTATCTTATAGCATATCACCATATGACGATTATGTTACCACTGATATAGTGGTTTAGTGAAGGAATTCTATAAGATTTTCCATAGTGAGTACTTACTTAAATATTAGAAGTTTATCTTAATTAGCATCATAATTAAAATAAATTGCCTAAATACATACTTGGATCTTTAATGAGACCTTAACTCCTTTTGCATGCCTAAAGGCTCTAATGTTATACAATTCATTATTGTCTTAAACAATGCAAAGAACTTATTGATCTAAATAATCATTTCTACTAAATAAAAAATATATTGTGGCTTAAACCATTGCTACATTATAACCTTTCCAATCTTAAAATAATATTGTTCTAAGTAAAATATACCTTAATCAAGATTTACTTCTAAAGTTACTATCTATATAATCTTGAATTCAAATATCAACTCTTACATAAAATAATGGATCTCTTTAATACATCACAAGTATCAAATATCTCAAATACTAAACACCTTAAGTACATTATCAATGTACTTGGACTAGAATAGGTAAACAACTTTTGTATCCATTTCTATAGATCTAATTCCCATAATTAAGTTGTTACCTTTTAATATCTAATAAGAGTTGTCCTTGGAAATTATATTTTCAATAACTGAAAATATGAACTATCGTTGTCTGTGGGCAATATGTCTCTATATACTCCTACTGAAGGGGACAACTATATTCCCATTAAACTTCTTAAAGACATGATAAATTCACGATCATTTTTAAACCAAACTCTTTGAATTCAACAGAAAGTGAATCTTTCAACATCTCATAGCCTTTCAGTTATATTTCTAATATATCAACAAAGCGACTAGTTTTAATTGGATTTGTTATAAGATTGGAAATTTTCAAATTTCATTTTACTCCTAATACTTATTCTTAGAACCATTCTTTTATAATTAAAATTTAAACAAACAATTGGTTCTGTAAAATTATATCCACTCTTTTGGATATCTCATAACCTTTTATTATCTAATTCAGTTGTAAACATAACAGATAATATATGCTTCAACTAAGCATCAAATTCCTAAATCATTAACTTTGACTCTAGTGTTTCATATCTAATATAAAATCTTGCTAATTGATTGAATTGAAACTATCGAAGGTAAGTTATAATACATTTATGGAATCTTGTTATAAAGGTATTCACCAGAGAATCTCATTCCCTATAAATAATTGAAAATTTTAAAACTCACTACATCGATCTCATCAAAATGTTTCAACATTCTCAATTCTTAATTTCTACTTATATTTAAACAATTTGAACTTTTACAAAATTTAAATCAATATTTCATTTATTCTCAATTCTTAATTTCTACTTAGATTTAAACAATTTAAACTTTTACAAATTTTAAATCAATATTTCATTTAATACATATGCCTATATCACATAAACTTCTAATGAAATATAAGAATCATCCTTTTATAAATTGTTATTCCATCCTATACATAACATATATAAATTTAACAATTCAATACCATCATCATCCTGTCACTAAAGGTTGATTTGGTTATTCTTCACCCCAATAAGTTTCATAAGTTGCATACAATTGACCCTTCTTTTAGAAGGGTGATGTTCGTTTTACAGGGAAGGCTCTGTTAAATTTTCAGGCTCGTTGTAAAAATGTCACATCGTCATTTTTAAATAGAAAATAGAACTCCTTAGTATTGAGTCATAGTCTTATTCTCAAAGTATCTAAAATTGGTTTAGGTTTTAAATCCTAATAATCATTCCTGTTTTTCTTTCTATAGATCAATTAGGAGTATAAACCTCCACTTTGAGACACTCAGTTCAACGTGAAGAATCACACTATTCATAGTTATGAGCATGCATTAAAATTGATTTTCATATTCATCATGGAAATTACCATCATTTTCATTTGCACGCATGACACTTATACATATGGATTGATACATATATATATATATATATGTTTTTGTTGTGCAATGTTATGTTTGTCTTGATATGTGATGATGTGGAGGATTATTGTGGTATAAGCTACCTGGTAGGTGTCACCCAGTTGTGTGCATAGTAAGTTTGGGTTAGTATTTGATCCATTGATGGATCTATTGATTGAGATACAACACGGTTGGGATGATTCAATCGAGCTTGCTTTCAGATGCCAACTGATATATGATACATGATATGGTGACGTAATTATGGCAGTTTGATCAACCTTGCTGATGGCAATCATATCGTAGTAAGGCTACGGTGGCTTGGTTGAATGTGACTCTCGGACGACAGTTCACTACATTTGGACCAAGTGACTAGTGTGGAACAAGAGAGCACCTATTACTATAGTTTATGGGTAAGGGGCATGTCATAAGGTCCTTTATCAAACTCCATTATTAATTGAGATTTGTGATTGTGATAATTATATGGCATGATATTGATATGGAAAATGCATACATGTCTATGAACAAAATCACTATATTATGAAATTACATTGATGGATGTAATATGTTATAAATATATACATATATGTATTATTTGAAATCCTTAAGAGTGCATAACATAATAACATATCCATAGTACTAATTCACTCAGTGAGATTTGACTCCCCTTAACTATTTTTTTAGGATCTTCTTTTCAGATCTCTTTTAATAAGGTGCTTTATTGGTCATCTTCCTCTTCGACGATTCGATATATGTTTGATGGTGACCTTTGACTTTAAAGTCATAGTAGTCTTGTATATGTTGGATTTCCCTTATATTAACTATGTCAACGTTATAGCACATTGAGGATTGGATATTGTTAGAATTCTTTTAATGTTATAAGTATAAGTTTGATCATTTTGAAATCTCGTCTTTATTATGGATATAGGGATTTGAAAACATTTTAGGCTTACTAAGGCCCAGTAAACCTTGAGTTTATTATTTCTTTAGAACCAATCACGGTCTAAGGTTGGGGTCATGACAAATTTGGTACCAGAGCCTTAGGTTTAAATTTGAGTTACTAGGTTAATCAAAATTGAGTCAAATTTCTCTTTGAACTACTGCAGCATTAAGATCATGTTTGTTTAAAATCATTGCCTTTACTTTCGTCCTTTTGCAGTACTGTTACTACTTTTATTGTATCTAAACACTTTCCTTATTCTTTGATAATAAGGAGGAAAAGAACTTCAGCGTGAATCCGTGAGGTTGAAGGGACAACTGATAGAGAATTGATTCTTAAAGAGGTCATGGCTCCATCGCCACCCAAGCAGGCGAGGCATAGGGTTAGACCTAAAGCCTCTATGCACAAGCCAGGTTTTCAAGTTTAGGGTGAGCTAATAATGCAGGGTGTAGATGCTACTACTTTAGTAGCTGGTATTGTAGGATTACAAAACACTATAGCTTCTTTGAATTAGACTATCCCTTTAATGCAAAATATAACTCAAAATAGAGGCCAGGATATGAAGGATACAAAATCTGTCTTGAATACTAGGATTAGTATGATTACTTTTGATGGTGCTATGGATGCTATGGAATTTCTCAATGGTGTTGAGTTATTAATTTAGGCGGTTGTATTGGATTGTTTTATCTAGGTTATTTAGCCAATTATGAGTACCTTATCTTGGGAGGACTTTAAACAGAGATTTATGAGATGATTTTCTACCACTACGGAGAGATGTTTATAAGTGGCAATTGTTACACCTTAAGAGAGTTGATAAGTTGGTTGAGGATTATACCACTGAGTTTTATCAAGTAATGAGATACACAAAGGATATGACTAATCGAAGTTGAATAGAGGGACTTTACATTATCGATTTGGGTCCCGTATATGTAGGGTTTCATTTAGAGAGTCTGAATTTAGACGGTGCCATAGATGATGCTAGAGAGATGGAGAGGCGACACATCATATATGGCACCATTTTTTTCCTTACCAGACTAGTGGTATTGGGGTTAGAAACTATAGTTTGCCATCACCTGTGGTACATATAGGCTCAGGTGTTTAACCTTACCCTATAAGAGGCTTAAATCTCTAACGTGGTTGTAGTAAGTACTATATCGGTTTGCTATGTTGATGCTAAAGTTTTATTTAAACCAGGTGCTACCATTCATTTATATCCCCTATGTTTGCATCAAGGATTAGTTGGCAAGCAACCAAATTAGTAACTCCTTTATTAGTAACCACCCTTCTGGGTGAATCCCTGAATAACGATATTATTTTTCCTTCTAGTCTAGGGTTGGTTGAGGGTAGAGAATTAGTGGCTCATTTAGTATTGTTGGATGTGATGGATTTTGATGTGATTTTGGGTATGGATTGGCTGTCATAACACTTTGCTACCTTAGATTGTCATGAGAAGTTAGTGATTTTTAGGATTCCTGATGATGTTGAATTTTGGTTTAGAGTTGACAACAGGGAAGCTCCTCAAAACCTTATATCTACCACTACTACTAAAAACATGGTTCAACAAGGTTGTCAAACGTATTTGGCCTTAGTGAGGGATACTTTAATAGAGAGAGGTTCAGTTTATGATGTCCCAATTATATGTAAATTTGCTGACATGCTTCCTGAAGAATTGCCAAGTTTGTAACCGGAGAGGAGATTGAATTTTGTATTGATGTAGTGTCGGGCATAACTACTATCTTGATTCCACCTTATAAGATGGCTCCCACAAAGTTAAAGGAGCTTAAGGAGCAATTACAAGAATTGTTAGTTATGAGATTTATCAAAGCTAGTACTTTTTTGTGCCGTGCACCGGTATTATTTATAAAGAAGAAGGATGGTAGTCTTCGACTCTATATTGATTACAGGGAATTAAATAAAGTGACGATAAAGAATAAGTATCCATTTCTAAGAATCAATGATTTGTTTGACCAATTTCAAGGGGCAAAATGTTTCTCTAAGATTGATTTGAGGTATGGTTATCATCAATTGAGGATCAGAGGATAAGATGTTCCAAAAACTACTTTTTGTTCTAGGTATGGTCATTATGATTTTTGGTGATGGTCATTATGATTGTTGGTGATGTCTTTTAGGTTGATTAATGCTCCTGCAGCCTGTATGGATTTGATGAATAGGATGTTTAGACCTTTTTTGAATAAGTTTATCATTATATTCATTGATGACATCTTGGTGCATTCTAAGAGTGAAGAAGAAAATGCAGTATATTTTAGAATGGTTTTGTAAACTTTGAGAAAGCATCAGTTGTATGAAAAATTTTCTTAGTTTAAGTTTTTCTTGGATCATCTAGTCTTTTTGGACACGTGGTATCTAAAGATGGCATCCAAGTGGATCTTAAGAAGATTGAAGCTATCACAGAATGGCCAAGACCTACTACTATTACTAAGGTTTTGAGTCTTGTAGGCTTAGCATGCTATCATCATATATTTGTCTAAGATTTCTCTCGAATAATTTCACCTTTGACTAAATTGAATTAGAATAATGCTAAATTTATTTGACTAGAGGCGTGTAAGGATGGTTTCCAACAATTTAAGGACAGCTTAACATCAGCTCCAATTTTTGCCTTACCTTCAAGATTGGATGGATTTACAATGTATTATGATGCTTCTAGGGTTTGTTTAGGTTGTGTGCTTATGCAGCACAAACAGGTAGTGGCTTATGCTTCCCAATAACTAAAGAAGCATGAGCATAACTATCCTACTCATGACTTGAAAATGGCAACTGTGGTGTTTATACTTAAGATTTGGAGACATCATTTGTATAGTGCGACTTGTGATATCTATATTGATCGTAAAATTTTAAAATACATTTTTCAACAAAGGGATCTAAACCTAAGGCAACGAAGATGGATGGAGCTTTTGAAAGATTATGGTTGTTCTATTTTGTATCACCTAGGAAAAGCTAATGTAATAACTAATGCTTTAAGCAGAAAATCATTCAGTAGTCTTTCTCACATCAACTTTGTAAGGAGAACCTTAATTAAAGAGTTGCATGAGTTTGTTAACCAAGGATTGCAATGAAAGATATCAATATTAAGATGTTTTTTTAGCATAATTCAAGGTTAGATAAATGTTTTTGGAGAGAGTTAAGGCTGCTCAGTCATAAAGATCCTCAGTTATGTAAGATAGTTGAAGAGATTCAAGAGGATCAAGCTAAGGATTTTACTCTGCATGGTGATGGTATTCTGAGGATGGATACTAGGGTATGTGTACTGGATGTTGATGACCTAAGAAAAGAAATTATGGTGGAGGTATATTTTGTGGCTTATAGCATTCATCTAGGGTCCACTAAGATGTATCTTGATCGGAGTGGAATGAAAACAAATATTGCAGAATTTATGTCTAGGTGCCTAACATTTCAACAAGTAAAGCTTGAGCACTAAAGAGCTTTTAGATTATTATGATGGCTCCTTATTTTTGATTGGAAATTGGATATGATTATTATCGATTTTGTGATTGGATTGCCCCACTAATACTGGATTTCATGTTATATGGGTGATCGTGGATAGACTAACAAAGTTTGCACATTTGTTACCTATCAAGAAGACTTATTTGACTGAGTCAAATTGACTAGGCTATATGTCATCAAAATTGTGTGTTTTCATAGGGTACCACAATATATAGTTTCTGATAGAGATTTAAACTTTACATCAGTTTTCTTGAAAGAGTTGCATAAAGCGTGGGGAACAAGATTGAACTTCAGCACTACTTTTCATCCTCAAATAGATGGTAAGTCTGAGAGAACTATTCAAACTTTAGAGGATATGTTAAGGATGTGTATTATTTATTTTAGTGGTCACTGGGATTTGGATTTGCCATTGATTGAATTTGTTTATAACAATAACTACCATATTGCTATTGAAATGGCTCCTTATGAAGCTTTGTATGGAAGAAAATGCAAATCAACTCTATTTTAAGAAAATGGTGAAAGGAAATTAATAAGACTTTAACTTATAAAAGAATCCTTGTTATTTAACAAAGATTGAAAACAAATTTTAGTAGAAAAAAATAGTTATATGGATCCAAAGAGGAAAGATGTGAGCTTCTCAGTAGTGATATGATATTGTTGAAAACATCACTAATGAAAGGAGTAACGAGGTTTGATAAAAGAAGTAAACCAACTCCAAGGTATATTGGCCTATTTGAAATTAAATCTAGATTGGGTGAAGTGGCATATAGGTTGGTGTTACCGCCTAACTTGTCTAGAGTCATCCCTTATTTTATATGTTGATGTTGAGAAAATATATTTCAAATCCTTCTCATATCCTTCATCCATATAATATGGAGATTGATGGTGATTTGACATTTGAAGAACAACCTGTTGCCATATTAGATTAACAAATTTGTCAGCTGAGATCAAGAGAGATACCAATGGTGAAAGTTTTATAGAGTAATCATAGGATGGATGACTATATGTGGGAGACAGAGCTGGATATGTAGAGTTAATACTGGCTCTGTTTCTTATCCATCTCTGTCTCTATAATGAGGTGAGATTTAAAATTTGACGACAAATTTTTTTATAAGGGGGGAGAATGTAATGATCCAAATTTTTTAGTTAAATTACTCATAATGGAGCAGTGAGGAGAAAAGTCCATAGAAGTATAAATTGAGCTTAAGAAAGCTTAAGTTCATTTCTCTCTTAAACTCTTTTCCTTATAGGTTAATATTCAATCCCAACTTTGACACACATACCTTAACCATTCAACCACCATTTCTTGCGATCTAGGGTGTTATGGAAAGCTCATGAGATGTTTTATGAAACCCTTAAACTTATTTCATCAAAAAAGACCAAGATTTGGAGGAATCACGATTGAAAATTTTTGTTTATTAAGGTAAGTCACCGATATCCTATTTTTAGTTATTTTGGAGCAAAACTAACACCACAATCATGTCTAACAACCCTGAAAACATAGGAAAGGAGGGTAACCTGACATCAATCGACCCATTTTACCGATGAATAGAAATAGGTTACCTTTGAGCTTCAATCCTTCGATATATACAAACTAGGAGGAGTTTTATCACAAGATCAATCCCATTGGATTCCTAGAGTTGAGCTCGTTGTTTCTAGATGGGTGGTGAAGATCACCACCTCTCCAATGGCAGTGCATGTACCCCACACTTCAATGACAGTGCTGATTTTCCAACTAGCCTAGAAATGGCTAGAAATAATTTTAAAAATTTTCAAATATTATGTGGATCAAATTTCATAAAAGCAACGTATTAAAATCATCATAGTTTGTGAGATAAAAATTTGAAACGGGTTATGTTCTTATAGAAATGCATGAAATTGAGTCGTTTTTATTAGAATTGAGACTATCTAGTTGTATTGAGTATAAATAAGGGTGTTCGGGTTAGAAATTGGTATACCTGAATTATTGATTGGATTTATTATGAATTTTACAATGTAAATGTGGACTCAATTGAGCATGAACATGTAGTTTGGAGGCCCAGATTGAGATGTGGGTACTGGTGAATGTAGAAGTGTATTTTCATTGCAAGAATGACCCTTCTTTTAAAAGGGAAATGTCCATTTTATAGGGAAAACTTTACAAAATTTTCAATAGGCTCCTCATAAAAACATGACATGCTATTTTTAAATTAAAAATAGAGCCCTTTAGTATTGAGTCATAGTCTTATTCTCGAGGTATCTAAAATTGGTTTAGGTTTTAAATCCTAATGATCATTCCTATTTTTCTTTCTATAGATCAATCAGGAGCAGAACCCTCAACTTTGAGACACTCGGTTTGGCACGAGGGAGCGCATTCTACCTGTGAGTTAATAGTCATGGTTATGAGCATACATTAGAATTGATTTTCATATTCATCATCAAAATCACCATTGTTATCATATGCATGCATGATACTTACACATATGGATTGATACATGTGTATATATATTTTTTGTGCAATGTTATGCGTTTCTTGATATGTGATGTTATGGAGGATTATTGTGGCATGATCAACTTGATGGGTGTCACCAGGCTATGCGTATAGTGAGTCAATTGGTTGGGTATAGATTTGGGATAGTATTTGATCCATTGATGAATCCTTTAATTGAGATACGAAACTGTTGGGGCAGTTTGGTCGAGCTTTCTCTCATGCACCAATCAATATATAGTACAAGATATGGTGGCAGATTATGATGGCTCAGTTGAGCTTGCTCTCTAATGGCAATCATGTCGTAGTGAGGTTGTGACAATTTAGTTGAGTGTTGCTCTTGAACAGCGGTCCATTACATTTAAACCAAGTGACTTGTATGGAACAAAAGAGTCCTTATGGCTATGGTCTATAGGTAAGGGGCATGTGATAGGCTCCTTCATCAGTCCTCCAATGTTAATTGCGATTTATGATTATAATGACTACATGAAATCATAGTGATATGGGAAATACATGCATATTTATAAACAAAATCTCTATGTTGTTGTAATACATCATGTATATGTGTGTGTATCATTTGAAACCTTAGGAGTGCATAACATAACCATAATATTAAGTCACTCAGTGATATTTGACTCCCCTTAACTATTTTTTCCAGGATCTTCTTTTCATATCTCTTCTAAAAGGGTACTTTATCGGTCTTCTTCCTCTTTGATGATTTAATGTATATTTGTTGGTGACCTTTGACTCTAGAGCCATAGTAGTCTTGTATATGTTGGATATCCCTTGTACTAACTATCTTAACATTGTAGCATATTGAGGATTGGATATTGTTAGAACTATTTAATTGTTATAAGTATGAGTTTGGTCATTTTGAAATCTCATCTCTATTATAGATATAGAGATTTGATGACATTTTAAGCTTACTAAGGGCCCAGTAAACCTTTAGTTTACTGCTCGCTTAGTGCTGTTCACGGTCTAAGGTTGAGTTCATGATAGATTAATGCATACATCATAATAAAGCATGAATCGTAATTTGTAATTTATTTCAAAGCTTAATCCTTTTTTTATCATATCTCTCAAATAGTTTCTGAAATAGGCTCATTCCTCCTTAGCCAAGAATTTTCCAAATCAATTCTAATTGATAATAATGAAACATTCTACCTAATTACTTTAGGGCAATGAATTTTATATTTATTACTCGACTACCTCTATATAGTTTATGTTATATCCAATAAATATCAGCTGAGCTAGGATATGTCATAAGTACTATTAAAACATAGGAATCCTTATATGAGATAACTTTGGAGATCTCAAATCAAAAGATCACTTATATAATCATCACGTTGAGAATTTTCATAGACATATAATTAATGTTTCAAATGGATTTCTCATATAGGGTTAATTTAGTGAACTCAAGCACCCACATATTTGTTTAAGTATCCCCAAACTTTAATTTATGAGATTGACTACTTTCTTTATAAGGAAAAACAATACAAGTGTGAGTCTTTTTTATGCTCTATTAATGTCCAGTCTCAATATAATATGACTACAGACAATTAAGGATAATACATAAATTTAATATGAATCTTATAATTTCAATCTCATCGTAATTTCATTTGAAATGTATATTTATCCTATGGACTTTATTACATACATCTGAATATATTTAATATAAAGAATGTCTTTAAATTATTTTTGGTACTAAACTACATCCACCAATTACTTGTAGGACATAAACCAACACCTTACTAGTTCTCAACTTAATTAAACATATTCCATATGGTATCTACCTTAACATAGTCTTCACTTAATAACTTTCTAATTTTCATTAGAAATATTATACTTATATTTAAAAGTTTGGATATGTTATGCATATATTTAAGAAAACATTTGACATTTCTTTATAGCAAAAATTATGGACTTATTTTAGAGATTATAATATTTTATGCTTTCTATTTCTTATCCATATTTTTTGATCATATAATGCATCATATTTATCTATGTTGGTTATTTTAGATAGATGAGCATATTTCTTCAGCGGAGAGTTCTAAACCAATATTGGACAATATCCTAGAAAAAGGTTTTATTATGATACCAAGTGAAGAATTGATTTAGCATGAAGGAACAGGCTCATTGAGAAGTGATCTTTGGATTCACTTCACTAATTCTAGATTAAGTGATGAAGTTGAAAAAGTCAAATGTAAATATTTCCACAAGACGTTTTTTAGGAGTTCTAAAGGTGTAACCTCTCATTTGAAGAGATACAATAATATGTACAATAGAAAGAAAATGGTATTAGGAGATCAAACTTTCTTAATCTTTAACTTAACAAAAGGGCATAATGAAATGACTATCACAGATTAAGATAGCAACAAATTAAAATTTTTGATAGCTAAGATATTTGTTAGTGATGAACATCCATTCTCCGTTATTGATAGTAAACATTTTAGGATATTACTCACCTTAATCTAATTAACCTTCAAGATCCTAATTTAAGATACCATGAAAAAGGAAATTGTTAATATTTATTTAGATTAAGACAAATAAAAATTGAAGACATTGTTGAGTAGTTATGGATAAGTAGCCATCACTCAAGACATTTGGAAGATATGGTTTCATAAAGGTGATGGTATACTACATTAACAACGACTAGAATTTATCTAGTCGACCACTGAGGTACTTTATATTTTTAAAATTTTATCATTTATTTATTTTTTATAATTGATATTTTTCATATTTTAAATGGCAAGTTTATTTATGTTTCAGTGTTATATACAAAGTTTGATAACCTTAATGGTCGAGTGCTTAATGGATTAAAACATTGATATCAAGCTCTCAACCATAACTCTGGATAATTGTGGCAGAAATAATATGATGATAAAAAATTAAAGAATAAGTTGAAGATTGAGAGCTTACTAATTAGTAAAAGGTTATTTCATATGTGTTGTTTCACGTATATAGTGAATTTGATTGTGAAGGACATATTAGAGGTATTAGATAATATTTTTTAGTTAAAATAATTGATTTGATTAAGATTAGATTTTATTCATCGTATCTTTATCACTTGTATATATATATATGACTTGTAACTTGTATCATGAAAATCACCGTTACTCAATACTTAAACAGCCAAAGGCTCTTCTCTTTTATCTAAGTTAGTATCAGAGCCCTATAATGGCTAATCTAATTTTTGTTTCTTCTTTGTCAATTTCAACTTCACCTTCCACCTATTCAGCCTCTCTTCCTATTCTTTCTCCTATTGTTTCTTCTGGTTCTCTACACACAAATCCTTTTCATATTAACCAAACCTTCTCAATAAAACTCACCTCTAAAAACTATGCCTCTTGGAAGCTTCAATTTTCTCCTCTGTTAAATTTCTATAATCTATATGGAATTATTTCTGTTACAAAACCAGCACCCCCTAAAGAATTATTCAACTCCTCTACAAACCAAATGGAACCAAATTTTGCTTATTTTGCTTGGTATTCTAAAGATCAAATCCTGTTTTCTTGGTTGTTATCTTCTATCATTGAGGAAGTTTATCCATATCTGATTAGATTTACAACTTCTGCAGAAATTTGGAATGCTTTGGTTGGTGCATATGGAGTTGTGAGCCATGCTCAATGAACTCAATTGTTTATCGAACTTCACAACCTTTCCAAGGATGACAAGTATGTCTCTGAATATTTGTATCAAACTAAATCTATTGCTGATTCTCTGAGTCTTGTAGGTCAATTTATTTCTTTAATGCTATTATCTTTCGAAAACTCGAAGCTGAATATAATGGGATTATTGGCAGATTGCAACAAAGATCAGCATCGGTTTCCTTCAACGAACTGCATGGAGAGTTAGTTGCCTATGAATTATTGCTTAAAGGTCAACAAGTCTGTTTACCAACAGTGAATATGGTTCAACGTTCCTATTCTTCTCATTTGCATGGTAGAGGTAATAGGAACAAAGGTAGAAGTGGTTTTATTTGTTCATCATCTTCTGAAAGCAATTCTTTACGTCCAGCTTGTCAAATTTGTGGCTATAATAATCATATAGCTATTGATTGTAGACATCGTTTTAACAATAATTTTATGCCATGGACTCCGACAAAAGAACAACAGCATAATAGACACATGCCACCTCAAGAAAATTTATCTATGACTGCTCCTACCTCTTCCCAAGATGACCAATCCTTTACTTGGTACCCTGATACTAATGCAAATCATCATCTCACCCCTGATTTGGAGTCTCTTCATATTACTGATGAATACAAGGGTAACGATAGGCTATTTGTTAGAGATGGTGCAAGGTTACCAATTTCTCACGTTGGTTGGCAACTATACATATTGTGCATGAAGAAGTTGGTTTTGGATTATCCAACTACATGGAATTCAAAATTCAAGATGTTAGAATTGATAACCAAGTATATTGAGGTGCTCAATAGGTTGAGACAAATGGATTCATAGTATACTTACATGAGGATAAAAGAATAATGGGAATTTACTAAAATAGTTTTGTATGAAGTAAGAGATATTATATAATGCATATAATATCACGGGTTAGTAGATGATGGAGAAATTCAATTTTTTATGATAGGACAAATTATGATAGTTATTTTTTTTAGACACGAGATATAAGATGGAGAGATTATATTTTTAATATCAAAATTTGTATGGTGATCAGAATCAAGAACATGTTGATATCATTAAACAATTTTGGTATGATTTATTTAATGATTATTAACTAAGATAAGACAAAGATCAAGAATGAAGTAGTTTAGTATCAACATCAGCTTTATCTTTATCTATTATCGATATAACTAGTGTGAGTCCCTAATTCATCAAGGAAAAAAGGGCTAGGAATTCTTATAGTATAATAGAGTTGGACAATGATTTGGAGGCATATGTTGTGACCTTAGTTGAAAATATGCAATTTAATGTATTATTATGGTAGAAAACATATAGGAGTGCTTTTTCCATGAGGCAAGCAATTACATGGGACCTCTTAGTAATTCCAATACCTACTATTGCTTCAGAGTTTGCTTTTAATACTAACAGTCAAATAGTTAGTCCTTATTATGCTTGACTTCATCTTCATATTGTGGAAGTCCTTATGTGTGTCTAAAATTGGTTAGGTGATGAAGACATTTAGGATAAACTCTATTCTTTATGATATATTAGTTTATTTACCTTTATATTGTCTTTTTTATATTGATATAGGTATGAAATCAGACTTTCAACTAAAATTTTCTTTGAACAAATATTTGATGATGAAGGTATATTTAATTATGTATTATCATATGTTGACTACTTATTTAATACAATTATTAAATAATCAATAATTTATATAATAATATTTTTGCATATAGATGAAGAGGTGTGAACTATTGATGAGCTTAATTATAGTGATTAGATAGCCATTTTCCTCACTTGCCAATTTACTACTTATTTCATATGTTTGCTTTGGTTTTTTAGAATTGGAGATATAAATCTTTACTTCTATGGTTTTGTGTAGGTTAATAAAGAAAACTCCTTACTGTTGTCTTTGCCTACTAGCTCAACTTTAATCTTTAGCTTTAATTGATATTTTGTATCTTTTTATTTAGATAATAGCACTATGATACTCTTTATTTTTAAAAATAATAAGATTTTGATAATAACACTGTAGTACTTATTGCATATGTAGACTTAGGAATTAATATTATTCTTTCAAGTTTTGAATGTATCAACCATTAGGATTAAAAATTAATTATCATATCGTATTTGTTTAAATATTAACCCATGTTTTGAGATAGTTTAGTCTATACAAGCCATTAAATCTTATTTGACTTAGGTATAATGAATGAAAAAAAGACCAAATATAAAAAAAATTTATGTAGATTGAAGATACAAATTTTAAAAGGAAGACCATTTTATCGTTAGATAATTAAAGAGTGTCAAAAAAGAGATAATAGTTTAAAGCAACATTAATTTTAAAGAAATTAAGCAAAGAGATTGGAATAAGTAATATTAATTCAATAAAGAAATGAAATGAATATGGATTCGTTATTAAAGCTAAGAAAATTTGACAAAAATAAAGAATTTAAAAAATTCAAGATTATATTTATAATTGAACTTAAAGTCTAAAATATTAAGGGATTGGTCCCACTTAGAGAAATGAATGAGTTAAGAAATAACATAAAATGGCACATATTAATTTTTTAATAAAAATGGGTCTTAGGATAACAAAATATGTTATAACATTTTTCAACAATAATTTTCTTTTAACAAACAAATTTGCTAGTTGATATGGTGCATTTTTATGGTATCTTTCAAATTTACATAGAACAATTCATTAATATATCTAAAATAATTAGTAATAGTGTCTATATTATTTATAAATCATTTTTAAAATTAATATTCTTTTTATATATTATCTTTTGAATTTTAGATAACATCTTTCATTAAAAATGATTTGATTGTTTAAGTAAATGAAATAATTAATAATTAATAATCTAAAAAATGGGGCTTGGAGAGAGCTTGATTAGGCTTAAGCATAACCTTTTACCTTAAAGCCCGACTGTGCTTAACCCTGAGCCATATGTCATGAGTCTAATTAATTATTTTTTATTTGGACTCCTGTCTAATGCTATGTCTATTCATAATAATTAAATGTCCTAAACATTTACTAGCATCATAATTATAAAAACTTAGGAATTTATCTGTATCACATGTACAACACAATTACAAATAGGAAACATTTATCAGACAATTCAGATTTTGTGTCATCAATTATTTTAGGGGTTTTTAGTTGCACTTTTATTTTTCCATTGTGGTTATTTTTATTTTTATTTTTGGTTATTAAAAAATTTTGATTGATTGAAATTTATAATAAAAACTAAAAAAGCCTATTTTGTTAAAATATATAATATAATAAAGAAATTGAAAATAAAAACTTGTTAGGTTTCATCATCTTACTTTTTATTTTATTCTTAACATAAATCTTGTATAATGAGTCCAATACGAAATATAAAAGATTATATTAACCCATTCTAATTAAATAATTTAAAATATTTGTCATGTTATAATGTTTTAAAGTATAACATACACGTAACTTATGAAAAATATTAACTAATTAGAACTTTCATTAGTATAATTATTTCACATTTGTCTATAAATTTCATCTAGCATTCGAGATATACTTCGAAGTTATGATAGAATGATTTTATACTCCACTTAAGAATTTGTATCTTTATTTACACTTTCTACAATTTGCTCTTCATTTTTAGCATAATCGTTGAATAATTCATTACTTTATCCATACATTCTAATAAAATTATATACCATACAATAAGCAATAACAATGTATTTTTACTTCTTCATATCATAATTAGGCATGTCCAAAAGTATATGAAATAATGCTTTTAGAACTCTAAAACATCTTTGATTAACATTTTTAATAGAGAATGTCTTCAATCTCATAAATGATCTCTTAACTTGACATAGTGAAAGAAATTTAGACATATTAGAATAGCTTAACCAAATAGAACTTACCTAAACATATAAAGAATATAATATCAATAAAAAGCTAATAAAAATAACTGTAATTACTAAATTTATTTAAAATAATGTAGTACCTTGTTGAGACACAAGAAATTGGTTCATTGGGTTTTTTTTTACTATTTCTAAAAGAACTTGAAAATTATAAGCAATACTTTTCCTTCGAGCCATTTTACATGTGAAACATAATTCAAATGAGTAACAATACATAATATTTTAGGTTAGATCAATTCTTTCACATATATATGGTATTTGTTTAATGATTGGAGCATGTAATCAATGTGTATCATCTATTGCTTTTATACAATCCTACAAAATGAAATCATATTATTAAATTGATCAATTAGATATAATAACATAAAGAAAAATAGAAATAAAATATATTAATACACCTGAAAATATAAAAAGTGTTTGAATTGTGTTGAATATCAAAAGGTCTACTAGTAAAGGATGGTGGAGTTATAACTCTTTTTGCAAGGTAATTAATTACATACAAGATTACAAAAATGCTTTAAAATTTTCTATATCAAATTTTGAAAGCACTTTGTGTTGACTCTACTTGTCTCACTATATAGAATGTATCATCATTAAGAAAGCTACACCTTGTTCCTCCATAATCAAATGACAAGTTGGATTTAGGCCTCTTAAACGTTTCTACACATCATATGAGTTCAAGAAGATTATTTTA
Source organism: Erythroxylum baracoense (assembly GCA_025629805.1). Taxonomy (NCBI): domain Eukaryota; kingdom Viridiplantae; phylum Streptophyta; class Magnoliopsida; order Malpighiales; family Erythroxylaceae; genus Erythroxylum; species Erythroxylum baracoense. The sequence continues at coordinate 16,120,552 of JAOTAY010000190.1, read as the reverse complement.
ACCATTTTTAAATTCCTATAAATCCCTGTAGAATTTGTATTCAAAGGTTAAAATATCCAACCATGACCTAATGGAGCAAAATTTTTACATGGTTGCTTGTGTAAATGAAAATATTCATTTTCTTCCTTAGCTAGAGCAATTAAAACTCTCTTGATCATTTTATCACCTGAATATGATTCAAATTCTGATAAAGAGGCCATGTATCTATAATAACATCATTTAATAATTAATAAAGATCAAAATATAAATGCTAAACCTATTCTCAAAGATCAAGACATATAATATAAGAATATAGTATCATATGTTCAATTAAAAGGTTCATATACAACATACACTTAAGATGTTCAAGATATATAATATTTCTGAATATAAGAATTCTTAAGGTAATAATAGTTCAATATGCAATAATATGAAAATATAATTAAAGATTCCTCATCCAATCTATCTTCCTCATATATGGCATACTTATAACAATCTCCTTAAAATAGAAATAGAAAGCCTTCACTATTTTTCCATAGTACATACCCTCTATGACCAAATCATATGAGGACTCTAAACATGCCGTCATATTATTAATCTCTTGATTAATAGATGAATCTTCAAATCCATTCATTGCAATGGATGATGTTGTCACCATATTTTTCTCAAATAAATCATTATTTCTATTCGATTATTCACTAACTCTAAGCAAGATATTTTCAATAATGTTACAATTTGTCCTTTTTACCTTCTTTTTCTTAGGAGATTTATTTCTTTTTTTAACCAGGGCGGAACCTAGCGGGGATGGTACCCGATTTATTTATATGAAATAAAAGGGTACAAGGGCAGAGCTTAAGACTTACCTAAAATTATAGAACATTGTTAACCTATTCTCAAATATAGTAGGGATCATTGATCCAGTATCAACAAGCCACTAGGTAATGAAGGAAAAGTGGTGAAGTCCGAATAAGTTATAGTCATCCTCGTAGATGCAGATCTTGCCAAGTAGTCAGCTACTAAATTTGCCTCCCTAAAAATGTGCTCCACTGTATAGCTCCACTGTCGCAGAATACTACTAATTTCTTCTTCCAATATATATTTCCAAGGGAAATTTGATCCATGTTGAATCATCTGCGCCACCATCATATTGTCTGTTTGAACGCGCACCTTTTCCAATCCTAACTCCACACATTTGCGAAGAACATAAAGCACCCTCATAATCTCAGCTTGCAAGCTTACCTTCGTACCAAGGTAATGAGATTCAACAAGGATGAAACCACCCAGGGCAGTACGTATAACGAATCTGCAACCACTCAGCCCTAGAGAGCCCAAAGCCGAACCATCTGTGCTCAATGAGAAAGATCCGTCATAAGTAGGGAGCCATGAAACCAACCGTACATGCTTATGACCATTGTGTTGAAGTGTTACTCCAAAAATTCCATGAATCCTTTCTACCTCTGTCAAAGACTTCACAGGCAATTTCCATATATGTAGCAAGTCAACAATGTGGTCACGCACACATTGAACAATCTTCCCGAATGAAAACTTCTCCATTTGGAAAACAAAATTGTTGTGGGCTTCCCATAATTCCCATAAAATGAAGATGGGAGAAACTAAGATCACCTACTTCAAAGCTGATGAAAAATTACCTTGATCCCACCATGCTTGCAGGAAACCTAGGAGCATCGGGTTAGGAGGCAGCTGGAGACCAAGCAATCCTGCAAAATGCGACCAGATTTGAATGGAATTCGGGCATTCTCGGAACAGATGTTCTATGGATTCTTCGTTCGAAAGACAGAAAGAACACCTGGATGGGAGGACTGTGAGGCTGAACTTTTGTAGCACATCCGGTAGGGGCAGTAAACCATTGCACAGTTTCCACACAAAAAAATATATGCGCAGAGGAAATATTTGGTTCCAGATGTTCTTGGCAAAGAGGATTCTCGGATGAGGCTGCCTTAATACTTCATAAGCTGACTTCAACGTAAAAATTCCAGTGGAAGTAGGCTGCCACACTAGTATATCGTTGCCATCAGAGAAATTGAGATCAACAATCAATAAAACATGCAAGGCTTCATCCAAGAGGTGGTCATGCAGCTGCGTACCATACTCCTCTCTGTAAGCTGCAAACTCTTAGATAATAAGGTTTGGAAAAGGAGGTTGAAAGCGTGGAGCTAAATCCCAAATGATTCCCAAAGGTGACCAATTATTGAACCAAAAGGATCTATCTCCTCGACAGATCAGCACCTTCAAGTGCTTAGTCGCTTGAGGTTCTATTCGCTCCACCGCTTCCACATGGTTTTTGAGCGCACTGTTGGAGACAAAGATAGTATAAATTAAGACCAGAGCCGAACCCTATTCCTTACCTTCCACCATAATTTAACAAAGAAGGCATTTATGATATCTTCGAACCTCCGCAAACCCAAGCCATTTTCATCAGTTTTTTTCGAAATTTTTTCCCAGGATCTCCAGTGCCTTCTCTTCTCTCCCTCCGCACTTCCCCATAAGAATGCTTGACTTTTTGACTCCATTGCCCTTAAGACCGACTTAGGTGGATCTATAGCTGCCCACATGTGAAGGGGTATTGCAGATAAAACATGTTTGATAAGAAGCAGCCTACCACCTTGGCTTAATAATTTATTTTTCCAATTCTCCAAACACCTATTGAGGTTGTCCAACAAATGCTGAAAAATGCATGTTTTTTCATACCAATAAAAATATTACAACCCAAATAGGTGAAGGGGAAGGATCCCTGCTGCATCTCAAGAGTATGCTGGATGGTTCGAACCCTAGGGTTGCAGCAACAGCCTCTAACGTAGTAGGTACTTTTCTGTCGACTAACCTTCTACCCGGTTGTGGATCGTTAGTCATTGAGGAAGTTGGACAATGATCTGCGTGTTCCTAGTGTGAAGATAACCACATCATCCGCAAAACAAAGGTGCGATACAGGGAGAGTTCCAACCGGTGTGCCATACCTCGTGACTTCGCCAGTATCCATCAGAAAACTAAGTCGCCGAGAGAACGCTTCGGACCCCAAAATAAATAAATAAAGTGACAATGGGTAACCCTGCTTTATACCCCGTGTAGCCTAGAAAAAACTCGCTGGAGACCCATTGATGAGGATTGAAAACCAACTGCATCATAAATTAGATAGAATAGAGAAAATAAACCCCTGGGGGAAGCCAAAAGACACAAGCAATTCTTGGAGGAAGCTCCAAGAAACTCTGTCGAATGCCTTCATCATATCAAGTTTCATGACGACATTACTCCCAACTGCCTTATGGTCGATGAATTGACACAAATCCTGCGTGAGCAGGACATTATTAGTTATATCTCGCCCCGATAGGAAAGCTGACTGTTCCAAAGAGATTAGCTTGTGCAAGATTCCCTTCAATCTGTCATTTAAAATCCCGATGAAAATTTTATTCAAGAAGTTGCAAAGGATTATTGGTCTGAAATCCGAGAAAGTTGTATAGGAGTGCTTCTTAGGGATCAAGGTGATCAAGGTGCTGGAAATCACCCTTAGGATAGGGACCCCTAGCATAAAATCCCGATATGCTCCTAACAAATCTACCGATATGATGTCCTAACATCTCCTGTAAAACTTGCCCCCAAACCCATCTGAGCCAGACGCACCGGTGGGATCCAAATTAAGCACAGCATTATGGACTTCTTGCAGCTCGATCTCACGCATCAAAATCTCGCCATCTTTAGCTCTCAAGGTAGAGGGTATGTGATGTAGAAAAAGATCCCGCACCTATGTACTGCCTTCCACTGGTTCTTCTGTCAACAAAATACGGAAAAAAATCCACTGCCTCAGTTTCAATATCCTTCCTGCGATGACGTTGAAGTCTCCCCCAACCATCCATGGTATGCTAGGGTGCTGCTCACAAAAATTAATTAGGTTACTCCATAAACGTTGACGCGACACTCTATGATTTTTGGCGTAGAAAGCTGAAACCAAAAAATCATGTCGCACATCTGAATGCCCCACCTAGAGGACCGACGCAAGGTTAAACCCTCGCTCAACTTCAAGCTTTCAGCCCTTGTCTTGCGTTCCCTCTTCCTACGCACCTTGATCTCGCCTTCTCCGACTGTTGTAATCTGAGCATCCTCCTTTTTGCCTTCAGACCATCTCCCTCCAAGTTCCTCTTCATCATCTGGGCAATATGTATAGCCAGAATCATCAGCTACAAAGAGACCACTCCTTTCGACAGCTGGAAAACATCCCGCTCAACTGTGATGGTACTAGAGTCAAGAACAATGTCATTACCAGTGTCAACATACTCATGAAAATCTTCTGAACTCCCTAACGCTGCAAACCTGTTGGATTGTGAAGGGAGCATAGACAGTGCGGAGGAAACGGTGCGCTGCATGAGACCAACATGCGGTAGGGTTTTTGGTGGGGGCTGCAACGAAGCTGGGGCTTTTGCTTCTGGTAGTGTCTGCTTCACGGTGACATCCAAAGGTGTTGCTGGATCAACTATAAGATCTCCTTGCGCCTTAGATTGATCAACTACAGCTGGGTGCACCTGAGGTGTACCAAAATTTTGCGCTTCTGCAGCTAGGGTTTGGGTTGCGACTAGGGTTTTAGTCACAGCCTCTTCTGCGGATGCTAAGGTTTCATAGATGAAGTCATGCGCAGCGACAGCAAGCTGGTTACTAACATCAACTGGGATGTTGTCCTTCTCCACAGTGGAAAATCCCAAAGTAAAGCCTTGATTCCCCACAATTAGCGGCTTCGCAACAACATCGCGATCAATATTGCTTTGTAGCTGCCATTTAATTTTCGGAGTATTAATTTGAACACCTCTATCCTTCTTTTTGCCTTCTTCCTTATCCTTCCTATACACCAATTCCTTCCTTCCCAGAATCCACATCCTTCTTCGAAACTTGTAAGGATTTACCCATTCTACAGTCATCCATTCGATGACCAATCTTATTGTACTTTGAACAAAAGTAGGGAACGTGTTCATAAGTGAATTTTTGTTCATGTTTACTTCCCTTCTTACCAATTCGCACAACCTTGGGGAGCTCCTTCGTCAAGTCAACTTCAACACAAAAACGAGCTATAGAGGGCCTTGTCATATTCAAGGTTGGTGTATCAATCTTGAGGGGATTGCCAAGTGCTTTTGCCATTGAGAAGATCATCCTTGGGTTGAGATACTCCACTGGGAGATCATGGAGTGAAACCCAAATAGGAACAATTGGGGGATCTTCTTCAAATTTAAAACCCAGTCTCGACTTCAAAATTTGCATTGAATAACCAACAATGTTCCAAAAGGTGCAAATCCAACACCTTTGGTAATCCTCTTCCTTCTAAAAGCGGATCAAAACATGTCGAGGGTTCATTAGCCCCAGAGAATAATTCCCATTAAATCCAATCTTCTGAAATTCTTTGTGCACCTCTTCCATCTTAGGACATCCGTAGGAGAATTTCCCAACCAAGCTTAATCTATGAGGGGCAACGAGTTGTTCGAATTCATCATCTTCAAGTTCAATAGTTGCAATACTGTTGATGAATTTTAAATCCTTTATAGATGGCGAGTTTTGTGGGGGTTAAGGTTTGGATGACTGAAAAAAACTTGCGAAATCTTATGTTCCTCTTATGCACTCTTTAATAAAGATTTAATTGATGCATATGTATGCAAACTAATTATAGTAGTATATTAAAAAATATGATGCAAGTTTGAAAGTTCCTTACACCATTTTATTATTGAATATATGAGCTATTTTATGAACCTAAAATGATGAAAATGTATATGAGGAAAAATATAATAGGATATATCAATAAGCAAAGAAATACTTTTAATTATATTTTTCAACTTTAATATATAGTATTAACTTCATCAGTGAAGGACTTATGATCGATTCCTGTTTCTTTGCGTAAATTCTTAGAATTCTTCAATCTAGCCCTCAATTTATTATACTTGTTCTTTAATTGGACATTAGTATGCTCTTTATTAATTTTTTTCTAAAAATATATTTTAATATCCTTCTAGCTTTTTTAGAAAAGGTAGTAGTTGCTCAATTTCCCTTCTTCACTTCTTCGATTATTAATGAGATTAAACAGAACTCTATTTCATTATTATATACTACATCATTTTTATTTATCTCCACACAATCATTTAAATTACCCATATTGTCTAAACCTTTCATTTTTAAAAGTATAAAGATATGACTGATAAAAAAGGTGTCTCATTCAATGGTTTGAAAAATATATACAAAATTCAAAATGAATATGAACAAATAATTTGAGTTTTAGATGCTAAAGTCATTTGTAATATGTAAAGAAAATAACTTCTAGAGAGAAGATACTTATGCCCAAAGACTAATTCCAAGCATGCCCTTATTTTTCTTTTTTATTAGTTTATGAAAGAATAAATTTGAGCTTAAACTTTATGTTTTGTAATTGTTAATCATGATGCAACCAAAATTTTCACAAGTTGAATATTATGGTGCCTCTATATTGCATTAACAATATCATGGTTTTAAGTCTTATTAAAGGTAGGAGAGCAACAAGATGTTACTCATAATACTTAGAGCTCTAAAATTTAAGCATTCTCAATAATATGTTATAGGATTGTCATTCCATTTGAAGATGGACATAATGAAGAAACGAAAAAATTTACCTAGAGAATAATGTTAAAATTTATTGAGATGATTGAAATTAGTTTTAGAGTGATTTTAATGCAATACTTATCTAAAAAGACTATTCCTTTGAGGGACTTTCATTGTAATAAAGAGAGAATTCCAAGTTTTACCAAAAACATTTTGATATAGTTTCATGTTTTTTTTAGTTAAAATAAACACTACCTAATGTTAAGAAGAAGCTGGCAAGAAACTTAAGACCAATCATATGTGTTCTCTTGTCCAATATTTAAGATGTCATATAGAAAGTCAACATACATGCTTCATCAAGGCAACCCACTTGTAGTAATCAACTACATTTGTTTACCGTTTAACTTTTTCGGATTAAAAAGAGAAAATGAACATTATACTAAGCTTTATTATATGCACTGTCAACACGAATTGTGAAAGTACTTAGGTAAAACTTTTTAAACTGATATGTAAATATGCATTCGCTCTTTACTTCTCTCATAATTCTTTGGTCCGTCCCATTAACAAAAAGATCGACACTAATCCAATTTGAAACTTGAATTCAAAAAATAAAAAGACTTATAAAATAACAATATTAGGAAAAAGATGATGTTAAAATGTATTAAAAATGATAGCAAACCCGCTAAACGTTGAGAAATATATAAGCTTTAATAAATATAAAATTTATTCATTTTTTCTTAACTTGCCTAGCCTAATGGTACATAATAAAATTTAAAGATAAAACTATTAAAAATGAATAGTAAAAACCAGAGAAACTAATTCAAGTCATTGAAAGGCAATATGTCAAGAAGACCCAACAAAATGATATAGTGACCATTGTTTAAGTGCAAAAAATCTAACAAAAGCGAAGAGAATAAAAGAGCAAAAATTAATTAAGGAACTATGAAAACTAGGTCAAAGAAATAAAGCAAATGGAACTTAAAGTTATATATTTGATTAAAAAAATTATAGATGACAAAACCCACAAATAAATGCTAATTCCAAGAAATGCACAAATGTATACATGTTAGACATTTAAGCTTCTTAAGGTAATAATTACACCATTTAATTAGAAATATGAAAGTAAGGATAGACATGTACTTGATCTAAACGAAAATCTAACAAGTGTCAAAGTTTGGAAAAGTTGTTTACCAATGGTTAAATGGTAAGCAAGACTATTACCACATAATTCTCTTAAATCTTAACTTTCTAAATATTAAGATTAAAACAACATCGTTTTGTAGTGAGGGTGCAGATTGTTCATCTTCTCAGACTCTAATCTAGTTCAAAATTTGAGTAAATTGGACTTAATATACTAGCTTTTAATCGTGCTAGATTTAGCTTGTGCCCTTTTACCAACCTTAATTAATAGTGAACAAAGTTGCTACTCATTATGTATTTTTAAAAATATTTTAGGTTATAAATGAAGTGATGGCATTCACAATGTTCTTGTAAATAATCATTCTTTTCATTCTAATAAAATTACCATTGTCAGCTTTTAATTACAACGTAATACTCTTTTACATAATGGAGATTGCTACGACATAAATTAGGAATTAATACAATAATCAATTATCTATGGATAATAATTTTGAAAATTGCATAAATTTTGAAAACAAGGACCATAAACTATCTAAACTTCTGAAAGTAGCGTATTACATATTAATATACATTTAATTTGCCATATAAAGAGTAGACAAATTCTAAACTTATCCACTACCTAACTTGCAGTACCTTACACATATAAATTAATTATATATTGGTTTTTCATTCATTTATCACATAATGCTATCATATCCTGTTACTAATAAAAATTCAACACAAAAAATATAAGAAGAATAAGACAATAGTCCATATATCTTAGAGCTATTTTCTCTTTAATTTATGCTTCATCTCTCCCATAGTTTGTAATTTCTTCAAAATTTTCAACTCCTTTTAAAATTTTTTTTATTCTTTAAGTTATAGCGTATGTAGTTTTTCTTGTTCTACAAGTTCCAACATATGTAATTTTTCTTAACCTTTAAAGTCCAATGCATGTGCCTTCTTCAATTTGTCAATTTGGAATTTTGTATTGCAATCTTCCAATCTTTAAACTATAGTTAGTAATGGATTATTAATGTTAAGAGATGAATTACATAATGTATATTAATAGTTTAAATAAAGGGAAAACATAAAATGGAAGTTTTCATCCTAAAAGTTTTTACGAAATTTTAATTTGAATCCTAAAATAACGTTAAAATTTTTAACATTATATAATTATTCTTTTTAAATCTCAATTTGGCAGAAACCTAAATTTTTATATAATTCCATAAAAAAGATATATCTTACACATTTTAGTTTTTAAAATAGATCTCATATTGCTAATTAAATATCTTAGGTGACAATATGACTCTACCACTATATCTTTGTTCTTTTTATAATGATCAACCCCCAATACTTTTATCCTTCTCATCTCTTACAATAATGCTCCCAGAAGAAAAACTTGTAGTCATTTTTGTACTTCTCAATTTTAAACCAGTTGTTTATTGTTTTACGATTATAATTATCTTTAACTCTAGTAGTTGTAATAAGCCATTGTACATTTGATTCATCTAACTTCTCAAGCTTCTTTATAATTGAATAGGAACATATAATATCATGACCGTAACCTTGGACCGTGACTTGTGCTAAAGGAGCAGTAAACTTAAGGTTTATTAAACCTATAGCAAACCTAAAACACCATCAAATCCCTATATCCATAATAAAAAAAAAGAATCCAAAATGATCAAACTTATACTTTTAACAATCAAATAGTCCTAACTATATCCAGTTCATGATGTGCTACAACGTTGAAATAGTAAATAAAAAAAATTCAACACATACAAGACTATTACAGCCCTAAAGTCAAGGTCACTAACAAACATACATCGAATCATTAAAAAAGAAGGAAACTAATGAAGTACCCTATTACAAGAGATTTGAAAGAAGATCCTAAAAAGGTTTGAGGGGAGTCAGACCTTGCTGAGAAAATTAATACTATGGTTATGTTATGCACTCCTAAGTGTTATAAATGATATGTATATATATATATATATATATATATATATATATATATATATTTATTTATTTATTTATTTATTTATATTTTTTTATTTCATATCAAGGACACCTATTGCTGAATCTGACATGAAAAATCAAACATGAGGGCACAATTCACCAGGTTTCCTGTCCCAAGGACGGATGAGCTTACATTTACTTATTTATTTGTCTACCTCATTATCATTATTGTACTTTTATATATTTTAATATGATCAAAATAAATTAAAAAAGAAAATAAGGTATATATCTAACATTATTTTAAAAACTAAATCAATTCAAACGTTTAATAGTTAAAAATTTAAATGCCTTATTTTTTAATTTTTTGTTAAATTTAATTCAAAATTTTTGTTATTAAAAATTAACCAATTTATTAATTAATCGACTAATTTTTTAAAACTAATAAGTCTTTATAAACTAAAATAAACTGATTATTTTTATTTAACAATCTCTTTTTTCAATTAATCTTTAAATTTTTACGTGAATAAAAATAATTTTTTGAATTATTTTTCAAATTTATTTAATTAGTTTTTAAACCTTAAATCCTTTATATTACTAATTTAAAAATCACTAATATTTAGAATACTAAAGACTTGTATTTGGTATTTCCAATTTCTCGATGTGTTATGTAGATTTCAAACATAAAAATATTTTTGATAAGATTGGATTTTGGAATATGTAACCAAATTATAAATCCAATTTGGGAAAAAATTCTCATTGACTTATTTGTAAAAATATACAGAACGTTATGAGTCGATTGAAATAAATAAATAAAGAAAAAAAGAGAAAAGAGTCCTGAGAATTTATGTCAAGTCAAAGTTAACAAATCTGATATAAAAGACTTCCTATTTTAAGAGATTTGGAGATGCTCATAATTAGAGATGTAAAAAAAAATTCGACCTAATATTGGCCCAAGTTGACTCTATTACGGAAAGCCACGAGCTTATTATGGTCGGGCCAACCCCGTCTATGACCTGATCGTTACTTCCAATGTCGTTTTGAAAATTTTTCTTTAAAAGCATAGAGAGTTAGGCAACAAGGTGACCTATCTCAGTCCGCCGAGTTACAGGCCAAGAGCAACTCAAGCCTGACCTGATTCAATGACATCTTTAGTCACGATGTCCGCAACATTTTCTTTGTTATCATCGTTATCAACACTTAATTAAAATCATGTAATTTTTTTTATATTTTTACTACTAAATTATTTTCGTGACTTAAACGGATAATTTTATAATCAGAGCATCCTTACCGTTGCTCTACGCTCAAGAATTTATGAGTTTCTTTAAAGAGTATTGAATGAGGCTTGTTTACAAATGTGTGAGATGAGGAGACAGAAGCCTTGGTACAATCATTATGCAACCTGACAACCGAACAAGTTTCGTAATTGTGGAGTGGCGTTTGATTCGATTTGGTGCTTGCTTCTTTGTAAGGTTTTATTTATCTTTTTATTTTAAAATAATAAAGGTCAGAATTAAATTTAAAAAATATAATTGTAAAGTAAAATGTTTTAAAAATTTTGAAAACTCAAATAAAATTCCTAATTTTTTAAGTTTATTTAAAAATTTTGGTCCAAAC
>JAOTAY010000190.1:16084570-16109223 GCA_025629805.1 Erythroxylum baracoense | reverse complement strand
ATCCTGAAATAATTTCTTAACCAATTCTATATATTTTATAATTATCAAAACATAAAGGGATTTTTATTTGTCAACCACCATTGGTCCAACACATAGTTGATTTAAGATACCTTTGATAAGGTAAAATTAATCTGTACTAGGATTAAGGCATCTCACAATAGGCAAAAAAGTTATATAGATCAGCACCAAAGGGATATAGAGTATCAAGTTTGAGATGAGGTGTTTTTAAAAGTGTTATCTTGGCGAGGAGTGCTAAGGTTTGGTAAAAAAGGAAAGTTGAAACCTAGATACATTGACCTTTATAAGATTACTGAGAGAATATGACTATTAGCTTATAAATTAGTATTAGTGCCAGAAATCTCTCAGATTCATAATATGTTTTATGTTAGTATGCTTAGTTTCAACATATGTATTACCAACACAGGAGGTTAAGATTCCAACAAATTTGGTTATGTTGAGGAATCGGTCAAAATAGTTGGATACCAGACGAAAAAGTTGGAAATCATATAATTCTTTTGGTTAAAGTCCTTTGGAGGAATCATTTAAAAGAAGAAGCTACGTGGGAGACTGAGGAATACATGAGGAAACAGTACCCCCATCTATTTGGTCAATCAAGTAAGAATTTCGAGAATGAAATTTCTTAAGGGGAGAGAATTGAAATAGTCAGTTTCTAAAACTTACTGAAGGTTAAAATGTTAGACTTTTAAGTCGTATCATTTTAGAATTTATAAGGTGCATTTCATTCACGTGCATAATATGAACATATCCACACATGGAGGTGAATTTAGAAAAGATTGCAAAAATTGTATGTGCACTCAATTGACATATTCGTAGGTATGAAAGATTTAAAATGGTTATGATATGATTGTGTATTGTTTATGTCTTGAATTTTGGTTTGATGAATTATAATTATTAATTTTAAGTTAATTGCTTCAATTGGAAAATTGATGAATTAAAATGTACGTTTAGTCTAGGAAAATTGTAAAGTGGCAAGATAAGTTGATATATAGAAATTTAGGATGATTAAACCTATAAAATAAGTGACACATGGAAGTAGAATTTATTGATAAATGGCTTGGAGAATTGAGTGACAAATGGCCTAAGATTTTGGTGACATTTGGTAGCTTATATGGAGGACAAGTGGATTGCATGCATATGTGACAAATGTCATTGTAAAATAGTGACACCTAGCACCTAATGAATTAAGATAATGCAGAAATTGTTTATGCTGCCTTATTTCTTCTCTTTCCCTCTCACCACCAAAACACACACATACCCTCACAGTGCCTAAATTTTTGCTTCAATTCAGTTCATTACCACTTAAAATGTTTACAAATTTTTGCATCAAGAAAGCTACAATTTTTTATCATCTCTTTTCCCTTGCTAATTTTTTATCATTTCTTTGCCCTTGCTGAAATCATTCTATTCCCATATATTCTTGGAATTCTATTTGCATGCATGGAAGGCTAGGTTAGTTTGATAATTAAGGAGGTATTTAAGCTGATAAGATGGTAAAATACTATTCTCTTGTGATATAAAAAAATAGAACTTGATGATGAATGAACTGGAGATGGATTGATTGTGATATTGGTGTTAAATGAGTGCTAGAAAGTGATGCATGAATGGTAGTTTTGTTTTGTTTAAAATTTATGAAAAACTATAGTTTATGAACTGTTAAACTAATGATTTTGAGCTGGAAGTTGAGATGAAATTGATGAGGAATTGAGGTATAATTAAGGTATAATTGAGGTATAATTTATGGACTATTATGAAGGTGTTTTGAATTTGATATGAAAGAGTTCTCTTTTAGATATGGAAAAACTTGGGGATGTCAGTGTATGTGTAAGAATGATTGTTAGTGACATAAATAAATAGAATTTAGAGAGCTTTAATGTAACCAAGATGGAAGCTATATTAATATGAATCGAAGTAGCTTTTGAGAGTATGAATTCTGGAAATTTTGAAGTCTTAATGATGATCCTAAGTAGATGAAATTCATGGAGAATTGAGGGAAATTGGATGGTACATGATCGGGGCACTCATCCCACGATAGTTGGAAGGTCCCCCATAATTGTAGCCAAAGCTTTGAAATGATAATTTTGGTTTTGTGAATTTTTTGAACCAAATAAGGATAAGTCACTCTATATTGGTGTATTTGGACTTGATTAAGGCTTGAAATGAACCTAGATTGTTCCTTCATTAATTGGTTAAGGGTTCGATAAGTTTAAGTTGTTAAGTGATGTTATTACTTAAGGAATGGTTTGTCTTGATATCAATGTATTTAAATATGGAAATTATGAGTTATTAAAGGAATAAAGGTGTTCTTATGAATGCAAATATGATCCAAAGGATATAAGTAAGGTGTATTAGGTATGAATGAATGAGAATTGGGAAATTGGGTGAATGTATATTGCTGGAAAAGGTTGATGAATGTATGCTTGATGAATTTAGAGTAATCAAACATACTCAAGGTATAAACCTAAATGCAAAGTGGTAATATACAGGCTATAATAATTGAATGGTCAAGATTTGTGATTAAGAATACATACCTAGAAAGGTCAATTGAGCATGCATTGAACATGACACATATATATGTACATGATTTATATTCATATGATTGAACAAATTAGTGAATGTGAACTATATGTGCATTGCTTGATTACAGACGCACAAGTTGATGATCAACATCCAGACATTCTCAGATCATCAAGGGAATAGCTTTTCTGGGGCATATTGTGAGTTAACGTAGACGTGTAAATTCAATTATATGTGTTTCCGTTTGACATGTATGTGTATTATGGTATGTGTGAAAAACTGAATTATGAATGTCAGATATAGATCAGAAGGATTTGATATATGACACGAGCACATTGAATGAAAAGTACTAAAAGCATGATATGTGAATTGATGCATCTCATTACATTGAAATGCATGATTAGATAAATGAGTTGTGATTGGAGTAACCAATGTGTGAAAAAGAGTTTTAAGCTCAGGATTGTGCACAGAGAGCCATAGGCTCAGATAACAATGAGCCTAGTATCCACAATGGATACAGGATAGTAAATTAAATGAGCTCGATATCCACAACAAATATGGGACAATAAATTAGGTTGATAGGTGCTCAGTTACAATAAAGCAAAATAAGAATGGAGTCATATGTGCTTTTGCATATACAACTTTATATGTATTATATGAATGATTGAGATGATTTATTCGAACGTTTTCAAATAGTGATATGAAATAATTGAACTGTTGACATATAATATAATGTGATGTGATGTTCAATGCTGGATGATGTGTTATACTTAGTGAATTAAGTTATAAACTTATCTTTATGTTTTGACTTGAGTGAGCACATTAATGATGGTTCACTCACTGAGTTCACAAACTCATCAAAATTGCAACATTGATTTTCAGGTTCAAGGGAGATCTAGCTTCTAAAGCGATCTAATAGAATTCTAGTACGGTTATTTCAAGGACAAGAATGGCTCAAAGGTCTGGTCAACTGATACCCGCAAAGTCTAGATAGATGTCTTTCATATCAGCACTCCACGTTATGGCACACATTGTCTATGGTGTGAAATTTTTTTACTGTATGATGTACTGAGATTGAATTCAAAATTGTTATGTATTGTCTACTTGAATTTGGAATGCTTAAGTTATATTGATGCCTCAGACTGTATTAATGTGATTGTTCTAATGCACCATTTTTGTAGAGTATATTCTCGACTATCTGTGGATATGATCGAGCATATGCACTGTAAGAGTGGTATGTTATATCTTATGTAGTGTAAAATAAAGATATGATTTAAAATGAATATGTAAAGACTGAAATGTTAATATAACTATGAATATGTAAATAATGAAATGTTAATAATGGTTGTTGCATACAAAAAGAAGTATAGATGGAGGATATATGCTTAACAACTTTTACAAAAATATGCCTTCAAAATAAAGATATATTAATACAAGCTTGAGTGTGGGCAAGTGGACCACAATAATAAATGTCATTCCAAGTGGATTGTTAAAAATTATATATCCTATTTTAACAATAACTTTGAATAGGATATCAATTGTTTGAAGGGTTTTTGAGGGACTTTAATATAGAAAACATTAATAAAAAGAAATATAAAGTCAAGGACAGATCACTACAATTATTAATAAGTGAATATAGCAAACAGTTTAGGAACTTGAGAATCTTTGGGATGGCTGTATTGCATTTTAATAAGGGAAGTTCTTTTGTACTAAAGTACTTAAATAGACAATTTGATTTCTTACACATGTGCATAAATGCTTGCATTAAGAGATTCTTAGTGGCTTATCGGCAAATAAGGTATGTAGATGATTTCTATTTAAAACATAAATATGGAGGATAACTTCTCATAGATATAGGTGTAAATAATGAAAATATATTTCATATTGCATGGGTAGTTATTCCATATAAAATAAAGCAATTTAGTAATGTTTTTAGAGTGCCTATAATAAGATTTAGGGGTTATAAAGAAAAGAATTGGTTCTTCATCTTTAATAGGAAAAAAGGTATTATTTTTTAAGTTTTAGAATATGTTTTAATTTACTAGTCAATTACTTCGATGTATATTAGTAAGGTCTGAAGCAAGTGTTCAAAAAAGATATTCTAGGAGTTAAGAATATATATTATATTAGATATATCCATACCAACTTATAAGAATAACTTAAAATAACTATTTTGTAAACGATACAAGTTTGGAATTCAATAAAAGTAGATCCATATGATGAATGGTATATATAAATGAAGTAATTAAAGAGTGTTAATAAGCAAGCACATGATTAGATTACTTGAATTCCATTGAGTGGATGGTTTAGGCACACATATATTGGGAAGGTGAGGTGTGAGATATTGCTCAACAATCATTTGGAAAGCTTTCATATATACATCAAAAAGACGTAGAAAAAACCTGTATTGATAATGCTTTAGATGATGCTAAAAGTACATAATGAAGAGAATAAACAAAAAAGAAAGAAAATGAAAAAATAACAAGGACGCATTTGCCTAATAATTCGAGCTAAAAATGTTAAAACGTGTTCCAATAATTGAATCTCTTATTTAGGTAGCAGGAGGCCATTTAAAATTGAGCATATGTACTTTGGAAAATATGTGCTTAACTTAGGGAAATATTTTGTACTTATATGAAATAGGAAAGCACACATAATGCATATGTTGATATTAGAGATGATAGAGGTAAGCAAGAGGAATAAGTGGATAAGATGTACAGTAAGTAGATTTTTTGTAAACATATTCTTATTAATTGTTCCTTATTTCACGTAAGCTTCATTGTAAGTTAATAAATAACATTTTATTTTTTAATTTTATTTAGAAATTTTTATAAATGTTTTATGATAATTATCAATTTTAGCTAAACATCACTAGTTAAATCTAAATGAGAGCTATAGGGTGGAAATTGAGCTTTAACAATTCATAACAAAACTTGGATGACCAAGAAAGTAAGAAGGGAAGAAATATAAGAAATAAGTCAATTCAAAGTGAAAATGAATATACATCAGGTCATATTCAAGGTTTACAAAAAATTAGCCCATATTAAAAGGACCTTTTTCAAGAAAGGAAGCCTAACAAAGTCAACAATAATATAATATATCAACTGAAATAAGTTAGCCATGTTAAAGCAGCCAAATAATGTCTCAAGTTCGAGGCAGGAGAGGATAAGTGTAAATATATAAAGGTACTGCATCGTTAAAGTACTTTGGATGTTAGAGGAACAATTTCTACATTTATAAATACCTATTACATAACTTTAAACTTTCCTTTTTGGTTCTTCTGATGCTAAGTAATAAAGTGGATTTAGATTAGGTAACATAATCAACGAATGTTATTTAATATGTCATGTTAGGTTTTTTTAGCTAAAACATATGAATATACTTTGGACATTAAATGGTTAAGGCCATAAAGATCCATGTATACTATTTCTTTGTAGTATGTATGGTTTTATATGGTGGATTCATTTGAAAAAATCACAGGAAATAGATGATACTTATGGAAACCACATGACATTATAAGACAATTATAAAAGTCTTAAGGTGTCTTCTAGTCAATCTATATAGCATAAAATGTTTCCTTTTTTATAAACTTAAAGCTACTTGAGGTATATGTTCATTAAACTGCAAATGGGTATAATTTTCATTTAACATTTAGCTCATCTTCCAATTATAAAAGATTAAGAAATCCTCTAACCTATATATTATATGAATTTTCAATATGTTTTCTATTAAAAATACCAACTATATAGGATTTTGCAGCAATCAAATAGAGAGAAATTTTCCAAATATTAAATCGGCCCAAGAACCATAATGATCTCAAAAATAGAATCCAAACTACATATGGTTTTACAAAACAAAACATAAACTAAATGGCCCCTTAGTTTCACTTCTATTTTCCTATTTTAACTTTTAGTTTTAATTTTTTGTTTTTAGTTTATATTTTCAAATAAAAATAAAAATATGTTTGGTTGCTAATATAAGTGTAGTTACAGTTTTATTAATGATAATAATTGTATATTAGATAAAATTTAAAGATAAATTAATTTAATAACTATTTTATTTATAAATTAATATTTATTTATAATTTTTAAAGAAAATTTGATTTAAAATTTTATGTATTTTGTATATAATTTAAATTTTAAATTACATTTATTAATAATTATTAATCAAATTATTCATAAGTTCTTATTAATAATTAAATAATATATATTTAGTTGATACTAAATCAAATTAAAAATAAACAGAAAATACAAAACACTTTTATAGTTTTCACAAATTTTGAAAACTAGAAAAAATCAAAACAAAAACCGAAAACCAAAAACCAAAAACTCAAACAAATATTTAGTGAATTTGAAAGCAAAATAAATAACTTAAAACATAAATGGAAACTAGCAATTCCTAAATTTGCTAATGTCATATGATAATTCCTTCAAACACCATCAATATTAAACCCATATATAACATGATGTTAAATCTTAAGATTAATATTAATAATACTTTGTTTTTATATACATACAACCTATAACATATACAAATCAAACATTCATAGCAACCTAATTTATTATCATCAATCTCTGTGTCTAATGCCTTCATTGTCATTCTTCAGCTTTGCATTCTTATTGATAAGCCCATTTATCACTTTAATGCTTCTTTAGATAAATTTCCTTCATACTAGAACAATACTCACATTTGTTTTGGTTTGGTAGAAACATCATTAGCTATGCAAAACGATTGGACATTAGCTTTATAATCATATTAATAGCTTATCAAAAACTATGACAAAATATATCACCTTTCTGAGTTTTGGGAAAAAACTAGGGAACACAATTTTTTCATATGGAAATAAAAGTATATGCTTTATTAATAGCCTTTATATGGATTGAACCTAATTGACATATTAATTTAACTTAATAAGTTCTAAAAATAAAATATAACAAATAATTGGAATTAGAAATGATAAAGATATTATATTTTAATGTATGTTAGTCTTTTAAAAGAAGGTTTCATCTTTGGAATCATGTTTATAACAAGCCAAAAATGAGGAACCATAAATTCTCATTCATAGATTACTTTCTTCCAAAAAATTTTTATTGGTGCTATGATACTACATTGGTAATGCTACACAATTTTTATAACACTAGTGTTGAATTTGATGACATATTACTTAAATATTATATAAATTTTTACATGAAACACCCAACATTTGATTTATTGAAAGACATTTAATTGAATTATCAATTCAAATAGTAAATCGATTATTCTTTTGAAACTATACTTCCTATTTGATTTATTTTAAAGGCATTCAACTTTAAAATGAACTTACTGTGGTTAAGCATAACAAGAAAGATAAAGATAGTATAATTAAAATCTTAATTTTTAGCATATAAACATCAGTCTCTAGAATCTAATGTTTTCATGTCTATAAAATCTTGTCATTTTAATGTTTTAACACATAAATAAAATATTTTTAACAAACAAACCTATAAAAATGTATGAGAATGAGAGACAATGAAATTCATGAGCTATTTGCAAAAATCTCAATAAAATTAAGTTCATCCTTATTCCAAATAAAGAAAGAGATGAGAATTATAGGATTAGGAATATGAAATGTCAAAAAATTGCTAAATTATGTTTTATGGGTGAAATACATGGGTATTCAAGTTTCTAGGTTTAAAAATAGGAAAATAGATTTTTAGGTAATTAAATAGGATAAGTATTTTGGTGGCTAATTAAGTTTAGTAAGTTATGGGTCTTACTAATCCTATGTGGTACTGCCATGTGTAGAAAATAAGGAATATGGAAAAAATAGGTCAAACATACAACACTTAATGGTGAGAGTTAATAAAAAGGGATATTATGGAATTTTCAAACTACAAAGACCTCTTATGATATTTTTGAAATACAGCAAATTTTGGTTAAATTGGATATACTATAAGGGAGATTATGTCTTTAAACCTAAAAAATTATATATGCAAGAAGATTATACCTAGAGGCTGTAAGAGCAGAAAAGGAAGGCCTAAGAAGAATTGAGGGGAGGTGATCAGTAATGCTATGGCTCTGCTGGAGCTTACCAAAGACATGACCCACAATAGAAATCTTTGGTGTACTAAGATACAAATAAAGGATCCCTCTTAAAGAGATCTATGTCGTTTTTACAGATTTGTTAGCATTTTTCTCTTAGATTTAGCCTAATCATTTAAACAAGTACTAATCATTCTCCTACTTTATTAATAATAATAATAATAATAATAATAATAATAATAATTATTATTATTATTATTATTATTATTATCATCATCATCATCATCATCATCATCATCATCATCATCATTATTATTATTAGTATTAGTTTTATTATTATCATTACTATTTCAATACTTTATTTTTTATTTTTAATTTTATTTATTTATTCCTATTTTTTGTGGGTTATTCGAAAACCACCTTTCTACTAATCAGGGATAAGGCTACATATGCTAAACCTCCCCGGATCCCGTGTTTAGTGATATTTTTACTAAATTGTTGTTGTTGTTGGTGATGTCATCGTCTTAGTAGTGGTTTCTCACAATAAGCAAAGATAAGGGTTGTATCAAACTCGACACTTAAAGATTATTTTTTAATTATGTATTTTAATTATGTATTGTAAGCAATAGTGGGAGTGTTGTAACAATGTTCCTTTAAATTTTTCAAATACTCATGGTTAGAAGAAAATTAGAACATGATTATATGAGCAAAGCTGACATGTTCATAAAAGCATAATAAAGAATCATTATCATTAATTAATGAACACACACACACACACATATAGGAAACCTAACAAATTTCTTATACATATCAAAATAGAGATAAATATCCTAAATGATATGGCGTAAAATACTTCAATGAAAGTTTAAATAAAGATGATCATGGAATTAATTAGATCAACAATTAGAGGTTCCACTACTCTTCAGCTTTTTACTGAGGCCTATCTTATAGAGATAGTCAAAAACTCCATTATAGTTATAATAGATGGGGATTAATGAAAGAATTGTACAATTTAATTAATCCAAAAGAAATATGTTCACTTTAGAAATAAAATTATAAAATATTTCCTCAAAATTTTTATGTTTTTATAATAAATAAGCATCTATTAATTATTGTGTTAATCAAATAATATGTTTATATCTAGATTTCCTATTAAAAAATTTACAGAAAATTTAGATTTCTTATAAAGTTTAAAGGAACATTATTCCTTAAAATTATTTCAATAAATGTTGTATATGTAAAGACATAAAAACATTTATAACTTGTTATCTAATCAAGATGTTATCATATCGTTAATGTAGTTTTTTATTTGAAATTCTTGCTTAGACAAGATCTAATAATGAATATTATTTATATTAAAACATAATTTAGGAATTATTGATTAGAGTTCGTAAATGTTGAGGTAAAGTCATCACTTTACTCTCTATTCTGACATAACTTAAAAGTAAACTATTAAGCATGTTTTCGATATAGGAAACACCTCATGTGAAATTTTATTAATGGTTACGGTTGATTTTACTAATAGAAAAAAGGGAATTGGTTAAGACCTAATACCTTTATAGGCTTTTTCTATTGAGATAATTATAGTTATAACCTTTGATGCTTTACGGGACTTATCTAGTGCATTAGTTGACCATATTCTATGTAATATTCATAATGGTTCATTTATATTTTATGTAAAATTTGTATAGAAGTTGCACATTGTTTGGAGCTACTAGTTTAACATGTGTTTAATGTGGAGCAATATCTACATATGTTTGTATGGATGTTATTTATAATATGTGGTCACTTTGTATCTATGTTCAATCATGTTTTTTATTTCCTATTTTAAATCATTTATATTAAATATGCTATATGAGCATGATTGGACTTAATTATGATAATTGGTTGTATGAAGAATGATTAAAAACTTTCTTAACTTTCAATTTCATAATCAATTGATAATAATTCTTTATATTGACTATATCAATAAACCAAAACATGTATGAATGATATGAAATTATATATACATAAAATATGCTTTCCTTTTTGTATAGAAACTTAATATTTAAAAAATGGATAGTGCATTAAAGAATATTGTTACGGAGCTTAATAAAGGTAAAATTTTGAATAACTATAATTGTTAAACTTAGAGCATAAATACTCAAAATGTGCTAGAAGAGTAAGAGACTCTAAAACCATTAAAATATCCATAAGTGTATCTAAAGATGCCATATGACTAAGCATAATGGGGAATGTTATTCATATGAAGCATAGGAAAAAATAAGAACTCATTAGCTTGCATTACATTTTTTAGAAGTATATATAATAACATTATATCTAAGTTTAAAAAGTGTAAGATTGTTAAGGGTATGTGGTTCAATTTGATTACTCAATTTGGAGGCATCTAACAAATCAATTGATGTCATTCACTAGCAAGTTTGATATGTATAAGAAGTAGCTTAGCCATATACATAAAAACATTTTATACATATATTTAACATAGTAAGTAAGCTAAAAGATCCTAACTATGAGCTATATAGTGAAAAATAAGTGTAAGCATTCATCCATTTTTTACCTTAAAGTTAAGTCTATGTGAAATAATTAGGGAATTAAGAAAATGGAGGATGTTATGATACATTTTCTATTAAAATAAGAACATCCTAAAGCTTCCAAGATTATTGCTAAGATATATGTAGTTAAATTATGAACAGGTAGTAAAATCATCGTAGTGAGCTTATGCTAGAAAGAGGCAAGAAAACTATCCATAATTCTTAAGATAAACCAATTGGAACTAACATGGGTAAGGAAAAATCATTTTAAAAATAAAAACATGAAAAAGAGTAAAGTGTTATTGTTAGACTAAATAAGATTCTAACTTATGATTTTGATAATAACAAAATATATTATGACTAATATTTTATCTTTAGTGATATTAGTAACTTAAATTGTCAAAGATCAAGCTTAATATAAAATTAAAGTAATCAAAATATCAAAACGAAACTAACTGAAGCACCAAATGCAATTCAAGAGACCTTTAAGGTAATTCATAAGAAAGAATGAAGTCATTCTATATATAAAATTCGCTATAACCTTATTTTATCTTATTTTAATGAATTAAGGGTTTAATTATCTTTGTTAATTAGGATATATGCTCTGTCATAATTAAGAGCAAATTTGAGAATATTTTAAATAAATCATCTTATTGAGCAAATTAATTTTGGGAAATTTTTAAAATGAATTGGATCAAGTTTCTATCAAAAGAGCGTGTTTTGATATTTGAAAGAACTAGAAAAGTTTTCTTAGAAAAAACTTTTTAAAGAAATTGATGAGCAGTTCAGCAATTATTATATCACACTAATTAATATAATAAAGTGATCAACTGATGTTATTGAGACTAGTCATTATAATGACTAATTATTATTCTTAATAGTTAATTTAGGTTGTTTTAAGTATAAATATACCATATATGAGTTATGGGAAGGATGTTCACTAAAGGGAGTCTTGGGAAGTTTAGAAGGTTTCATTATATTCATGTATATATGAGTATGATATAAGCTTTTAATGCATTTTGTAATTAAGATAGAAGTTTTTAAATTATATTTAATTAGTTAAGATTTCAATTGAGAAGACTACTTGAATTATTTAGGATTTAACTTTAATTATGGTAAAGAAGATTATAAAAGGGTTTCTCTTGACCTTAGGAAAGGAAGATGTGTTAGGGTTACTCTTTACCTAAAGGAAGATGTACGTGCAAAAAGCCTATAAAACATGACGATAGTAAATTTTGAAGTGGAACTTGGAGAGTGGATATAAGATACATATTATTTGGTCAAACTACTATAAATTATTTATCTCTCTTTCTTTGATCTCTTTTATTATTCTTGTAATTATTTTATATAAATTTGTCATAATCATTCCTTAGAATAAGTCATTCATTCATTATTTTTCAAATAAACCAAAAAGTGAAACACATAATTCATTCCCCTTTTTTTTGCATGCCATCTAAGGATTAATAGTTACAATTAAAGAAAAAAGTCATTTTAATAATGGTTGTACCACGCCTGAAAACGTATATTGACCTTTTAGTACAAATATGTGTTCTTTATATGTCTCTTTTTTTTTTTTACTAAACTTGCCTTTCATAGATTGTAGACTTAGGACATGGATGCCTTCATAGAATTCTTTAGTATCCCATATAGAACTTATGGATTTATATAGATTACAACTCAAGGGTTGTTGTATAACAGATTAGTAAATATAAGATAGATATATATGGTCACCATCCCTTGATCCTAAAAGAAGCATTGTTTACTCAAAATGTGAGAAGAAATCTTATTTAAAATTGTAATTAATTAATTTTAGAATTATTTAAAATGGAATAATAATAAAATGACATAATATCTTGGAACCATTTCACAAGGTCATAGAATTATGTTGGATAGTTTTATTATATTAGATGTTTCTTACTATAGGAGTAATATTAGTCATTTATTATTTACAAAATCTATTAAATTCATTAATGATGCAACTTTATTATACACTAGATAAAGTCATGTTGGACAAAATCAAATAAATCGATTACATAAAGAAGAATAGGCAATTTAGATCAAGTAAATTTGCTTACATGTGAGCATTGTCTAGTTAGTGAAATGACAATAAAAGGGAACACAAGCTTGTAATTAATCTATAGTAATTAGTTCATTCATACATTTTTGTCTAATTAATATGACGACAAGAAATAAGGTTGTATATTTCATAACTTTTTATTGATGATTATATTAACTGATGAAAAATGAAAGAAAGGAAATTGAAAATTTCATAAAACCTATAATGAAATGGTGTTGTAGAAAGATGAAATGTAATCTTTAGAAATGCTTATGTTTATGATGGTATAAAAAAGTTAACCTACTAATTATTAAGGTAATGTCTTGCTCATATGCACTTATTTATCCAATTATGTTCTAAAAAATTAATTACAAGCACTTTGTATAAGTTATGTATGTTTGCTTGTTTTATGCTATACTACAAGCATACGAGTTATATATTATAATACAACCAACCTTAGACTGCGATCGACGCTAAAGAAGTAGTCAAATCAAAGTTTATGGGACTCTTAGCAAGCCTAAAACACCATCAAATCCCTATATCCATAATGAAAATAAGATTCCAAGATGATCAAACTCATACTTTTAACAATCAAGTAGTCCTACAATATCCAATTTATGATGTGCTACAACGTTAAAGTAGTTAATACAATGGAAATTTAACATATACAAGACTATTGTGGCTTCAGAGTCAAAGGTTACTAACAAACATACATCGAATCATTGGAGAAGAAGAAGAACAGCGAAGTACCATATTATAAGAGATCTAAAAAGAAGATCCTAAAAAATGGTTAAGGATGGTTAGACCTCTTGAGTGAATTAATATTATGGTTATGTTATGCATTTCTAAGGACTTCAAATGATAAATATATATATGTATCACATCCATAAATGCAAATTCACAACCTAATGTTTTTTTTAATAAACATGCAAGCATTTTCCATGTCAATATTATGTCATATAATCATCACAATCACACAAGTCAAAAATCACAATTAATAGTGGAGGATTGACTACGAACCTTATTATATGTTCGTTAATCTTAGACTATAGCTATAGGGACTCTCTTATTCTACAAGGGTCACTTGGTCTAAAGGTAGTGGACTGTCATCTGAGAGCCATACTTAATCAAACTGCCATAACCTCATTAAGACATGATTGTTGTCCAAGGGCAATCTCGACCAAACAGTCACAATCACGCGACCATATCATGTACCAATATATCAGCTGGCATCTAAGAGCAACCTTTATAAAATCAGCCCAATCGTGTTGTATCTCAATCAATGGATCAACTACTAACCCAAATCCATACCCCAATAACTGACTCACTATGTGCATAGCCTGGTGATGCCCCCTAAGGTAGCTCATTCCATAACAATCCTCCATATCATCATAATCAAGACAAGCATAACATCGCAGAACAAATATATGTGCTTATATGTCAATCCATATGTATGAGTATCACGTATGCATATGATAGTGATGGTGATGTCCATGATAAATATGAGAATGAATTCTAATGCATGCTCATAATCATAAGTATTAACTCATAGGTAGATTGTGCTCCTTCACATAGAACCGAGTGTCTCTAAGTGGAGGGTTTTACTCCTAATTGATCTACAGAAAGAAAAATAGGGAGGATCATTAAAATGTAACCTAAGCTAAGTTTATATTCCCTCGAGACTAATACCCTGAGTTAATTTGTTATTTATTTGACAAAGTTTCCCCTATAAAGTTGACATCATCCTTTTGAAAGAAGGATGAATTTTGCAACGAAAATACACTTCTACATCCACTAGTAATCACAACTAAATTTGGGCCTCCAAACTAACTTTATATGCCCAATTAAGTCCATATTTACATCACAAAATCAAAAATAAATCCAATTCATAATTCAGGTATACCAATTTCTAACCCCAACATCTCATACATACTTAATACATCCAGATAGTCTCTATTCTAATCAACGACTCAATTTCACCCATTTTATGCATTTCCACAAGAACATAACCTTTCCAAATTTTTACCTAAAAAACTATCAAGAATTTTAATATTTTGATTTATGAAAATTGATTCACATAATATTTGGAAAATTTTAAAATTATTTCAAGCCAAATTGCCACTGTCACTAGAGTGTGGGGCACACGCGTCGCAGCTAGAGAGACAGTGATCTTCACCACCTAACAAAAAATGATGAGGTAACCTCCATAAATCCAATAGCATTAGTCTTGTCTCGAAACCCCTCCTGGTTTGTGAGAATTGAAGGTTTGAAGTTCAAAGGTAACCCCATGTTGTTCACCAATAAAATAGGTCAGTTGGTGTTGAATTTCCCCTTTTCCCTACATTTATAGGGATGTTAAATACAACGGTGGTGTTAATTTTGCCTCAAAGGACTAAAAATAAGAGATCGTTGACTTACCTAAATAGACCAAAAATTTTAGTCATGATTTCTCCCAATTTGGGTTGTTTCTTATAAAATAACTTTAAGGATTTGGTAGAGCATCTCGAGAGCTTTCCATAAATTGAAAGTGAATAGTAACCTACAAGGAAAAGAGTTTAAGAGAGAAATGAACTTAAGCTTAACTTATACTTTTATAGGCTTTTCTCCTTGATAGTCCACTATGAGTAATTTAAAAAAAAAATTAGGTCATTACATTCTCCCTCACTCATAAAAAAATTTGCCCTTAAATTTTAAGTCTCACATCATTGTTGAAATAGATGTGGGTATTTACTTTGAATATCTAGCTCTGTCTCCCACGTACTATTATCCATTTTATGATTACTGCATGACACTTTCACTATTGGTATCTCTTTGAATCTCAGTTGACGTATATGATAATCTACTATAGAAATAGGTTGTTCTTCATATGTTAAATTGCCATTAATCTCTATATTACATGGCTGAAGGATATGAGAACGATCTGAAATATACTGTCATAACATTGAAATATGAAATATAGGATGAACTATAGAAAAGTTAGGCAGTAACACCTACATATATGCCACTTCACCAACACTAGATCTAATCTTAAATGGACCGACATACCTTGGAGCTAGTTTACCTAACACTTTGGAGCTAGTTTACCGTTCTTACTAAACTTCATCACTCCTTTCATTGGTGATATTTTAAAAAATACCATGTCACCTACTGAGATTCTCACATCTTTCTTCTTTGGATTTGTATAACTCTTTTGTCTACTAAAAGATGTTTTCAATCTTTGCTAAATCGTAGGGATTCTTTCGGATGTGATTTGTACTAACTCAGGTTCTACCAATTTCCTTTCATCATTGTCCAAACATAGAGGCTATCTGTATTTTCTTTCATGTAAAGCATCATAAGGAGCATATCAATACTAGCATGGTAATTATTATTATAAGCAAATTTAGTCAGTGCCAAATGCGAATCCCAATGACAACCAAAATCAATAACACACATCCTAGGCATATCCTCTAAAGTCTGAATAGTTTTCTCATATTAGCCATTTGTTTGAGGATGAATAAAAATAGGAGATTAGTGACTTACCCAAATGGACCAAAAATTTCAACTGTGATTTCTCCAAATCTGAGTCATTTCCTTTGAAACAACTTTAAGGGTTTGGTAGAGCATCTCGAGAGCTTTCTGTAGGGTCCTAGATCGCTAGAAATGGTTATCAAATAGTGAAGGTCTGAGTACAAGAAATTGGAAGTGAATAGTAACTTATAAGAAAAAGAGTTTAAGCGATAAATGAACTTAAGCTTAACTTATACTTTTATAGGCTTTTCTCCTTGTTAGTCCACTATGAGTAATTTTAAAAAAATTTAGGTCATTACATTCTCTCTCCCTTATAAAAAAATTATACTCGAATTTTAAGTCTCACCTCATTGTTGAAATACATGTAGGTATTGACTTTCAATATCTAGCTCTGTATCCCATATACTGTCATCCATTGTATGATTATTGCATAATATTTTCACTATTGATATCTCTCTGGATCTCAGTTAACAAATATGATAATCTCAAATGGCAATAGGTTGTTTTTCATATGTTAAATTGCCATTAATCTCCACATTACATGGCTAAAGGATATGAGTAGGATCTGAAATATACTATCCTAACATTCATAAATGAAATACAGGATGAACTCTAGACAAGTTAGGTGGTAACACTAACCTATATGCCACTTCACCAACTTTAGATCTAATCTCAAATGGACCAACATACCTTGGAGCTAGTTTACCTTTCTTACTAAACCTCATCACTCTTTTCATTAGTGATATAAACCTCATCACCATTTTCATTAGTGATATTTTAAAAAATACCATGTCACCTACTGAGAATCTCACATCTTCCTTCTTTAGATCCTCGTAACTCTTTTTTCTAATAAAAGCTTTTTTCAATATTTGCTAAAAAGTAGGGATTCTTTCGGATGTGATTTGTACTAACTCAGGTACTATTAATTTCCTTTAATTAATATCCAAATATAGAGGCAATCTGCATTTTCTTTCATATAAAGCTTCAAAAGGAGCTATATAAATATTAGCATGGTAATTATTATTATAAGCAAATTCAATCAATGCCAAATGTGAATCCCAATGACCAAAAAAATCAATAACACACATTCGAAGCATATGCTCTAAAGTCAGAATAGTTCTCTCAAAATGGCCATCTGTCTGAGGATGAATAAAAATAGGAGATCGGTGATTTACCTAAACGGAAAAAAATTTTTAGTCGTGATTTCCACAAATCTAAGTTGTTTCTTATGAAACAACTTTAAAGGTTTGGTAGAGAATCACGAGAGTTTTCCATAGAGTCCTAGATCACCAAAAATGGTGGTCGAATAGTGAAGGTCTGAGTGTAAGAAATTGGAAGTGAATAGTAACCTACAAGTAAAAGAGTCTAAGAGAGAAATGAACCAAGCTTAACTTATACTTTCATAAGCTTTTCTCTTTATTAGTCCACTATAAGTAATTTAACAAAAATTTAGTTCATTACATTCTCCCTCTCTTATTAAAAAAATTTGTGCTCGAATTTTAAGTCTCACCTTATTGTTGAAATAGGTGATCGTGGATCTCAAAATCCCCTCTAAATCGCAACTTCACACTATCGAAGAAGCTTAAATGTTGACATGCATGACCATATATGTTGATACGAGTATAAATCACATATCCAAAGATCCATCTGTTTATAGTGGCTTACATAGTCCTTATACACGATTGTGTATCTTCAAAGTTGCTTTAATTATTCCAATTTATGCCTTAATTTCAACTAAATTCTTCTCCTTTTGGTTTATGAAGGCAATTATCACCTAAAATCACACTTGAAGTGAAATAAGTACAAAAAAATATTTGAAATATATAATTAGTATCAAACACTTGCTAAACAACAATTAATCAAATGAAATGCACAAAAACACTAACAGGAACTTAAATCTAAGTATTAAACATATGATTATCAGCTAAGAAAACAATAAAAACCTACTTTAACACCTAAAAAACATACTAAGTTTTACATCTATCAATGAGCAATTGGAAAACCTATATGGAAAGCCTAAGATCCATAGGGTGTGTCCATTTTTTATCTCTCTCATAAATATGAGAAACTACAGATAATGAACTAGAAAAAAAATTTATTAGATATTCTAAAAAAACACAACGTACCTTAGTGCATCAGGATCCTCGCTGAGACTATTTTTTAAACTTAAACCTGTGACCTTCTGTTCACAAAGGAGTAAATTTACTAGTTCCTTTAAGGCCACCCTCAATTATTCAATATTCTAAATACTCAAAAGGATATATGCTCATAGGTGATTGAGGTAATAAAAGAGTATTTGAATTTGAATAACAAGATTTCACATTCTTGGAAAATGAATTTCTAAAGTATGACCAAATAGGAAAAGACTTATCTTTATATGATACTCATTATCAAAGTGATTTCCTTAAACAAAATCAAGAAGAGGGGCTCCATTTGAGGGGTATAGTTGTAGAAAATGCAAAATTAACTTAAGATCAACTTAGATTCTGACCCACGAAAAGTTTACACACAATAATTGATTCAAGTATGAGAGTAGGGGCATTTTTTATTCTATATCTCATATGCCTCATCTAGGCATAAGTAATCTTGAAATAATCCCTTGACATTATTCTAAAATAGAAGTATAAGTTTGCATAATTATCCAACAATAATTAGTATAGTTAAAGAATCTAAATTAGGCACTTACTAGTCTCATTAAAGAATAAAGAATGAAAGAAATATAGGAGAACATGGCCTCTAGAGCTCAAGACAAGTAAGAGACTAGTTGATCTCCCAAATTAATATAAAACTAATGAAAATAAAAAGGTTTTTAAAGTAAAGCAAAAAGTGATGGAAGAATTAAAAGATACAAGACATGCCTTATGGGTAAATCAATACACAATATGAGGGAAATACATATAGAAAAATTATAGATTACATTAAAATAAACTAAGACCATAAAGAGCTTCGATTGTTAAAATCAATTTATAGCCCAATGCCCTAAACATAGTGGCACTTTCATTTTATAGTATTATTTTATACAAATTTTATATGATGAATAAGACCATTGTGTATACATTAAAAGATATAAAGATAACTTTATAATTTATCTTTATATATAGATGGTTTTTTTATTACTGTTACCTTGAATTTGTTAAGAATATAAAAAAACTAGTTGTCATATGAATTTAAGATGCATGACTAGGATAGAGTTATACAAGTTCTTGGAGTAAATATTTTAAGAAATTGTTCAAAGAGATTTTTTTCATTTTCACAAGTGACATATATTTAGAAAATCATGAATGATTCTATATGCAAGATTACAATCCAAATGATAAAAACATTACTAAAGGTCAAGATCTTATTAAAAATTATTCTAATAATTTCATAAAAAAGGGTACCAATGAAGAAAGTTCCTTATTCTAACGTAATTGAAAACTCATATATGTGGTTAACATGGTAAGCGTATATCTATTAAATTCATCTCAAATATACTAGAAAGTAGTAAAAGGAGTATTATTGTATACAAAATATCATATTTATAATGCATAATGTTATCAAGATAAACCTAAAAATATACAGTTATTCAGATGTATGCTAAGGAGGATACTTAAAAGAGAAAAAACACCTCTGAATTTGTTTTCTTATTTAAGAATAATGATTTTATCATGGAGTAGTAAGAAAAGATCTTACAATGAAAATTGAACTTATAACATTTGAATTGAACAAAAAGAAATATTTTAGGTTAGTGATTTCTTAAGTCATTTAAAAGTTACTAAAAATGAGACTAATCTGCTCTAATTAACTATGATTATTGAGCAACAATCACTTATATAAAACATCATAATTCCATTGCAAAATCAAGCATATAAATACGAAGTATAATTATAGAATGAAATAGTTGAAGAAGATGAAAATAAATGCGAAGTATATATATCTACACGTGATATGATGGCAGGCCCAAAGATAAAAGTAATCCCAAAAGATAATGTTTGACATATGAAGTCACTAGAATTATGTAAATATTGGTATACAAATGACAAACATTTCCAAGTGAATGTTCATTAATTATTTTATCATGTGTAACTTAATAATGTATATTTTATTATATGATAAGCAATATTTAATTAAAAATTTTTATTTATGAAAAAACTTGATTCTAAGGTATATTACTTAGTGTGGAATATTTGAATGTTAATTAAAGAGTATGTCAGACAAATAAGAGATTGATCCTCTTACCTAGTAAATTATCTATATTTTTTGTAATAAATGGAAATAAAAAGGATTTAAAGCTTACTAGCTAAGTTATAATTGAGACCGATAAGCTTAAATTAAAAATGTCGCTCAATATGAAAAGAAAACATTTAGTGTAGATTGATTAAATGGTCATTGTATTTGTTTTAAATTATCATATGTGATTTTTGAAAAAGTAAATTTCAAAGTAGATTAATGAACTCATGTTAACCAATATTTGTATGAATATTTCACGAATAAAAGATAGAAACTGTAAATAGAAAAGAGTTAATACCATATGATTCCTACCATATAGGTATAATTGATTAAAAGGAGATTAATATAAGTTAAAAAATCTCAATTTAGATTTGTAAGATCCTAAAAATTATATAAGTCGTATAATATACCCTCATGGCTCTAATCTACTTCTTGAAAATTAGATTTAATGTTTACTACTTTAGGGAGTTGATAAAGAATCAAGTGTTATAATATTCATGAAATTATAGAAAAATAAATTAAATTCAATTTAGATAATTTAGAATATAAGAAGGCTATTATGATTAGTAAATTGTATCAAAATTTATTCAAAGATTGTCACTATCTCTTATTAAAATAACTTATTACAATTACCTACTGACAAACTATTCAAAATTAATGGATATTACGAATTGGTTAGGTTTAAAGAGAATAATCTTGAAATTGAGGATTTAGAGGCAGAGGAAGGTAACCGTACTAAAAAAGTATCTTCACAGGAGGTGGTAGTTGAGATTAGTAAGGAAGCGTTAAATAGGTTTTCCAAAGAACCAAGGAAGTCTAGTAAAGTGCATTTAAAAGCTAAAAATAATAATAAAATAGAAGCCAATAACCTCTTGCTTGCTATTTTAGTTACCTATGCTTTTAATCTATCTTATCAGTGAACTTTCCTCTATAATAAGCTTAAGAACATTCACCAATGTATCAACTCTCCTACTTGGAGATTTCAATGCTATTATATATATTTATGAAGTTGATTGGAATTTTTCAAACAAACCTTTACGTGAAGACTTGAAAATTTTCATTAATGCACTTAACGTCTATGACCTTCCAAGAGGTGGAAACTATTTCACTTGGAATAGCAAACACAAAGATTCCAATTTCATAAGGAAAAAGTTAAATAGGGGCATGTCAAATTCAAAATGGACATAAGCTTTCTCTAATTATTATGCTTTTTTCCCGATCTAATGATATCTAATCATTCTCTAATGTTAATTTTCTCAAATTCTTCACAACTTGCTATAAGATATCCCTTCAGACTAAATAACTTTTGCATAAAGATGAAGGGTTTCAAAGATGTTGTAAGGAAATGAATAAGTTCAATTAGCTCAGGTTCTAAGAAATTTTAGTATGCCAAAATGAATAGCGGCATTAAAGAGAAAATCAAAGTCTTCCACTTCCTAAATACTACAAGAGAAGATCTTGATAAGGCACATAATGATTTAAATCAGGATCCTACCAATTCCCTATTATAATAATCTAAATTTTAGGCCTCTTTTAATTACATTAGAGTAATTGAATTTAACTACTAATTGTGGAAGCAAAGGTCCAAAAATAAATGGCTAGTAGAAGATGATAGGAATTCTGCTTTCTTTAATAAATCTGTCCAAGCAAAACAATCAACAAACAGAATTGTCTCTTTAATGTCTAATGGCACGTAACTCCATGCACAAGCTTAGTTTATTATAGAAGTTGTTAATAACTTTAATCAACTACTAGGTTCTAGATCTCCTGCCTCCTCTTTTAGCAAACTTCTTGATGAAGTTATTCAACAGAAAATATCCTTAAGTAGGGCTGAATTTATCTCATCCATTGTTACTCCTTCTAAAATTAAATTGGCAATTAAGTCTTTGCCTCAACACAAAGCCCTAGTCTAGATGGCTTTAATAGTCTATTTTATTATGAGAATTAATGTTGGACCTGAGTCTCAGTTCTTATTTCGTGGCGACTAAGCGTCAAAATTGGGAAATTTTGGAAAATAACAGTAAAAATAAAAATAAATAAAATAAACATTAGTCATAGTTGGGAGTAAAAATAAATACACAAACAAATAAAAAAATGAGCATTTCACGGTGACAATAAAGAGTCACGGGTGTGATGTCATGGCTGTAACAACTAGAAGTCACAGTCGTCCTTGTGCATGATTGCGAGCTTCCAACAAAAATGGCATTTGAACAATCATGCTTGTGCACGATCGTGCAATTCGAAGAACAATGTATCTTTTGAACACCCATTTCTAATCCTCATAACTTTCAATCCCAAAGTCCAAAAATTATAAATTTTATGTCGTTAGAAAGCTAAGAGAAAGAGTTGTAACTCTTATGAAGAAATTTTGTCTAATTATGCCTAGATCATTACAGTTTATTCATTAAAAATTCAAAGCACATTTTCTTCCCCTTTTTCTCTCTACTGTGAATATACACCTTACACAATATCACAAGACCCTAATCAAACAATCATAGACTATACGTACATAACTCCCAAATTAACCATTTGCTTAAGAATATTTATCCAAAAGCCATTAAACAACTAACAATTTATTCCCATCACAGTTGACACTTAACAGAGAAGAAATTTCTACACATATACAAAAGAGAAGTTCTTCAACCCTTCTTTCATTCATTTCTCAACAAGACAAAGTTTCATCTCTCAGATATTACAAGGTTTATACATAACTTCAATTATATATTAAGAGTCAGCACTATCGCATAATCTAAAAAATACAACATGAATGCATGATTTCAAAGCTACCTAAGGTATTCGAACTATCTTAGTTACAAAAGATAATAATAAATCTTGGAGTCTGTCGAAGTTGCAAGGTTTAATGGTCTACTTGTTCTTCACCTGAAGAGTGGAAAATAGTAGGGTAAGATGTGAAGCTTAGTGGCTAATACAGTTATAACCATTAGCGATGAACGACATACACAACCAAACATATACATAAATTTATATCACATTTAAATATAATAGTCTGATTATCCACAGTTCAAGCTCACAAATAAACATATTATTACATAAATCAAATCATGTAAATTTTTCAATCATCAAGCATAGCATTCAATCATATATCGTGTTTAACAATTTAAAGTAAAATGCACACATATAATGGCTTGAGAGAATCCTATAGAACGAAATGGCGAAACTAAAGTTTACACAACGAACCAAATGAGTCCATTTTTTGGAGTTCATATGCCACAAGCGGGTAGCTGAGAGAAGGCTATAGATCAACGTGCACGTGACGAACGAAATGGTATCTCTCTCGCCTATATAAGCAAATTTCCAATGCTTATATATTTCATATCATAATCATATTTCCATGATATTGTGTTTTTCTTCTTCTCATTAATACCAAAAGCAGTAGAGTCTTTCAAGCAAACATGATATCAAATACAGATTATTTTTCCCACATTCACAATGATAAAAAGCCAAGCATTTAAGCATATATGAAAGCAAATAATTTAGCTGATTAACATAACGACTATAAATATATTACCCACCTACTTACCTGTAACTTCAAACTTAAGTTTGTTCTTCCTCTTACTCTCACCTTCGATATTCTTGATTCCCTTCAAATAAACATATTTTTTCCATTCAAACAACATATATGAATTGTAACACCCCATTACCCTAGGGTACGCACCGAGACGCCCGGAAGTCATTCCGATACATATCCTTAGGTAAGGGAGCGCTACGTGCAATTTCTACAAACTCCACATGGCATCACATACATTTAAATAAATAAAACCAGTAACTGT
>JAOTAY010000190.1:16059072-16084470 GCA_025629805.1 Erythroxylum baracoense | reverse complement strand
GATGAAGGACCTTATGACATGCCCCTTACCTATAAATTATAGCCATAAGGGCTCTCTTGTTCCATACGGGACACTTGGTCTAAATGTAGTGGACTGCCATCCAAGAGCCACATTCAACCAAACTGCCACAGCCTCACTTTGACATGATTGTCGTCCGAGAGGAAGCTCAATTAAACCACCACAATCACACTACCATATCATGTACCATATATCGGATGGCATCTAAGAGCAAGATCAATCGAACTATCACCATTTCGTATCTCAATTAATGGATCCATCAATGGATCAAATACTAAATCAAATCCATACCTGGTCAATTGACTCACTGTGCGCACAACTTAGTGACACCCACTAGGTAGCTCATCTACAACAATGCTCCACATCATCACATATCAAAACAGGCATAACATTGTACAACAAAATTATGTATACATGTGTCAATCCATATGTATGAGTATCATGCGTGCATATGATAATAATGGTGATTGTGATGATGAACATGAAAATGAATTCTAATGCATGCTCATAACCATAAATATTAACTCACAGGTAAAATGCACTCATCCAAGCCAAACCTAGTGTTTGGAAGTGGAGGGGTTCTAGTCTTGATTGATCTTTAAGAAAAATAGGAATGATCATTAGGATTTATAACCTACACCAATTTTAGATACCTCGAGAATAAGACCATGACTCAACACTAAGGAGCTTTATTTTTTATTTAAAAACGATAGTCACATTTTTAAAAGGAGCCTATTAAAAATTTGGCAGAGTTTTCCCTGTAAAACGAACATTCCCCTTTTGAAATAAAGGTCATTACTGCAATAAAAATACACTTCTATATCCACCAATAACCACATCTCAATTTGGGCCTCCAAACTACATGTCTATGCCCAATTGAGTCCACATTTACATTGCAAAATTCATAATTCAAAGATACCAGTTTCTATCCTATACACTCTCATTTATACTCAATACATCCAGATAGTCTCAATTCTAATAAAAAATGACTTAATTTAATCAATTTCATGCCTTTCTATAGGAACAAAACCCTTTTCAAATTTTTATCTCACAACCTATAAAGAATTTTAATATGTTTCTTTTATGAAAATTGGTTCATATAATATTTGAAAATTTTTAAAATTATATTCAGCCATTTTTGGGCCAGTTGGAAAATCATCACGGTCACCAGAGCGTGGGGTACATACACTGTCACTAGACAGGCGGTGATTTTCACCACCGAAGCAAAAATGACAAGTTGATCTTCAGGAATCCAATGGTGTCGAAACTTCTCCTAGTTTGAGAGAATCGAAGGATTGAAGTTCAAAGGTAATCCACTTCCATTTGCTAGTAAAACGGCTCGATTGGTGTTGGGTTTCCCTCCTTTTGTACATTTCTAGGGCTGTTAGACATGATGGTGGTATTAATATTTCCCTAAAATAACTAAAAATAGGAGATCGGTGGCTTACCTAAATGAACATAAATTTTCAATCATGATTCCTCCAAATCTGGGTCACTTTTTATGAAAAAAGTTTAGCAGTTTCGTTGAACATCTTATAAGCTTTCCATAACGCCCTAGATCGTAGGAAATGGTGGTCAAACGGTGAAGGTATGTGTGTCAAAAATTAGGAGTGAATAGTAACCTACAAGGAAAAGAGTTTAAGAGAGAAATGAACTTAAGCTTTCTTAAGCTCAACTTATACTTTTATAGGCTTTTCTCCTTATTGGTCCATTATGAGTAATTTAACAAAAATTTGGATCATTACAATAGAAGGGCATAGAGAATTTGATGTTAAGATCAAGATAAACATATATAACATATTTCTTATAGTCTATTAAAAATGTAACATAAAGAACATTGGATATCTCAAAACCTTTTTGGACAACATCAAGAAGGCATGTCAAAGTTTTGGTGCTTAAAAAGGGTACTCCACCATTATGAAGACCATGCAAAATGTAATATTAAGTGGCAACTTTAAGTCTCTATTTATTGATGATAAGAATTAAGTCAAGTGTAGAATTTGTCATTGAAATTATAAACATTAGAAGACGATACTAGTTTGCTAATGGTCAATCATTTCATATTTTAAAAAACTGGCAGAGAATTGTATGATTTTTAAGGTGCTTCCTTCATATAAGGCTTGACAAAATATTTAAGAAAAAAGTCTTAATGTGTCCTTTCCTTTCTATAGTTTATTATAAATGTTTAATAACGCCCTTTTAGATCTCTGGACTTTGAAACATCAATCAAAGATAATGGTGGGTTTTGCACTGCCTAAGGTGCCCAGTTGATAGTACTTTTAAAATTAAAATATGTCAAGTATAATTTTTAAACATATCCCAAATGAAAGTTTAGGTATGCATCAATTTAACGTTTAAATAGTTGACCATGTGTAATTTGAACTTCAAAATTTTCATTATAATATAACTTGAACCTTAATATTTCAAAGCATTCAATTTGAGCTCTAACGTTTTAAAAACATTTAAAAGAGTCCTTCATTGAGGGAAATTTTGATAGGGTTAAACTTCTATCAGTTAAGTGTCATGTCAATACTTACGTGACATTTTTATATTTTTAAAATTTACTTGTGGACCTCAGTTCGACATTGAATAGTGTATCCTACCAATAGATTAAAAATAAAATTATTTATATTTATTAATTAGAATAAATAATTTCTAACCCCTAAATTCTCTAATCAACTAGCCTTAATTTGTCTAAACCCTAAACCAGTGCCAAATCCTTATGTTCCCTTAAATTTCTTTAACATTTCTCTCCTCTATTTCACAATTGCTCTAGCTTCTTTAACTTCCAGTGATGTCCATTCCTCACTTTGACTAGTTGCCTTTATACATTAAAGAGTTATGTTTTCCTTTACCTAATATATTTTCTTTCAAATTATAGAAGTTTCATAAACAGAAAGGCTATCATTCCAAGGTTATGAAAAATAAAAACATCTTTAAAAAGGTAAAGGCTCTAACATTTCATCTTTAGGATTCTCATAAGTTTTGATTGTTCAGTTTTAAATATGATTCACAATGACATTCCTTAGTCGTTTTTGTTTATTACTTTAATAATGCTCTTTTTTTCGAATCTTCTTGTTATTTTGGGTTTACTTTATGTCTTTTATTTTTAGTAAGGATGACCTACTTAGTATATACTTTCTATATGTATTACTTTTTTTCTTATTGGCTAATGTTATCCTTTATTTATTTTTAGCTCATGATTGGCATTTCATTCATATTAGGATCATATTAGACACTCCCTAAAGTTTCATATTGATTTGGTTACTACACTATTTTGTTTGGTTTACTTTACTAAGAATATGACCCTAATAAAATACATGTTTGTTTTTTTATTTTCATTTTTTTCTTCCTAATGGTTAAACAAATTTTTTTCTTGAAAAACTTTAACTTCAATACCTTTTAATGATACAAAATTTAATTTTTTTTTCTTTTCTCTCTTGATTAACATGTCCTCTGATATAGTTTTGTAATTTTTTTAAGTTTTTTCATAGCCATTGATTTCTTGCACCATTGGCATTATCTCTTAAAGAAGGAATCTTATGTAATAAAATTTTAGGACTAAAGGGCTTATATCACTTTTTCCTTATATTTGTTTAACTTTTGGTTTTGGATCTATTGTTAAAGTTTCTCTTTTCATTTACGGATATAAACTATAAAAGTAGTAGGAGATGAAGGACAAAAGAAGTAATATTGGTGAGTTATTGTGTTTTTTGCCTAAAATGTTATATAATAATAGTTATTGTCTTTAATGTTTTTGTGAATTGAGTTTGTTTCTGATCAGTTGTAAAATTCTAACAATTTTTATTACAATTATTTATTTGAAAATTCTTTGTGGAATGTAAAAATTTATAGTTTGGGAAAAAAAGGTTTAAGCCTTAGCAACTCTATTAAAATTCACCTACTTCATTAGTTAATTTACTATTGGTTTATTATTGTGATAATTGCATTAACAGCTCCCAAATTTATGAACTCCATGTCTCCTACTATAATATTAAACTCAAAAGAACATAATGTGGTTTGGTATTATGTGATAAATACCCTACTAAAACATTCATGGAATGATCGTAAACCAAGGAGGAGATTGTCCTATATATCCGGTGAGTTTTTGCTTTTAATAAGGTAAAATTGCTTATATTTATAATGTTTATCCTATTAACTATTTTTTGTTTCAAGTTAGCATATGTGATTTTTTCAGTTACATTATAAAAAATTTACAAAAATGGTCATTGAAATTATTCTTAAATTAAGATATGTGTGCCGAAAAAGGTTGCCCAAACAAGCATAGCTTAAACAAGTACAACCATCACAATTGAGGAGCAAATAAAGTTCATAAAGCAAGACATTAGTTTGTTTAAAAAAAAGAAAAAAGAGTTAAAATTTTAGTGATTATTGTAATAGGAATTTTTATGCTTATAATGGGTGTTATTTTCAAAAATTTTGTAGGAAAATGGTATTAAGTTGCAATATTTTATTTCAAACTTGAATTATAATTAATGTAATAATATGATTATGCACTAGAACTTCTATTGAAATATAATTTTTAATTATATATTGAATGCAATGATTATCTAACATCTCTTATATGAAACATATAATATTTAGTAATTCATAATAGTAATATATTTGAAATTAATTAATTAAAAGTGGAAAACACATTAATATTAGTTATAAATTTGGAAATCATATACAAAAATTACAAACATAGTACGATATACTCGTACCCAAAATTGGTAGACACGTCTATCTAAATACTTGGCAAAAAATACATCTATCTAAAAGTTATTAACAACACATATGACAAATTTAATATGGTTGATTAGGAGCCATATTGCTTCCCTTATTTACATTTGACTGGAAAAGTTATTCTCGGGTAGTTGTGTCAATGATGATCTCCTCTTTTTGCCTCAACTTGTAAATGTTAGGAAGTGATACTAGATTGTCTTTTGAACTCACCCCTTAGTTCAAAAGACAACATGAATTTATTTAGATCAACATCCACAAACTTCCTTTTATAGCTATGAAGAGCTACTAACCTAGAAGCACATTTCATTTATAGTTTTCATTTGACTTAATTTTTAATAATGTAATGAATGATTATATATGGAACTCAAAATATTG
Organism: Erythroxylum baracoense; assembly: GCA_025629805.1. NCBI lineage: Eukaryota > Viridiplantae > Streptophyta > Magnoliopsida > Malpighiales > Erythroxylaceae > Erythroxylum > Erythroxylum baracoense. The sequence continues at coordinate 16,079,331 of JAOTAY010000190.1, read as the reverse complement.
CTTTGTTGACTCAATATAGTAACATCTTCATTTACATTTACACTAAAAACATATATTAATAAAATGTTACATAATCATTAGTTATTACAACCAAGATAAATTCATAAAAAAATTGAATGGTTGTGTACCTGTAAGGAAACCTTGGTGATCACATGATAATCATAATGGAAATAAAAAATATGTACTTGATATATGAAACAAAGCACACTAAATAGCGCAAATTTTATAGTAAAAGAAGGTTTTATACCTATGAAGATGCCTCATTAGGTAAGGTTAAGCCTTCCTTGTTGCATTTTCTAGCTTTATGGACAGAATTGCCACATTTCTTATATTTTTGTACCTATTCCTTTCAAGACAATTTGTTTGAATTTTTAAACTTTTCAGGCTGATTTGGTCCTTTCTTTCTAGCTAATTTTGGTCTCCTTAGTATGACTCCTTTAAGTGGTGTGTATATCACCTCTACTTAATTGTATGCTAAAATATTGCACCCCTAATGGGTTGTAATAATAGGGATACAAATTGAGGAATCAAACCTTAATGTAACAACCATCTGCAAATATCTCGACCCTTTTCTTGGAATGACGAATAGCACTTATCTAATGTTTGTAAGGGTATCGATATAGATCCTATGCCTGACAACTATATAATTGTTGTTTATCAATCCTTATAGTTTATGTACCATCAACATTTGACACTTCATATATTTCATCTCTATTCCAGACAATTCTGTATTACATTGAATCTTTTTGTTCTTTTCTAATTTCTTCACAATGTCAAATGAAATATATGACTTCCTATTATGTATAAGTTCTCTCCTATCCATATGCCTTTCATCACCATGGTTTTAGTTGTTTCAAGCATGTTAATAATTGGCTTATCTCTTACGGGTAATATCTATATATTAAAGGTTTCACTCATATTATTTTCAGTAAAAAAAATTTCAATTCAAAAGACTGGTAAAATCTTATTCACCTCCCCTTAAGATATTCATGCAATATAGAATCACATCTAGGTTTTTGTTTTGCGCAATCTTTTTAGCTACTCATTAAGATCTTCTACATAGGTTAGTTATGTACATTTCCAAAATTGCTTTTTTAGTATATGTTTCTGGCATAAATTTGATGAGTGTCGTTTGACAATATCTCTTCTATAAATCTAACCAATCTTTAAAACAATTGAAAAATTAAATTAATATAAAAAGGTGTATTCTAAATAACTGTAAATATATTATTGCATATCAGATTTAAATGTAAGTCCTTTACCACTATTCAATTCTAAATCAAAAGACAATAGATTCATAAACTAACTTTATGAATAAGTGTTTTCTACTTCCACAACAGCCAAAGCTAATGGATACATCCCTCGATTATCATCCCTCCCTATTGTACTTAATAATTAACCTCAAAACTTTATCTCATAAAGTAACCATAAATCCTTAAAATTGGCCTTAAATGCCTATATCCTCTTTTTATATAATCAAAGTAAATTTATAACCTTTTAAATTATAAAAGAAAAATAAAATAAGTATGAATAAAATGTATAACCTTACTATAGTTGTTTGGTAATATGAATAAATGTAAATATAATTATATATAACAAAGAATTATCTTGATTTCCTGCCAACTATAACTCCACTCTTGAACCAAAATTGCTGATCTTCAACTCATATACATATCCCTACAGCTTAGCATATTCATTGTAAAAATTAGTTACTCTCTCTTTTCTCAGTCTCCTTTTTGCTACTCTATACATACTTTAGTTAACAAATATAGTAAGTCTCTCCATATTCTTCAACCATGTTTTGTGTAGAGATGCTAGGCTTTTTAAGAATTTTATCCCTAAAATGTCTTATAAGAAACTTAGCTAACACTAATTTAGGTTTGTTGGATATGAAACAACTATGACTAGGATTGTATGTCTTCACTTTGAAACACCTTTGGTTATTATCATATCCAATATATAACTCCTATAGGCATCCTTTAATACACCCAACTCTAATCATATGACTTTCAATCTTTTTCGACTTATAATTGTATCTTGTTCACATTGTATAATCTACAACCCAATCAGTAAATTCTTTTACGTTTCCAAACTGTATCCCCCTTCTCCAATATGGTGCTACCTTAGTTAGATTATGCTTGATTCTTGTACTTAACCTTAACAATGGTTTACCCAGGCTCTACTTCGCCTGCATATTCATTACTAAACAATAAAACTACCATAATTAGTTTAATCAACTTCAACTGATTGATGGTCATTAGGAATATCAAGTTGTACATACCAATAATCCTAGTCCCCAACATCTTGAACATGTTCATCATCCTAATAACGAACTCTTGAATATGATCATTAGCCTTATCAACATCTTCATCAACATTTTCATCAATATGTTCATCATCAACATAATCCACCCTATTAAAACTTCCCTCTTCACCTTCACTATCTTCATCCTCTCCTCTGATTATAGGTAATATCTTATGAGCAAGGATTGAAATGTCTAACATATGGGTTACGTAAACCTTAACCATTCTATGAATTCTCATAAGAGTTATGAGCCCAAGACAACTTTAGTTTTATCCAATAAGTCAAAATGAATTACTAAATTTGAAACCTAGTATATTGTAATATGCCTTATGAACATAAAAGTATTATAATTCCTTCCCCATATCACACATTTATCTATAACTAAAATAATCAAGGTCAAAACTTTTGAAAATACTTGTTTACTTATTAACATAATTTCACTCAGGTTCTACTATGAACTTCCCACTAAAACACAACCTTATAAAATCATATTGGGCCATTGTAAACATGTTTATATACATGTTAACAAAATGAGGAATGCTTGGAGAATTAGTGTAAGGAATCAAAGAATTAAATATTTAGTAATATCACATATGAACTACAAATCTAGGGTTATTTCCTAATGTAGGACGACCACATAATAAACCAATTATTTTATAATAACATTTATGAACTACAAATATAGGGTTGCTTACTAATGTAGGATGACTATAAAATGCACCAATTATTTGATAATAATGTATATAAATTGCAAATCTAAGGTTGTTGGACATATTTAGTTTTCCTATAATTTAGAATTTAGGATGAATTTTATATACCTAAATTAACGAAATAGGAGTATGAAATAATCTCAAGGTTTGTACATGAAACTAAGAATCTCATCTTAGAAAAAAAATTATTAACCTCATGTATATAGATTCCAAATATTAATTCTATGTTCTACACATCACTCCTAAATCTGATATTCAATCCTTTGCTTCCCAAAGCTGAAATTCAAAATCTCATTGTCTAATAGTTATTAATCAAGAACCCTTTAAAATAAGTCTATACTAACTATTAGGATAATTTGCTAATATTAAAATCAGTTTGAGTACCATCAAACATAAATTGGTAATATAAAACGTGGATAAACTATTTCATTAAAACTACATAAAGTCATTACTATTCTTGCTTAAGAATATATATTAGGTTATAGACTTGGTACCTAGCATGCAATATGAAAAGGCCCTACATTCTGTATAGTGAGCAAAAGCAAAGCCCACCTAAAGAAATCACAGTGATGAAGTAAAGAGTTTAACAATTAGATAAGATGTTTGCTAAAGTTCATACTTCTACAATCACAACTATAATCACAATTCAGTTGACAAGTTTACTACACCTATATTGTTGTCTTAAAACTTGTTTTTATTAACATTCACAAGAAATTTAATCACTTAATTTTCTTTTAGGATAAATCTATCTTAGGAAAAAAAATGGGCTCTTCGTTCACCTATGCACATACAACATTTTAGATGTAAATAGAATGGCTTATTCACTTCCATCAATATAACTAAGTCAAACCATTTAAAAATGACCACAGCAATGGGACCATATAAAATGTAGAGTGATTTTAAAATAAAAACAAAATGCACACACAGTAGAGGGATCATATAAAATGGACAGATTTACAAAGGGATTTTGTGGTTTGTAAAGTAACATAGACCACATGCAACAAATATAATGACATAAAAGGACTAACTTCACAATTTTTTATCTGCTCTCTATTTATTTCCTTCATCCTCGTGTTCACCAGAGGAAGCTAGTATAGGATGAAAAAGAGGGGAGAAACATTATGTCTACTATGGAAATTAAGGAGCTGCAAAATAGAGGGGAGAAACATTAAAGAAGCTAGAGGAAGATTATGCATTAAAGAAACTAGTGAGTTGCAAAATAAAGGGGAGAAAAGTTGACAAAATTTAGGAGAATTTAGAGATTTGGTATTAATTTAAGGTTTTGATAAATTAAGGTAGTTGATTAGGAAATTTAGGGCTTGTTGATTAATTATTCTAAAGAATAAATATAAATAATTTAAATGTTTTTATCTATTAATGGGGACCACTATGTCATATGTTTATATCATTTGGAAGTAGAGTCCACCAAAAAAATATAAAAATATAAAAAATGCTACATTAACTTAACTGATAGAAGTTTAATCACATTAAACTTTCTATCCATTAAAGGTCTCTTTCAAATATTTTTAAAACATTAGATTTCTAATTGAACGCTCTAAAACGTTAAAAACATTTAGTCTAGGCAATTTTTCATAACATTAGAGTTCCTTTTTAATAATACCAAACGCTAAAATATAAATTAAAAATTTTAAAATCTTTAAATAAAAAAACTCCATTTACCAGAAAAGAAAACCATATATATAGACAAAGACAAATTTAAAGCAAAGCATGACATATTGTAACATGTTTGCTTAAAAATGCCAAAGAGTGTCCTTGTCAGTTTGTTTCTTAATATTATTATAATGAACTATGATATTAATATATCATAGTCCTGCATGTGATGAAGTTTATTAGAAAAAATGAAACATTTACTATTTTAGTTTATTTAGATTTAAAATTTAGAACTTTATTTGATTTTATGATACTAGTAAGAACAATCAAAACACTATCATTAATGTTGCTAACATAGATTGCCACGAATGATGGTCTTGTTACACGTCAGCATACACATGGAATTACATAATTATATTAAAAATTCTAAAAATTTAAAATGATTAAAATATAGTAAAATTGAAGTTAAAGAAGAGTTGCCTTACTATTGTGGTTGTCACTCTATTGAAACTCCCAAAGAAAGCTTCCAAAACTCATTTGAAGTTAGCTTGGTTCAATATATTTGAAGTAGCGAAAGTGTTGAACCCTCATATTCTGTGAAGCCAACAATTTATTTTTTATCTAAAATCATTATATCCATCCTAAATTCTCCAGAATTCATTATAGCATTTATGCTTTTAAGTACAACATAAAACAAATTTCAATATGAAGCTATTAACATTCATAAATTATTTGAAAATCCTAGTTATTCTAATCCAAAGTAAAGACGACCAAAAATATTTCATCCTCAAAATACTCAAAATCTTAAAAATCGTAAATTGAAATAAAATATAAACGTAATCTATTTTAATTTCTTATTATGAGAATTATGGGACACCAATAATATAGGTAACATTTATACTCAATTTATATCTTTATTTATGTTTACATAGAGATCTATTTTCCATATAGAATTTGTTGTAATCTGTATTTATCTTTGCATACGTGTTTGTTTTTATGTAAAGTTTTTGCTTTGTGAATCGAACCTTAGTTCACTTGCTCTATTAATACATTTGTGTTTGTGGTTCTAGGGCTAACATTTGTGCTTATTTGGGTAAAGGATGGTATTTGGTATATTGAAAAAAATCAAAGATAAGTAAACTAATGAACTAATGTTTTTAGGTGTTGGAGTTTATAATTTAAAGGGTAAATTATATTTTAAATCTCAATTTTTATTTTTTAATACTAGTTAGAAATACTAAAAATATCAATCAAATGCCTAAACTTTCAATTTATTATAAAAAATAATCCACTCTTTATTTACTTTTTGCTTTTAAGAAAGATGAATAACTCTCTTTATTTACTTTTTTTCTTTTTGTTGGTTATTTTACCTTTTCTCTTCGTTTGTAAATTTTTCCATTTCAATAACATAGCGTTTCCATATTCAATTGAAAATATCATAGTTTTAAGTCTTGTTAAAGCTGTTATCACGATACTTGGAACTCTAGAACTTGAGCTCTCGATAGAATGTTACAGGCTGGTCATTCTATCTTATCTTGTCTACTAGTGTGCATTGTTAAAAGGTAACATCTAATTTACATTGTTAAAAGGTAACACGTTAAGAAGATAGTGTCAAATGTTACAGTGGGTAATGTTTTAAGTGTAAAAATATCTAGAAAAGCAAAGAGAATACAAGAGGAAACATTTATTACGAACTACAAAAATTGAGATAGAGAAATAACTATTTATGTTTTTTCTGTGAGTGAAAATTAAAATATACTAAAAACACTCCCTCTTACTTGAAACCTATTAAAATTGAATCTCGCACTATTTTAGTCCACCAATCAAAACATTCAACTGCCAATCCCACGCTTTGCAGGTAACATTCCAACTTTCACACAAATCGCCATCCAATCGAATGTTTAGCCCACCTTATCTGACTCTATATAAGCCATCTTACCAACATTCAGTCGCTGTTCCAATATAAATTAGGTAATAAAAAATTATCAGGAAGAGAGAAGGGTGACAAAGGATAAGGGAAGGGAGGAGTGAAGAGGTACCATAAAGTTCTTCATAATAACATTTAAGTCTCGTATGGTAAATAGTAATAAAGTGGTGGGAATAGGAATGCAACATTTACTCGCTAACTTTTGATTATTTGGTTACTAGTAATAGATAAAATAGGGAATGACAAAATTGGAATAAATTCTAAATAATCATGTACTTTTATTCCTAAGGATGTTTGAGTGTAAGCTGATTTCAAATATCAACAATAAGAGATAAGTAATATTATTAAAATATTATCAAGATATTAATTTCTATTTAAATATTATCGTCAAAATTACAGAATATGATATTTTATATTAATTTTTTAACAAATATTTTATTTTGTTTCATTGATACTTTTATTCTTCTCATAAAAATCATTAATACTATTTAAAAATTAATAATTTTATAAATCTTCTTAATTATTTATTTATAAGAAGAAAATATTTTAATTAATTATTACAAAATAAATCATATAATAACAAAATATGAGTAAGAAATTTATCATTATTATTTTTGGTATTCAATCCCAAATATTAACACAACTATTAACTTTGTTTAATACTATATCAAACATGCATAATCAATAATTTCATTCTTATTCCTATTCCGATTCCCACTTTCCATTTCCATTTCCCTTTTTTATTTCGATTTCTTTATTACTGGTTACCAAACAAGACCTTAGAGTATCATTAAGCTGATGTTCAGTTGTTTTGCCAAACGTGGTGGTGTTAGTTGTAGTGGCCTCATCTATGAGGAGACCAAAGGTATTCTCAAAATCTTCCACTACAACAAAACTGACATTTGGCTACTAAAAAAAATCATAGCTAAATGTGTAAAACACATCGCTTGTAGTTTTTAATTAAATTTTTCGTTTTGTTGCCTAAAACGTCATCAAATCTTTGTAGTTGAAGACTATAAGCAACATTTTCATAACTGTTGTCAATAATTTTAGCTATGCCTTGTTTTCATAGCTAAAAACTATTTGCAACTATCTCATAAATTGTCACCAAATGTCATTATATTGTTGTTTAAGGAAAATTGAAGTTGTGTATGATTAATTTCATCGGTGTCTGAGGTAGAATGATGTTGTTAGCTAGGAATTGAATTGATGGCAACAACTGCTTAATCTAATTGAAGTTCCATAGCTGCCACCTTTTTCCCTTTGTTTCTATCAAGTGTCATTATATTGGATATCTATAAAAAATATATAAATTTTAGTAACATTGCAATACGTCCAATCATCATTATCAACATACATTCGATCATTAACATTAATCGCATTAACATAAGTCAATCATCAACGTTACCCACATTAACAAAATAAATGTTACCAACATTACTTTTAAGACAATATAAAAAGCACTTTCATGATACATCCAATCATCATTATCAATTTACATTCAATCATTAACATTAATTGCATTAACATAAGTCAATCATCAACAATATGTACATTAACAACATAAATGTTACCAACATTATGTTTGAGACAATATAAAGAGCAATTTCAAGATACAACTAATCATTATTATCAACAGACATTCAGTCATTAACATTAATCTTATTAACATAAGTCAATCATCAACATTATGCACATTCACAACATAAATGTTACCAGCATTACGTTTGAGAAAATAAAAAGAGCACTTTCATGATACCTTCAATCTTTATGATCAAGATCTTGAAAATCATCATTATCAATTGCATTATGATTCGACTCTTCACTGTTATTATTGATAGATGGATATTTGACTATATTTTACTACCCATATTTAATGTATTTTGCTTGATATTTTATACTTCTATCTTATATTTTGTACTTAATTCGCCCCAAGTATGTATAAAGATGATAATTTCCCTCATGGACTTAAAGGAGAAGAAATCACCCAAAAACATGGCATAAATGAAGAATTGGAAATTTTGAAGGAATGCATGGCCATGTATATGCCCTTGCAATTCTGGTTATGCACAATTTGATGCATGGTCGTGCATCAGATCGTGCATCTCCCTAAAACCCTAATTTTTGTTATAAAGAGATGTTTTAAGAGGTAAAAGAGCAGGCAATTGGTAAGAGTCATAGAGCAAACATAGGGAGGCGATTGTAGATGTAAAACTCATTTTGTAGGTGTGATTTTGGTCTAAAGAAGTGGAAAATATGAAGAAATCATCGAAAGATCCATCGAAATACAAGATCAAGCCTCTACATCACAAAACCATTCAATAGAAGACAATCAGAGAGATTTAGAATTATGAACCCATTATTTGTTATTCATATTTCTGTTTATGTATATTTGATTTTGTATTCGATCATGTGTAAATAAACGTCTAGTTAGTATTTAGGTTAGATGAACCTTATGTTAATACTTTGATATGATTTGATTCTTTTATTAATGCAATTGGTTGTTTGGTGTATTGTGATCTGATTATGCATTTTATTTATGCTCTAATAACCTGAGAATATTCAATCATAATCTGATTTCATATGAATAGATCTACTGTAATTAGAAAAAGTTGATTGTGACCCTAGGGATAGGATGACATAAATCTTCTAAATTAGGGTCAAACCTAATAGAGGGACTCATAAATCGGTAACGTAATCCTATAAGATTTAACCTGAGTAATTTGGTTAGAGATTTTAGAATTAGTTGATAGTAGACTCATGGTCAACAATTAGCATACCATATAAGAGTCTCCACTATCTAATAATTCATTAAAAAATTGCATGATTAAAGATCAATTTGTTTAGGGTTTAGGGAGATTTAAAACCTAGATACTAGTTACTCGATATTGATAATTTCCTAGTTCTTCTTAAATTCTCTATTCAATTTCGTTACTTGTTTTATTTTATTTGCTTATTATCTTTATTAAAAACTAAAATCAATCCTTAGGCTAGATAATAGGGGAAAGGTAATTACTAGTATTCATAGTCTTCGTCAGATCAACTCGTACTTACCGATACTAACTACAGCTACACCGTGCATTTGCAATTATTATAGTATTGACTAACTCCCAAAATAAGTCAATCAAGTTTTTGGCATCGTTACTGGGGACTTTGACAATAGGAAAGCCTAAATGCTATTACTCTAGTTATTTTATTTTATTTTATCTTTGCTTTTATTTTCTTTTATTTTAATTTTGATTTTTATTTATTTTATTTTATTTTATTTTCTTTGTTTTATTTTATTGTATTGTATATTTTTGTATTTGTGGCTTATTAATTTAATTATCTTTTCAATTTCTTTATTTGATCTTGAGTTTTGGTTTATTATAGGAATGACGATTCATTGTCATAGCCACAGCTCACAATGAAAGGATGGAGAAGGCGAGACTTTGATGGGAGCCAGAATATGCCTTTGCGAACTATGATATCATCACATGGAAAAGTGAGGTGTTCTCACATGTTTTCGAAAGCTTAACCAATATTCAAGCCATGTAACGACATTGATAGGAGTTATTAGTATAATCATAAATGCCAAACGCCTACTAATGCATGGTAGCAACCAAGCATGTACAATTGACCTCAAGGTGTGCTATACGAGAATAACTATAATTCATAGTGGAGCAATTCTTATACTTATGGATGGAACAACAAAAGCACCTCTAGTCAATGAGCTAACTCTAGAAGATAAATTAATGGAAACTCTTGCTAAAATGAAAGCTGATCGAGGCCCATTTAAGAACAAAGAAAAGACAAAGGTGGGTTTAATAAATGAAGGGATATTTCAAAAAAAGCTTCCAAAAGAAAAAAGAAAGTATTACATATCGACTAATGGAATGTCTTGCTAAAAGAGTAGCTAGTCAATGTGAATGCGACAAGAGACTTCTTTCAGTTGCATATAATAAGTATAATCTGAGCTTCCAACCATTTCAGAGTGAAGAAGAGATAACAATTGATTTCATAAATAAAAATACATTTTAAGAAGACGAGGAGGTAACTGCTACTCTGAAAGATATGATGATTGAGTCTATTCAAGAATCCAATATGAGACATCAAGAAATAGAGGCTCATATAAAATATAGTGAATCAAATCGATCAATTGGCAACTAACAAGGGGTTTGCCTAGTCCTAATGAAACAGATCTTAATGAATTTGGAATAGAAATAACCCTTAGTAGTGAAGATGATCTCTCAGAAGAAGAAAAGGAAGAGGAAGCAAGTATTACAAATAAATTAATGGAACTCCTTGTTGATATGGAAGCAGAGTGACGTGAATTCAAGAGTGAAGAAAAGGTAAAGGTTGACCTCAAAAATGGAGTGACATTCCAACAAGAGATTCCAAAAGAAGAAGTCTCCATCTAAGGAGGAAAAGTAGAGGAGAGATAGAAGGTAATTAAAGAGGATAAGTCAAAAACATCTATCTAAGAAGAAGAAGAAGAGTGGTTAGAGGAAGTTAAGGAAGAATTGCTAGTGTAACTAAGTAAGGAAACTAGTGATGAGGTGTTGATAGTGAACTTAAATATGGAGGGTTCCCACTTCATCCAAGACAAGCTGTTTGAGCGAATCGACGATTTAAGGAGTTTTGTTATTCCCTCTTTCATTAACAATTTTTCATTAAAAAGGGAATTATTGTTCATAATTTGATTTATTAATTTGATAAATTATGTACTTATTATTATCTTACAACATGTGGCTTGTTTATAGGTTACGAAATAGTTTTGTGGAAAAAAAGGGTGGAAGCAAGCCGTTGATTATTAATCTAGGATGACATTAAACATGTAGATTACGTCAAGCTATTGACGTTAAAGAAGCGTTGCATGGGAGGCAACCCATGGGTTTTAATTTTATTTCATTTTTTATATTATCTTTTATTTGCTTTCGTCTTAGTATATGACTTTATTTTTTATTATATTATTTCTTTTGTTTCTGTTTATCCTTTTCATTTATATTTTACAAGGACGTTAGTTTTATATTGGATGGATCAATATCAGAACAAAATCGTCATATTCAAGAAAGTACCAACTTAATCCTCTCACTTATTCATAAATGCTAATATTGTGTACATTAGGGATAATATACAACTTTAAGTGTGGAGATGGGTTTAATGAATTATAACAACTTCTTTAAGTTTATTATACTCCTAGTTATAAATTTTATTAACTAATATCTTGAATTGGTTGAATATGTCCATGAATGCTATATTTCCTTGTTGAATATTGACTTGAATTGGTGTGCAAAAGGATGATGGTTATAATAAAATTAGTTTTCTAAGTCATGTTTTTCATAATCATTAGACTATTCAAGTTGAATAAAAATTGCATATTATTTACACACATATATACCCAATTTTTTTTTCCATGAGCTTTTGAGCTTAAAGAGAAAATTTTCAAAATTTTGAAAGCTCTTGTTATTCTTTCATATATGTGTTATTATTACATAATAGGTTAATTCTAGAACTTGCCTTTATTATGTATGTTGAGACCATATTTGTTAAATTAGAAGCATTGATATGATAAAGGCACATAGAATCAACAACTTGTTTCATCCTATTTCTTTGAAAATTACCATACTTCAAACTTTAAATTTAGGAATAACCAAGTTGAGCCTTAGCCTTTTTCATTGATTAAACTCATTGATTAGCCTTTATCCTATTTTTGTTTTGAAGACCTTTTTATTGTTTAAACCCTGAAGGTTATTTATATTATCTACTTTGTTGAGACTTGAAATTTATAAAAGGTCCAATATTTCTTGAAGTGTGGTACTAAATGTTTAGTATGAAAAAAGAATAAAATAAATAAATAATAAGCATATAGTACCATTAGTTTTGCAATGAAAGGACCTATGTGTACTTGTAAACAAGTTTTGAATTATCGTACCTAAGCCCCATTACAACCTACACAAAGACCTTTTGATTTTTGTTTCTAGTTTTTACATAAGTGTTGGAGATGTGATTCTATTACAAGCCTATGGTAAAAGTTCTACTATGCATTGACTGAGAGTTTTGATGCTTTTCACCCTAAACACTTAAGTGTATTAAGTGAAATCTTGGTGAGGGTGTAAAGAAATATAATTTTGATTTCAATGTGATTGTTGATATGATTATTATTATTATTACTTAGGAAATTAATTTTAGGACAAGTTGATTCTAATTGTTTGTTAATTTGATTCAATAGGATACGATGATGTATAGTATGAATGGACATATTGAGATTGATGATGGATTGATGTTGTAAATTTATAATTTTGACTATAGTTTACTTGAGGATAAGCAAAAACTTAAGTGTGGGGATGTTCGATAGATGGATATTTGATATATTTTACCACCCATATTTGATTTATTTTGCTTGATATTTTATTCTTTTATCGTATATTTAGTACTTAATTCACTCCAAGTATGTAAACAAATGATAATTGTCTTCATGGACTTAAAGGAGAAGAATTAAGATGAAAACATGGTGTAAAATGAAGAATCGACAAATTTGAAGGAATGCATGACCATGCATATGGTCATGCACTTTCCCGTGGACATGCACTTTTGCGATATCTAGAGAATTCTGGTTATGTACAATTTGATGCACAACCATTCATTAGACTATGCATCCCTCAAGAACCCTAAATTTCGTTATAAAGAGACATTTTAGGAGGTGAAAAAGCAAGCAGTCGGTCACAGTCATAGTGTAGATGTGGGGAGGCAATTCTAGATGTGGAACTCATTCTCTAGGTGTGATTTTGGTCCAAAGAAGTGGAAAATTGATTATTTTATATATTGTGATTTAATTAGGCATTTTATTTATATTCTAATAACTCAAGGATATCATATCATAATTTGATTTCATACGTAGAGATTGAGAAATCCTAGTGTGAATATATCTACCGTAATTAGAAGGAGTTGATTGCAACCATAGAAATAGGATGACATAAATCTTCCAGATTTGGGTCAAACCTATTAGAGGGACTCATAAATTAGGAACGAAATCCTATAAGATTTAACTTGAGTAATTCAGTTAAAGACCTTAGGATTAGTTGTTAGTACACTCAAGGTCAGCTATTATTATACTATAGGAATCTCCATGGTCCAATAAATCATCAAACAATTACATAGTAAAAGGTCAATTTGTTAAGGTTTTAGGGGGATTTGAAACGTAGATACTAATTACTCGATGTCGATAATTTCCTAATGCTTCTTATATTCTATGCTCAATTTCATTACTTATTTTATTTTATATGCTTATGTTTTTCTTTATTAAAAACTAAAATCAATCTTTAGGCTAGATAATAGGGAAAGGGTAATTACTAGTATTCTTTCTCTTCGTGGGATCGACCCATACTTGCCGGTACTAGCTACAACTATGTTGTGCGCTAGCAGTTATTATAATACTGACTAACTCAAAAAATAAGTCAATCATTTATATTCGAGCAAAGTACCATCATTATCATATATTCATCCTCAATACAGTCTTCATCTCTTTCTATGATAAAATTGTCTTGTACTTCATTTGCTTCTAGTATATTGGGATTAACATCTTTCCAATGGAATGATGATATCTGCGTCTTCTATTTTAAGGGCTACATTATTCAGCTCCGATTCAAACTCTTGATACACATCATCACCATCTTCACCCACTGGACCATTTTACTTTTCATAAAAATCAAAAAGGTTTCGGAGTTGAAAATTTTGAAAAATACAATATCATTGAGGTAGAATACTTGCTTACTTGACTTGTAAGCACAAATGGCTCATTATTATACCATGTGTTACTAACATCAATGCTAGTAATATTGTCATTCACTTTTATGTTAATCCATTTGTCAATGAAATTAAACCATTTGTACTTAAATAGAACAACCTATTTATCCTTGATGTAATGCAACTCTATTATTTCTGAGATGACACCACAAAAGTCCATAAAATCACCATTATGTTGTCCCTCAATAACAACCCCACAATTTTAGCTTCTGACTCGACTGTCATGAACTTTTATATGAAATCTAACTCCATTAACAATGCGAGCTGTATATTTTTTCCCACAAATATGGGGCCCATATGCCAAAACATATAATGTTGTCATTACCTCTCGCAATTTACAGTTGTGTAACTGTATCATCTATAGAAAAAATATAATTAAAAGTTAATCTCACTAACAATTTTCATTTGTTTATACTATTCCATAAATAACTTACTCGAGTCCTAAACCATGATGGAAAATATATCTTATGTCTTCCTTCAACATTTGCTTCTAATCTCATCTTTATGCTCTCTACTTATAAAAGTAAATTAATGTTAGAAAATATAAGTTGAATGCTAAATTTAAATATAAAATAATGAATGAAAAGTAATATACATAATCTATATATAAATTGACTTCCTCACAATTGTTTAAAATATACCAATGGCCAATTTCAAGTTCGTCTTTAGTTAACTCCAATTTTTCCTTTTCTAAGTGACCTTACTTTTTGGGAGAAAACTAACAAGCCACCATCTTAATAAAAATACAAGTTATGTTCTTCTCTACTAAATCTTGTCTCCATATTATTTAAATATATAGAACAAAATGTTAAGCATTTATTCTATATATAAACCTCTATAATAGAGCCTTTAGGTTAAGCTCTGTTGCGCATATAGCATTTAAGAGAGCCTAAAAACCTAAACAAAATATAAACATTAGCAACTAAAGAAATTTCATGAAGTTACTATAAATTACCTTTTAATCAGGAACATCCATTGAAATTAAACTGATCTATAAAGTTTTGCCTCATATGGTAAGTGAATTGCCAAATGCACCATAACTTTCAATAACTTCTCAAAATTATCTTCAGTAATTCTACCAAATGTATTAGGCAAACTAGTATCATTCATAGTCTCCATATAATTCCCCAAATCCTCTAACATCTCTCTAATCCCATCATTTACTTTGTCATTAATATTACTATCATCTACATCATTATTGTTACCACCATCATCACCTATATCAACATTTCTAGCATTACTTGCTTCAGAACATTCACTATGATAAATCCATAGAGCATAAATTTTATCTAAGCCTTGGATTAGCAAGTGATTATAAACCACATCCTAACTTTGAATGTAGAAATTTAAGCAATCTATGCATAAACAACGAATTTCACATTCTAAACCCATTTGATCTTTTACAAATTTCATAAAACTCTTTACTTCTTCTAAGTATTAAACAGACCATTTCTGATGAGACATCCAACTTTTGTCTATATAGCTATACAATTAAAAGTAAATTACTAAATGACTAAATGTAATTTAATTTGTAAATAAATAATGATAAATCAATTTAAGTTGACATACCAAGTTTGAATTCTACCAAAGCATGCAATTATGCATGCTAAGAATAGGAAACGTGAATCCATCTCAAAAGCCACAAGTATAAATAGTGATTTTTAAATATACCTTTAAATTTTGAAAAAATTGTAAGATTTGATTTGATGTGTGCTTTTGATGTTATGATCTTCAACACCTCCTATTTGACTACATTTATAATTAAAGTATTGATATCATCATTCTTAACAAGTACATCAGAGAACTCTTAAGAAAGAATCAATTAAAAACATAATTGTTTCAATCCTACCAGAGCAATGTGCCTGAGTAGTAAGGAAATTTGAATACTTTCTTATTTACAAAATTTTAATTTTCGGTGAAGAATATATTTAGCACAAATGAATTTTAGTAAAGTGGAGTTCAACAATGGAATATGTAGTGAGTATTTTTTATTTCTTTCTTTCACTTTTTGCTCTAAACATGCTTGCTATGAATATCCATTCTACATGATGCCTCTAAAGCTTTAAGATTTATCTTTAACCAGTGCTAGCAAATTGATAGGTGCTTAATTGATTATGAAATATTCCATAACACTTAGCGATTATTAACATGAAATTGCTTAAGACACTCACTTTGACTCATATTTGATTTTAGGCACAAGTCAGAAGCAAAGAAGTTAAAATGAGTCGAAAGCTCTATATTTTGGTTATTTTCTAAAGATTAATTTTCACTTGTCTTCATGGAGCAAGAAGAAGAAAATTTAAAGACAAAAAAATTTTATTGACCAATCACTCACAGCAGTGCATGGAAATTTCATGTGACAACCCATGCAACGTGAATTTAATGGTTGGATGGTTGAACAAAAATGGCAGTGCTTCATGGTGAGGAAAGATCTAAACGCAGCGCAGCAAGTGGAAGCATGGAGAGAAAATGACAACACAATAGTAAGAGAAGAAGAGCAAAACGTGCTAGCAACTAGGACGAAGGAACGACGACGCACAGCCAAGGAAGGAGTAGAAAATGCAGTGCAGCACTGTTAAAGAAAAGACGAACAAAATGCAGCAGAGGCAAGAGTGAAATGCAGAAATAGGAACGAGGGTTTTAAACAAGTGAACAATGACGATGGACCGAAACCTAATTAGATAAATATAACAGTAGCATAGGAGGTGTTCTTAAAGAAGAGACTTTCAGCTAAAGCAAAATAGAGAATAAATAGGCAATTGGGTTGAATCGAAAGGGAACTTTGGGAGCACAAAGATGGAGGTAAGCTCTCCAACATAAGGAGACCTATGGAGGGATAGCTTCCGACACCAGTTCGGAGGCAACATCATCGCCAATGACCCGGTTAAGCACTTTTTCTTTGTTTTAGTTGTTTCTTTCTCTCTTTAGAAATTGATTATGTTATCCTATGTTAATTGATTTGGGTTTTGTGTATGGATAATCGTATTCTTATTATTGTTCAGTTATCTGCGTATGAAACCATTGAGTATTATGAAAAGATTATTTTTAATGTGTTCATTGAATAGTTTATTTGCAAACCCATTGCTAGAATTTCGATATAATTCGTAATTGTTATGTTGAAATTCATGTGTAGTGACTAATGATTTGTAATCATTAGGGATAACATAACCCAGGTTAAATGACATATTGTATGTGGTTATTACCTTGATTAATTAGTTTTCCTAATTTGTAATTCTACTACCCAATTGAATCTAGAGATTGTATCCTATGTTATTCAGTAGTTAAGTTCAATTAACGATTTTATCTTGATTAAACACTACATACGGAAAAACTAGGAGAGGTTTGGGAGCAACAAATCAATGAGATATTTTTAATTAAGGTATAAGCCGAGATTGAACCAAAGAACTAGGTCCCTATTGAATTCCCCATTTTTGTCATTTTTCGTATGTTTTCTTTAATTTGTTTTTATTAGTCTAGTTTTATTTTATTTTCTTATTTCTAAAACCAAAACCCCCTTAAACCTAAATATCGATTAATTTCATTTCAACAACTTTACACACACTCTTTATGGGATTGACCTAGACTCACTACTGCTATAGTAATAGTCTAGTTTTTATTTTAACTAGCGTTACGACACGCTGTCAATCTTAGCATTGTTGTTGAGAAGTGCAATGTTTTAGCTTTTGTTTGTGATTTTAATTAATGTTTTGTATATATTTGTTCGTAATTGGTTTCTTTTCAGTTATTTCGTGATCCTTTCATTTTTCTATTTCGTGTTTGTGAAAAAATTTCATGGATGGTCTTTAACTCTTACTCTCAATCTTATAACCGATGTTGGACTGATTAACCTAACTTAGTTATGGATGGGATAATCAACAAAGTTACTTCCATGATAGTTTGTAGGATGCACAACAATTCCCGTACAGACCAAAAGTTTCTTATCAAGATTTAGTACATCTTTGGACTACTATATCAAGACCTGTAATGCTAACAATCTTTAATTTTAACAGGGTATGTAGCAGCTTTAAGAGAGTATACAGCAGACCCTAGGATATCAAAAAATTCTAGCAAGATGAAAGGTAAATTTGGCTAGTTTTTAAAAATTGGGAGAGCTAATAAAACTCAGGTACATTCTTGGAATAATTAGTTGATAATGTCGTTGCTAACACTTTGCAATTTTAGCAGGATGTGAAATGGTTCCCGCAGGGTGCATTCTCTCGATGCGTAGATATCAATCATCTAGAACCACAAAGCAAAGAGGAGCAACAGTATCAACTCAAGGTGTACCCATTGAATGTTAGTGAGGAAACCTTACGAAGTGATAAGGATCTTGAGAATTTTGAGAGAAATAATCAAGGAATTGCTTGTGTCGAAGAAGTTGAGGAGGAGCTTGAAGTAGAATATGATACATCATTTGGCTCGAAAGTAAGTACTGAGTCTGTAATTATTTTTTAGACTAACCATTTAACTTTACCTAGCAAGCTGGAAGAATTAAATGAAGAAAAAAAAGGCAAAGAGTCATTCGAATTATTTCAAGAGAGTGAGGACTCAGTAGAGATGAAAAATATGAAGATAGGGAAGACGCTGAAGGTGAACAATTATCAACCAAGGCCTTACCTGAAAGAACCTCACATGAAGGAATCGCATGTGCCACTAGAAGATCATAATTTTGTCACATGAGGAGAAAAAGGAGTCGAGCCAACGACTCTAAACAAAGGCGCTTCTGAGGAGGCAAACCAAGGGAAGTAAATTTCTTTTTTTACATTTCCATATTATTTTTTATCCATGTGTGTTTTTGAATTTGTTTGCTTTACTTGTTTTAATTTGTCAATCAAAATGAGAGAAAGAATAAAACAAAAAAAACAACATTTTCTCTTTTCTGTTGATTATAGGACTATATAGTCATGATTAAAGTGTGAATTGACTAGATAATTTCGTAGAAACTTTACCATACACTTTTACTCTTGTGATTGGTAGATGTGCATTATCTTTAGAGGAGTAGTGACTAGTGGTAAACAAAGTCGGTGAGATTTTGAGCCTTATTAGACTAACATATTTATATCAATCTCATTGTCTTTTAATAATGTGTGACCTTCATGACATGCGCGTCCTGATTTTGCCTTGAATTTCTATTTGAGACCACATTTTTATCACATGCATTAACATGGATATGATTAGGCAATCTTTGCTTTTCCAAACTACATTAGCCAAATAGCCTACACATTATATGATTTTCCTTTTTGATAAGCCCACTTCAACTCTATTTACCTTTTCTTTGTGTATTAGCCATATTACATGATTTAACCTAACCAAATGTCCTTCTCAAGCCTTAAAGCTAGTGGAACATTTGTTGATTTTGGAGTTTGTGGATATACAAAAGTATAAGTGTAGGGGTATGCATATGTATGGGTTGGTTATAATGTTAGGATGTTATTATTGAAATTCCCATATTGATGTAGTTTATTTTAATTTTTATAGGAGAAAAGAAAAGAAAAGAAAAAAATTTTAAATAAATATATCAAGGAGGAAGTGCATATATGATTTACAAGGTTATTCATTCTTAATTTATCCTTCTAAAGTTATATTGAATAGGTTACTTGAGTATGTTGAATATGAAGTAGATGTTGGCTTGGAAGGGTCACTCTTTGTGGTTTCAATGTATTGTCATCAATTGTATGAGTGATCCCTTCAGATTGGTATATACTTCATGTGGTTTGTGTAGGAGAGCTTAAGTTTGAGTTGTGAAACTTGTTTTTGCATTCATCATAGTTGATGTACACAATTGTGAGTGAATGTTGGTCTTTGCACTTGATAGTATATTGAGTGTTACTTTTGTTTCACTAGCTTTGATGGCTTTTATGCTACTTGACCCAAATACATCTCACCTTACCTTTGCCCACATTACAACCTTGAAAAGTCCTT
>JAOTAY010000190.1:16019621-16058972 GCA_025629805.1 Erythroxylum baracoense | reverse complement strand
ACCTAAGCTACTAGGTGTCTTCACTAAACTTTAACACATGTCTCCAATGCAAGATGCCCATTTGCCCTCTATGTAAGCTGCCAAATGTCACACATGGAATGATGCCAAATGTCAATAATTCATTAATCCACATGTCACACTATCATTGGTCCATATTTCAATATTTTTTTCCTAGTCCAAAATACCCCAAATTTTCGAAAATTTCTTAAAATTTACCAAATATTTCAAAATAATACTAATAGTTTTCAAATAAATTTTTAACGCAAATAATTCACAATCAACATTTTAATTGCATTTTTAACAATTAATACTACCTGAAAAATGCCTATGAATGCATGTACAAATAATTGTAATGTGCAAGATCAATAATATCGTGTATGTGTATGCCTCATTATATATAAATATGACTTATGTATCCTAATTTCTCATTAATCTTTAATAATCGCCATTTAACCCTAATTCAAGTGACAGGATGTTACACATTATAATTTCATTTGCAATGTACAATTAGTCCATGGACTTTATCATATACATCTAAATATATACAAGATAAAGAATGCCTTTAAATAATGTCACTAAACTACAACCAAAGCGATTGACTGTAAGACATAAACTAACAGCAAGTTGTTCGATGAAATGCTCGTAAGAGATGTGCGCTTATAGTTCTAACTTGATGCATGTAAGTAAAATCAATAAAAACACATAAAGCACCACGAAACACTTAAATACAAAAATGAATAACCAAAAAACAGGGAAAAACATACCTAGCTTATAAAATTTCAATCCATATTTTAAACCCCACAATGCCTAGCCTTAGGGATGACAAAAATGACCCAGTCTGGTTAGGCTCGTTTTTGGCTTGGGTTGGCCGGGTCACGGGCCTGCCAGGGCCGTCCAAGCTCGTGGCCCGCTCTTTTTTTCCAAAACAACGTCGTTTTAAGATTATTTTACATAAAAAATAAATGACAGGCAGGGCCGGTCAGCCCACGGGTTGGCCAAGTCAAGGGCTGACCCATATCGGCCTATGCGGGCCACCATGGCCAAGGGTTGGCTGTATTGACATGCCTATCCAGCCTTAAAAGAACGGAGAAAATGTTGCACGCAGAAAATGATGCTTTTCAAATGATGATACTGAATGGAGGAGACGTGGAGGATGAAGATGATGTAGTTACTTTGAAATATAATAGGTTATAGGTATAGTTTATGGATATGGGTTGTGAGTATGGGTTATGAGTATAAGTTATGAGTCGAGTGTATTACGCTACGTTGATGCGTAATCGGTCATTAATTTTTCACATAAAACTTACATATAGTAGATAAAAATGATTCTGTTAGCTAAATTAGTAAAATATTAACATAACCAGTATTTTCAACCGAGATTTTAAGTTGAAGTTTTAAAAATTTGGGTACTAAATTATAAAAATTAAAAAAAAAATACTTTAAAGTATGTTATTCATATTTGCGCTTTAAAATCTGTTGTCGGTAGTTTTTATATAGACCCGAATTAAAGGTCCATAGGCCTAGTTTCATGTCCAACTCCCGAAATTGAACTGAACTTGCAAGATGAGTTAGTTGGAAAGTGACTATAAAGAAGAGAAGTACAAGGCGTTAATTCATTTCGTTATGGTGCAGTGAGCAGGAGAAATTGCCATGAATGGACGGTGACATCTTTGCTAAACAATACCATTTTCTTTTTAATCAGAAAGTATATAAAGTCTCACCTAATCATATATGATATCTGCTGCTTGCTAGCCAAGACCAATTGCTTTTTTGTCCAACCAAGTAATAAAATTATTGATAGGTATGTAAAAATTTATATACATTGACCAATTTGACGGTGACCAAACTTTTAATAATATGATATCAATGAACTGGTGTGTCTGAGCATATAATAGTTTGAAAAGAAATTAATAGCTCAACTAATCAAATCATTCTTTGCTCAAGTAAAGAAAACAAGCCTAATTATTGGGCGTCTAAGTGAAGAACCACATTTGTTTATATACTTTGCTAAAATGAAACTTATTAAGCAGTTCATTCTGGTATCAAATACACGGGATTGCGTCATATAAAGCACACTTTAGCCTTTTCCTACCACAAAATTTGACCAATTGAATTGGTTTCTCTTTCTTGCCTAAAAGAGCCCTCTACACCGGGACGTGATCTGCTGTCTCATTTACCCTGTACCTATTCTGTCCCATTCAATCTCAGCCATTTATTTATGTGGGTCTCACATAAATAAATGACTGAGATTGAATGAGACAAAATAGGTACATAAAAAATAGGACAGAGGATTTGAGGCCCCCTACACCTACAAGGAAAAAACCATATGAAATTGATTTTGGAATAAAAAGCCAAAAGACACGCGAGAGTACGACAAGTATTTTGAAATTTGAAAGGCTTTTGATTTTAAAACACTTTCCCACACAATAAACATGTAAATGAACTGCTAAGTGCAAGACAACAACCTTAACCATGGTTAAACAGCCTCAAGTTTGGGTTAATGTTGTAGGTAAGTTTTGACTAGTCTGGTTTGGTAAGCGTCCTCTCCTCCACAGTTCCTCACTTCCCACAGCGTAAGTTTACCCTCTTTTATTCTTCATTTTCTCTCCAACTCTGTCAGGACTTCACCTCTCCACCTACAACGTACCAAATCTCACTTCCTCAGAGCTCTTTCCAAAGACTACCCATTATCTTTTTCTTTCTCCCTAAACACCTCATCTTGTCTTTGTTTTGCTTGTGGGGTTTTGTGTTTGATGTAAAAATGCAACCTCCAAGCGCTTCAATGAAAGTTTCGCCGTTCGAGTTCATGTCGGCGATAATCAAGGGCGAGTTTCACCCATCCAGTGTGTCGGCTGAGTCTGTAATGATTTTGACGACTTCGATCGCGGTTTTGATTGGGTGCATTGTGGTGTTGGTGTGGAGAAGAACTAACGATCAGAAATCTAAGGTGGTGGAGGTTCCTAAGAAGGTTGTTAAAGAGGTTGAAACCGAGATTGATGATGGCAGGAAGAAAGTTACCATCTTCTTCGGTACTCAGACTGGTACTGCAGAAGGATTTGCGAAGGTTACTTATTGCCCACTTACAATTCACCTCATTTATTGCTTAAATTGAATGAATTGGCTGTTTGATTGTTGTTTTTGTTTGCATTCACAGGCTTTAGCTGAGGAAGCAAAAGCGCGGTATGATAAGACCGTTTTTAAAGTTTTTGATTTGGTATGCCGGATCTTTTTTTTTTTCCGTAGTTCTGTGGTTTCCCCGTTTATATAACCAACTTTTTTTGTTGATTTTTCTATTTCCCATTTGATTTTGGTTTATATTCTGTTATATATTTTTCTTTTCTTGGGTCTCTGTAGAATTGATTTGGGGATTGTTCTCTCTTTTTCAGGATGATTATGCTGCTGAAGATGAAGAATACGAGGAGAAGTTGAAGAAAGAATCATTGGCTTTCTTTTTCTTGGCCACGTGAGTGTATTGTTACTATTTACCCATCTTTTATTCCTTTTAGCTTTTTATGTCCTCTAATTTGCTACTGTGGCGGGTGGTGTAGTTACGGAGATGGTGAGCCAACAGACAACGCGGCTAGGTTCTATAAGTGGTTTACAGAGGTTAATTTGGAATGTGCATAAAAGTTACATTCGCAATTGTTTACGGGGTTTGATTTTGCAAGCTTATTGGTTATACCTACCTGGAATATAGGGAAAAGAGAGGGGGGAATGGCTTCAGGACCTTAAGTATGGAGTGTTTGGACTTGGCAACAGGCAGTATGAGCATTTTAATAAGGTATATGTTGTGTTTTTGTTAGATTATAGTTTCTCCTTAATATTATTTCGTTGTTTCTTAGCTGGTTGATTAGTTTCTAATTGTGTTTTGACTTTAAATTCAGATTGCTAAAGTGGTGGACGACATGCTTGCTGAACAGGGTATACTTTTTTCATTTGCTTGTACTCTTTTTAGGAAAATCTTGTAGCTTAAGTTACTAGTTTTGAGATGGTCTACTTATTGATGGATTGCTTCTTCTAAACAGTAATTTAACTGTCTAATTTGGGGTCTCCTAGATGATGGCAAATATAAGTATCAGTTTAAACCATGGAAGAATCAAGTAGCATGATTGCTACTCATTACTGGTGAATATTAAAATTTAGTGGTAGATGACTTATTTTATTATACTCTAGCAGTGTCCTTCAGGTAATTTGCAATATCAGTAAGAAAACATAAAGGACCTCCGACATCATAGTTTTGGTATTTGGGTATGACATAAACTTCAATTTGAAAATGCAATTAACGAAAGATATTACATCTCTTCCGTATGAGGAGTTAAGTAGGGATGACAGTGGGCTGGCCCATGGGCCAACTCCCGTGAAATTTTTTTAAAATTAAAAATGTAGAATAATTTATTTTTTTAATTAAATTAGGGTTTAGGTTGCCCAGACTCAAGTTTACCCGAAGCCTAACTCTTCTAAGTAAAACGATGTTGTTTTGTTTAAAATAATTAGACCTCGAGTTTACCTGGGCTTGGGCTTGGCCCATGGGCTGGCCCATTAAAAACAACTAAATTTAGGCCCATGGGCCAAAAATTGCCATCCCTAGAGTTAAGAGAGGAAAAAGCCGCAAGGGTTGGTTGCGTCTTTGTTTTTTCCATTTAGCGAATGTACTAACCTTATCCTTTCTTCTAGGTGTGGCGTATAATAATAATTTGGCCATCATATTCGGTAGCTAAAACTAGGTTGCATGGTGCATGCGTGTTTCATGTTTGTTCTCAACTTCCAAATTGACCTGGTTTTCATTATTAGACATTTTACTTTGCATTTGTAGGTGGGAAGCGCCTTGTCCCTCTTGGCCTTGGAGATGATGACCAATGTATTGAAGATGACTTTAGTGCATGGTACGAGAATTTAATCTATATTCTGAATCAACAGCTCAGGTTTTCTTATAAAGAGATGTCAATTTATTTTCCTGTCCTTTCCTGCTTGCTATTGTAGGCGAGAGTTGGTGTGGCCTGAGTTGGATCAGTTACTACTTGACGGGGATGATGCAGCAACTGTTTCTACCCCATACACTGCTGCAGTTTTGGAATATCGTGTTGTATTCTATGATCCTGAGGATGCATATGTAGAGGACAAGAACTGGAGTAATGCAAATGGCCATACTGCCCATGATGCTCACAATCCGTGCAGGTATCAATCTAGATTAACTGCTAAATAATTCCCTTGTGCAGTTTAGTATCTTCTTTTTTTCCCTCTTTTCCCTTGGGTAAGTGACTTCTTTTTCCTTCATTTATTCTAAATGTATCCTTCTTACTATTAAGGGCTAATGTTGTTGTGAGAAAGGAGCTTCATACTCCTGCTTCTGATCGCTCTTGCACCCACTTGGAGTTTGACATAGCTGGCTCGGGTCTTTCGTAAGTTTCTTTCAGCTACTGAGGGCATCCAGATAAATTCCATAACAAAAAGTAAAGAAATGTACTGATGATATGATCTCTTCTTATCTATCAGGTATGATTCTGGTGATCATGTTGGTGTTTTCTGTGAGAATCTAGACGAAACAGTTGAGGAGGCTTTGCAGTTGTTAGGTTTGTCTCCAGATACCTTTTTCTCTATTCATGTTGACAAAGAGGATGGCACACCACTAAGTGGAAGCTCTTTGCCACCTCCTTTTCCACCATGCACCCTCCGAACTGCTTTGGCTAGATATGCTGATCTTTTGAGTTCACCCAAGAAGGTAGCTGGTTAAACCCTGTATGCATCATGTACAGGCATCCTTCTGATAAGTAAATTTTCGTCTGATGCCTTTGATTTTGGTTTCCAGTCTGTTCTACTGGCTTTAGCAGCTCATGCCACTGATCCTACAGAAGCTGATCGATTAAGGCATCTTGCATCGCCTGCTGGAAAGGTTGTGATTTATCTGAATGCTTATCCTAATGTTTGTAAAATTTAAGTGCATATAACTTTGGGTTTTTGTAAATACAGAATGAATATGCACAATGGGTCGTTGCTAGTCAGAGAAGCCTCCTTGAGGTTATGACTGAATTTCTGTCAGTAAAGCCCCCACTTGGTGTATTCTTTGCTGCCATTGCCCCACGCCTGCAGCCTAGATATTACTCTATTTCTTCATCTCCAAGGTAATCATTTTGGGAAATGTCACAAGTTTGTGCTTCCCCTTTTTTTCCCCCCTAGGTGACTGTATTTTCTGCTCAAGTCTGTGTGCTTACTATTTATTTTTCCATTGTGAAGAGTGGCGCCATCTAGAATTCATGTTACATGTGCCCTGGTTATTGATAAAATGCCTACTGGACGGATTCACAGAGGAATATGCTCAACATGGATGAAGGTGGTTATTTGGAAGTTTTATCTGTTTTTTAGTGCTTCATTTTTTATGGCAGATCCCGTATGTAGGGACCTGTAGGAAAAGAGATACTTTGGGGGGTAAATGAACCCTAGAAAGCAAGTTATTAGGTTAAGTTGTTGATAGCAGCTTCCTCGGGAGAAAGGAAAAGCTGGTCTTGGTACAGTTTGCACCACCATTTATGTTTTGACAGCAACTAACTACTTTTCTTCGTTGTTAATTTATTTTCCCCCAGAATTCTGTGCCTCTGGAGAAAAGCCAAGAATGCAGCTGGGCACCCATTTTTGTTCGGCAATCAAATTTCAAACTTCCTACAGATGCTAAAGCCCCTATCATTATGATTGGCCCTGGGACTGGATTGGCTCCTTTCAGGGGTTTCCTACAGGTTTCTACTGGTGAACTTTTAGTTATTGTTTTCTTATTGCAGTTTCGTTCCATTTAACTATGTGATCTTATCAGATCTCTTTATGTATTTGCTTTTGTAGGAGAGATTAGACCTAAAAGAACATGGTGTGGAACTAGGATCTGCCATATTGTTCTTTGGTTGCAGGAATCGTAAAATGGTAAGTCCTGATTGATTTCAAGAACGTTCATTAACTAGGTGGATGTGGCTTGTGTTTGTGCTAAATTTCAGTAATTAAATTTAACAAAGCTGATCTTTTGACAGGATTACATTTACGAAGATGAGCTCAACAACTTCGTTGAAAGGGGTGCACTTTCTGAGCTTCTTGTTGCCTTCTCACGCGAGGGACCTACTAAGCAATACGTTCAGCACAAAATGATGGAGAAGGTACTGAATCTGTTTCAGCTGTCGCCTGAATAGGGAATACAAATACATACTCGAACTTGCTTTAGATTTATGAAGTAATTGAAGCAATAAGCACATATCTTCCTCTTGTCTAGGCCTCGGATATCTGGAGCATGATTTCACTGGGAGGATACATATATGTCTGTGGCGATGCCAAGGGCATGGCCAGAGATGTCCATAGGACTCTACATACTATTTTACAGGAGCAGGTATGTATTGCTGAGGATTCCAGTTTTCCATCTGCTCATTATAAATTAAAGGT
This sequence comes from Erythroxylum baracoense, assembly GCA_025629805.1. NCBI lineage: Eukaryota > Viridiplantae > Streptophyta > Magnoliopsida > Malpighiales > Erythroxylaceae > Erythroxylum > Erythroxylum baracoense. The sequence goes on along the minus strand of JAOTAY010000190.1, from coordinate 16,051,559 downwards.
GATGAAAATGTTAATGCGCACTTTACCAGAAAAAAGAATGTTAATCCCCAATATCTTTGCACCTGCAAAAATAAAAAGAAAAGGTAGGCAAATCAGTGAAATTCACTTACTATCGAAGCCTTGGTTTTCAACACATTCTGTGTCATTAACTGGGTGCATTATACTTCCGGGTTCAGGGATATATGGACAGCTCCAAGGCTGAGAGCATGGTAAAGAACCTTCAAATGAAGGGCAGATACTTGCGTGATGTATGGTGATTAAACCCTCCAACTCAGGTGTTGGAGAAAGAAGAATATAAGCATCTCTCTGCAAACTATTATGTACAGCAGACTCGGATAATTCATGAGAAGACTATTTGCGAAACCAACCCTTCCTACTGCAACTTATAGTAGGAAAGCTTTTCTCGTGATTCTTTTCTACTCTATCCTCATGATTCTTTCTACCCTTTATATATGAAGAATTCTTTTTTTTCTTTCAGTAATTTCTCTTTAACCATGTAAGCTACATATAATATAGTACACAATAATTTTGTGTAGGGCTGATAGTATATGAGATCTTATTTGTATGAACTATGAAAAGTGGTTCATGGTTGCAGACATTCCCATGCATGTAAACTTTTGGATGTTAAACTGTAAACTTCGAGTTTGGTGATTTTGGCAAAATTATATCTCTGCTTCTGCAACTGAAAGCCCACCTGGATGATTTTAGTAAAGGTTTATTTCGTTCGTTATTTGAATTCATTGTCTAGGCTGCAACTTGGAATACAGAAAGGGGGATAATTGAATTCTTTTGATTTTCTTTTTTGAACAATTACGTTTTCATGATTAACCTCGCAAGTCAAGAGGTATGTCTGCCAGACCAGGACTACTCGAAATTTTGTATTGAGAAAGGACAATTTCCTTTGTATTGTATGACAACAATTGCTAATCAAAGCAACGGCTTCGGAAATTATTACAAGAATTATACTACTGGCAGATATGTAGTCATACATAGATGTTGACTTTGGTTTCATTGTTATCATGTAATCGTTCAGTCTACTTCAGGTCCTGATGTCGGATATGTTCATGCCTATGTTTTATTGCTGCCATTCCGAATCCATTAAACCAAATATAGACCGAGCGAAGTAGGTAATAAAACGCTTGGACTGAGATATCGTAAAGCAAGCACGTATCGTACAAAAAACAAATTGAATAGTGTTGTGGGAACTTCTTGTTCTCTTCATGTTCACCTTCCTCTTCGGTTGGTAGCTGATGATAACCTAGGTCCTATGCCCTATAAAGTTACACAAAAATGTCATTTATACGGAGTATATTGGAAAATAGCAAGAAAAAACTCTGCATATTAGTCATGAATTGTTAGAATGTTACTCTAACTGAGCTTTGCATCAATAAATATAACCGGCAAAGTGGCTCGGTTGTAATGGATGCTCTGATTGAGGGTTAAGGGTATCTTGATCAAGGCAGATTTTAGTGGTTACGAATCAAAATGAATATAGTGATAAATAAGAATGAATATAATCATTATAATTATGATGGTTAATTAAGAAGAAGGAATGATTACCGTTATTATTAATAGTGGTTGATTTGTTAAAAAATTAGAGAAATAAAAATTTGTTAATTTTTTACATCAAATTTTAATATATTTATAATTAATTATATTTAATTTTAATATATTCTAATTAATTATATTATTTTGCTAAAAAAAGAAAAAATAACCTGTCACGAGTGTGACAAACGTCACGCCCTTGACACTTGGACATTACACATGAATGACTTTCATTTATCTCATATTCGAGGGTATAAAGTAATCCCTAAAACACGAATATAGGCCCCGTTTCGTAGATGACGTTTCAACCATTTTTTATCGTTTTGGAGGGTATTGTCAAACAACTAATTATTTTGTTTGGTTATCAATTGATAGGTTGACTTATTCAAAATTTTAACCCAACCAATTGATTTTTAAAAACTACTTCATAGGAGTGTTTTTGGTAATCAACTGATAAAACTTTATTTATAGTTGACGATTATGCCCTTTATTCTTTTAAAAGTGATGGAGGCCCTCGTCCTTTTCATAATTAGTCAGTCAGCCTTTTTTAATTTTTCCAATGGAAAAAATCTGTCTTTGATATTATAGTTAATTATATAATATTTTTATTTATATTTTAAAAATAATAAATTTTATAATATTATTTTAATTATAATACAATTTCTAATAGATTATGTCATTCTTCCACTCTTCCATAATTCTAAAACTATTAATAATTAAAAATTTTAATACTACTTTATTTTAATTAAAATTAATTAAATATAAATAAACAAATTATTTAAAATATATATAGTATTTGCGTGAAACAATATTTTGTTGGTCATAGTCTTTAATATTTGCAGTCCTTATCTAATTGTATATAAATTCCGTAGTTATTTGTATTAACATAGTTAATTATGTATCCAAAAGGTCGTGAAATAAACAAGAATATTAGTTTTTTTTTGAAAAATGGAATATTAGTTTATATTAGCGATACTTTAGGTCTAAACCTTTGTCGTAAATTAGCAATCAACAAAATAATTATTTTGTTAAAAGAAAATATGTTGCTATTTATTTTAATGATAGTTTTATTGTTGATATTATGCCTAATAAAACAAAACAAAATTTTTTTAAAAATATATCAAGCACTAATTAAAAATAAAATTAAGAATAATCTATATTCAATATAATCATGTAATTTAATAGTTTAAAGATTTGATTGAAGATACGAGTGTCTATTAACTATTATCATTAAAATAGAGAATTAGAATAATTTTAATATAGAATTAGAGTCAACAAAATTCTATGTATACAATATATATCACATTTTTAATAAAAATTTTATAATATTAAATTATAATTAATTGTATTTAATTAATTATATTTAATTACTAAAAAATAAAAATAAAAAAAGACTGTCACAGATGTGACAACTCACATACGTGACACAGGACAGTTATCCCTACGACACTTACTACTTCTCAATTGTAATAATAATAATAATAATTAAATGTAATTAATTAAATATAATATAGTATAATTAATAAATTAATTAAAATAAAAATAAATAAAAATAAAAATAATTAATTAAAATATATGATTTTTTGTTGATTTATAATGATTTTTAGTTGTTATTATTATTATTGTATGTTCTTTTTTTTGTAAAATATGTATATTCTATATTTTTTATTAGAGCTCTAATTAGAATTTTTGTAAAATTAAATATCTAAAATCTAATTTCTTATAGAATTTTAAGTCATGCCCTTATAAGTCATTTTACACATAAACAACTAATTCTACCAAACATCTTTGATAAATAGTTGATGATATTTGCAAATTTGATCAGCGGATGTCAACTAACCGCTGATGGAATCAGCCAACAGCTAATACAAACTATTGTTTGCCAAACAAGGCCATAAAAATATTTTTCATGTAATGATAACATATAACCAACCAAATGTTTTTCATTCCTTACCCGTTGATATCTTCCAATCCCCGTTAACCAAGAACCATAGACTAGCATGTTGTGGTTATAATGTCAAGTACATGGCATGTTTGACAGGAGTTTCTAATTCTAAATAAAATAAAAAAGGCCCTAATAAATTAAAAATATATAAATATGAAAACTTTTAAAAGCATTTTTTATTATTAAAGATATTAGCTTAAGTTAAGTCCCTCATTATGACACAATTGAAGAATCTAATGAGCTGTATTAATTCTTAACATCAAGATTTAGAGAATAACTAAAAAATAAATAAATGAAAAACATTGAGAATAACTAAAAAATAAATAAATGAAAAACATGGATAAAAAAAAAGCTAAGAAGATTTGCCTCATTTTGCTCTTTACAAGGGTCAAAAGTAAGTCATATTTTGTCTCATTTTATTTTTTATAAGGATCAAAAGTGAGCCTTATTTTATTCTTAGCTTTAAGTAGGTGTCCTTATCATTAGGACCGGCCTGATGTTTGGTTTCAGAAATTGAGTACCAAAATGTTTTGCACATTTGATAGAAGCCATAACTTAGTCGCGGTCTACGCCTTCTTTGTCTTCATCTTCTGGAATCCCTGGAAGATACAAACCATTGTTGCACCTTAGAATCATACACAAAGTGACAATCTGTTACTCCACATGAGAAAATATTTAGAAAGAGTAACTTCCACTACATTCATATGCTCTGAAGCATGCTCATATATGTTACAGTAACATACAACTTCAGCCAGAGGTTACTACCATTACAGTGCAAGGGGAATAGCAAGTTACAAAATGCAAGTAATGCATAATTTTCTCAGGAACTAATAATGTGTAAGCAAATTTTAAATCCCTGGAGATAAATTACAGTGTTCAATTCTAGAATTCAAGCTCAAATCGTAAGATTGCAAGTATTCGAAGTCCATCAAACACATGTTTTCATCAATTTATCATAACTATCGAATTAGTCAAAAATCAATTTAAAATGAACTCCCCAGAAAATATACGGTGAAGCAAGAGAGATAAATACAAATTCAACATTCTCAACATTTCTGCATGAATTATTACGTAATCAGTCACATGTTGTACCCCTCCTTTTTTCTTTTTCTTTTCGAGTATTCAAGCATGTTTAATAGACGGGACAACTTAATTCAAAGGATGTTATGAACTGATGATTGGTTGTTTCTGTACCAATAATTAAATTACCGCAAGTGTATGACATGACTATAGCTAGCATAGAGTACGGAACAATCCCATAAAGATAGTAAATATTAGTAATTACCCTTGTCTTATTATCTACTCCACGAATTTGATATTTAGTTTTCAATTAGAAATAAAACTTAAACAAATAAACTAAAACTGGAATAATAGTAAATGTAGAAGACAAAAGAAATTACTCAGAAAAATCGATATCAAATATTAGTATCTAGGAATATTAGTGTCTAAGTGATAAATCCTTATAATAATCATTAAATGATTAAGCTTTTATCATGCAGTTATTTTATTGATTATTGGAATGTGAAAATTTCTATCTTATGTTAATAATTCTCTCGGGAGTATTAACAACTAATTTATCGGTTGATTAATTCTCTTGGGAGTACTAACAACTAATTTGTCGATTGATTAACATAAATATTTCTAGTTAAAACCCCTAGGATTGTATTACCGATTTATGAATTCCGCAATTAAGTTTGACCCTAATCTAGAGGATTTATGTTGATCTATCTCTAAGTTTGCAATCAACTCCTTTCTATCATGGTAAATCTTTCATACAAAGGAGTTCTCAATCTTAATTATATGAAATCAAATCATATACTAGTATTCCAAATATATTAGAATAAGCATAAAACTGAATCACAATAAATTAATCAAAATAATTGCATTGAATAAAAATTAAGACATATTGTATCATAAACTAGGGTTCATTGCACCTAAACACTAAAATCTTTAGTTAGTAATCATAGAAAATGAAATCAAATATAAGCATATAGAAAAAATAATAGAAAATAAAGAGTTCATAATTCTAAATCTCCTTTTCTATTATATTGAATCTTCTTGCAAGTTTGGATAAGATGTAGCCTTCTGTTAGATCTCTTTTGATGTTAACTTGGTGTTTTCCTTGTCCCTAGATCAAAATCGTCACCTCTTTGGATGTTTCATGTCGTAGAACTACTACAAAATTCTAATTTCTTTTGTTTGCTTCTACTCACGTCCTTTTATGAAAAAATTTAGGATTTTTGGACATACATAGTCTAGTGCACAGGCGTGTAAGAGATTATGCATAATCAAAAAGACCTAAATTAGTGATTTTATACAAGCACTTAGACTTTCACGGGTACACACACTGTCGTGTATCTCTAAATTACTTCAAAATTTTGTTTTATGTCACATTTTCATATGAATTATTCTCCTTTTAGTCCATGAAGGTAATTATAACCTATAAATGCACTTTGAGATAATTAAGTACCAAAAATACAACAAAAATATAAAATATCAAGCAAAATACATTAAATATGGGTGTATAATTATAGTCAAATATGCATCTATTAAACATTCTCACACTTAAGCTTTTGCTTATCCTCAAGCAAATAATAATCAAAATTACTAACTTTATAACATCTATCCCTCACTAATCTCAACCTATCCATTCACACTTTAAGTCATCAAATCATATTAATGAAATTAACTTACAATTAGAATCAAGTTATCTTAAAACTACTTCATAAGTCAATACTAATAATAATCACCTCATAATCTCATTGAAATCAAAAGTATAAATCTTCACGCCCTCACCAAGATTTCATTCAATGCACTCCAGTGCTTTAGGGTAAAAATTATTAAACTCTCAAAGTAATGCATAGTAGAACTCTTAGCTATTTGCTTGTAATACTGTCACATCTCTACAACTTATAAGCAAACTAGAAACAAAAATCAAAAGGTCTTTATAAGGGTGCATTTGGGCTTAGGTAAGGCATGGTTGAGATAATAACAAAGGTTGATTTGAAGGAAATTTACTAAAAAGAACATTACATAAAACTTGTTCACAATATACACATGTCCTTTTATTGTCAATCCATTGGTACTATACATTTAACCACAATTCTTTTATGATCTTTTTTTTTCAACCAAAATTGTCTCGACCATTCATCTTGTATCACTATTAAAGAAATTAATCTTATCAAAATTTCAAGTTTCAAACAATCAAGTAATGTAAATAACCTTTAGGGTTCAAATTGATAAAAAGGCTTTAAAGAAAATAGGACAAAGGTTAATAATGAGGTTAACATTAATGAAAAAGGCTAAGACTCAGCTCGGTTATTCTTAAGGGATAAATTAAGGTAAGGTAATTATCATAGAAATAGGCTTAAATAAGTGTTGAATCTAAGTATCCTTATCACTTCAACGCTTTTATTTAATAAAATATGATCTCAATGTACATAATAAATGCAAGATCTAGAATTATCCCACTATGCATGATAATACACATAAAAGAATAACAAAGCTTCAAAATTTTTGAAAATTTTGATCTTAGACTTAAAAACTAACAAAAAAATTGGTTATATGTTAAAAAATATGCAATTTTCATTCAAATTGACTATTTCAATGATTACTAATAATATGACTTACAACAACAATTTTATTCTAACTATCATCTTTTTGCATACTAATTCAAATCAATATTTAATGATGAAATAAAGTACTGATGGACATATTTCAACTAATTCAGAATATTAGTTAATAATGTTTAATAACAAATATTATAATAAGCTAAAGAAAATCATTAACCCCTTTCCCAAACTAAATCATACATTGTCCATAATGTATACAATATAAGCATATAAAATAAGTGAGAAAGTGGAGTTTTTGGTACTTCTTTGAGTAATAAGCTTTTTTGATTATGAGTTTGGGACTATCCATCCAATATTAGACTAACATCTTTGTAAGATATAAAGAAAAAGGGATAAAAAGATAAAAGAAATATAAATAACACAAATAATTAATAAACATGAAATATTATTACCTATAATGTTAGATAAAACAAAATAACAAAGGAAATAAATTAAAAATACATAATTAATAAAGAAAATGAAAGAAAAAAGATATAAAAGTCAAGCATCTCCTTCTTGATATGATCCAAGCTGGTCCAACAAAGGAGAGTCCTCTGGTTGGCGATCCTGAATTGGTGGAGGAGCTATTGAGGAAGTACCCTTACCAGATGGTGGAGGCTGAAAATCAATGCCTTGACAGCTCGCCATTAACAATATCAGCTCCCCCATCTACCCATCTATAGTCTCGAGCCTTCCTAGTCACTCAATTGAAGTCTCAAGCTATCCTACCACTCACTCTAAAACCTTTGCCTGCTATCATCGAAAAGTCTTTTGAGTACCCAAAAGCTGAGCCACCCATCTTTCCAATAGTGCTATCTTTAGTTGATTCGGATATGGCATCCTATCCCTGGGAACTCTCAGACTATCCTTTGCTAGTACTGCATCTCCCATCTCGGGTGGCGGTGACTGTGGTTATAGTGGTTGCTCCACTATATCTCCATCCTTTGCTTCTGGCTCATTAGGCTCCCCAATAAGTCTATATATGTTGTCCGTAGGCCCCCAAATTTTATAAAACATGCATATGTGCTACACACTGTGAGGTTTAGTGCTAACATGGTACCCATCTACGAAATTAGTAGTAGTTGATCAAATATCCCAATCTATCATGCAAGTCTAGTCACATACAACCCGACACAGATTGTGTCAACCATTCTTTCTTCGCTCTGACACCTGATGAACTGGGTAAGTGCATGCCTCATGTAGATTGTGTCCTCTTGCTCATACTCCATAAGTAATACACGTTCATGTTGCCAACAATTCCCTAGCTATCACCCACACCACTCAACATATGAATCAGAATACTATGAATGTATCTGAGTGCGATATGTTGCAGTGTGGATGCCTTGGATTTGTTTAGGTCATAGTTTTCCTTTGCACTGATATACCAGAAATGCCAAGGAGACAATCCATACATAAAGTTAGTTCGTAGCACGGTATACTCTATCCTCCCAACAAACTCCTAGTCGTAAGGGCCTATCGCGATGGAAAATCTGAATAACTCATCTGGAACATATCTCTCATCATCCAGAACAGGATTGTGTTAGGTCGATCCCCATCATAGTCACCTCTCTCTATGAACAACATGGAAAGTACCTCTACTGCAGCTCCTCGTTGCCACTTTCTTGGGATCTCCTTTTCTCGTCATGATCTTGTCATTAAAGATGTGTGAAACAATTATAGATAAATTATGAGATCACCCTTTTCCCCACACTTAAAGTTTATTACTTACTAATTTATTAAATGTGAAAACTAACTAGAAGAAGAAAAATTAAACACATAAAGTTACGAACAAATAACCTAAAGCAAATAAATAAATAAATAAAATAGAATGAAACAAAATGAAATAAACCTCAAATAATGTGAAAATTAACTTACAAACTAATAAATAACCAAATTAAAATAAAAATATCATAATTAACAAATTAAGCTAACGTAATTATTTAATTACAAATGCAACCCTAAATTGGGAATTGAAAATTCTAATTTCACAATTATGCAAAATTAACAAAATTAAACATTAAACTCATGCGAAAATTAAAAAATGGCATGTAATTAAACACAAACCCTACTTTAATTAGCTATAAAAACAACTAAATAATCCTAATTTCACAATTTAATAATTAGTGTGCAAAATCGTACAATTCTACAAAAAGATTAAAAACAATAATGAAGGAAAATTTTGTTTTTAGTCTTTAACAAGATGAGGGAAAGAGGCTCAGCGAGAATAGAATGCAAATCTTCAATTGTTAACTCTTTTTGATCTTTTCAATAATTTAAAGAAGCAACACACTTCCAGTTAAGTCTAATAATACAAACATAAGTGGACTCATATAGAGAAAGAAATAAAGAAACCATACTTAAGGCAATCCATAAAGAAAGGTCCACGAGTGCTTTTTCTTTATCAACTGAAGAGCCTCTTACCATTCCACAGATGATAGAAAGTGTTGTGTTTTTCCACAGAAGAAAACCTCAGTGGGAATATCTAGATCTAACCTATATAAAAAACTAAACTTAAAATTATTATTTCAAGAATATGATGCCAAATTGAAAAAATAAGATTGCTTCCATACTATAGTTACTTAGCAAAATGTTGTAAGCTACCATATGAATTCAATAATCAAATAAATTTAATCTACTATTTTTTCTCACAAAAGGAAAATGAGGAGAAATTACCCTTAGCCAAAACTAATGAAGTCTCACTTGAAATAAAAAGAAATTGAAAACCGAAGCAAGTGACAAAAATAAGATAATCAAGAACAACTTTGTTGTTGGAAAACTTAATAGAGTTGTAAATTTTGAAGGTAAATTACATTATAAATTTAGAAATTATTTTATAATATTATATTAAATTTCCAATTTTTTATAAATATATTTAAATTTTTTTATATAAAAGGATCATTTTCTCAGCTTGACATAGGTAGCATTACAACATAGGCAACATTACATGTACAGAAAGGGTTTAAAAACATTTGGAATCAACTTCTATCATATCCATTCTCTCCTATATAGCCAATGTATTTTATAATACGGAGCATTCCAAGGAGGTTTTGTTTATATACAGGCTCCATATATAAAGTGGTCAAAATTTTCAAGCCTTGTGATCTAGCATATAATTTGTGAGGAAAACATCATCTTTTCATTTTTTTCTCTAGTTGTTCTTTTACCCATCTTAGTGTATATTCCCAATCTGTTATTGTAAAGAAGATATTGAGTTGATGTTACATTATAGACCAAATAAAGAGAGTGTAGTGGCACTGGAAGTAGAGATGGGGTATGGTTTCAAGTGCCAAGGAATATAGATTGCATAGTAGATCATTTGAGCATTTTATTCTATCTTTTGTTTTGAGCTTACCTCTTATAGTTAGCTACGTTATGAAGGATGCTTTAGGAATCAAAATTTTCTTCCATTCTATGATATACTAAGGTATTCTTGAGGAATGAGGCCTTAAGAGATTGAGATATAATGAATTGGTAAACTTGCAACTTGTGGCTTCTATCCAGATAGCCTTATCCTCTTCATTAGTATTATAAAGATAGTATGGAAAGTAATTCCTTAAATTGTTAGCACCTCTAAAAAAGCATGACAAAATGTTAGCATGAATAACTTCTTTAAATCTAGCATTCAGAGGAATTATGCCAATTAACTGGTTCACATCTCCTTTTAAGATTAAAGGGCTTTTAGTAACCTAATTATCAAACCAAAATAAAGTTATTACCATTTTCCACTATGATTTTTATCTATGGACAAATTTGATCCCTTTTTCTCAACATGTTAGTATCTTTAAGATAGTATTCATTTACCCACATGGCCTACAAAGCTTCTTTATCATTATACAGTCTACATATTCTTTTTGCTACCAATTTTGTCTAGATTAACTGAATTGAGAACAACCCTAAACCCCCTTATTATTTGGTCTAGCATAACTCGTCCCATCTTACTTAATTCCCCTTGAATTGTATGATTTTCCTGACCATAAAAGGTTATTTATTTTAACTTCCTTGTTTAGCTTCTTAGGTAAGAAGAGATGTGTACTCTAATGTGTATGTAGATTTCTCAAACCTAAGGAGATGAGTTGCAATCTACTTGTATTAGAAAGAAAACTGCTTTGCCAGCCCACGACTCTGTTCTTACATTTCTGTAGTAACTGCAGAGACTCATCAAACTTGGTCTTTTTGGATGTAATTGGCATCCTTAAGTATTTAAGAGGAAGTTTGTGTTAAGTTAAGCCAGTAATAGAGCAAAGTGTATTAGGGTTTGCTACATCTGCAGAGATGTAAATCATGTTCTTCTGGTTGTGAATCTTTAACCTAGATAACTTGGAGAATATACCCATAATATTGATCAACAACTGTAAAGAATTTTGATTAGCTTCACTAAACATAATGAGATCATCTGCAAGGCTATATAAGTAATTTTAATCTCTTTACACTTACAAAGTTTGTATTATTGTTTTTTCATGTTGAACCAATTTGGAGAGAAATTTAATGACTATTGTGAATAGGTTAGGGGATAGAGGATCCTCTTATCTTATTACATTACTACCATTGAACATTTTAGAAGGCTATGATTGAATATGATTGTGTATTAAGTTATGCAAATACAAGCATTTATCCAGTTTATGAACTTAATTGGGAAGCTAAACTAAGACTTTTAAGGATAAACTTCCATTGTATTGTGATAAATGCCTTCATGAAATCTATTTTGACAATATAACTTCTTATTAGTCTTTTAAAATTATATTCCTTCATTAATTCTTGCACCACCAATATGTTATTAGATATACTTCTACTAAGAATAAATGCTCCTTGAGTAATATGTATAATGTGTTTAAGAGTTTCCTTTAACCTTCCTCCAATGACTTTTGATATCACTTTATAAATAGCGTTACAGTAGGAAATGGGTTAAAAATCCTTCATGCTACTGGATTTAGACTTTTTGGGATTAAGTATAAGTGAGTATTGTTTATTTCCTTCAACATCTTACAGCTAGTAACAAATTCCTAAACCACTTTACAAACCAACTTACCTATTGCAAACCAAATTCCTTGAAAGAAATGAGCACTATACCCATCTGGCCTTGGAGATTTTCTTGGATTAACCTTTTTGATCTCCTATATTGTCATAGGTTTGATGATATCCTCTCTAGTATCCTAACGTATGGTGCTCCCAAGGGGATAATTTCTATGTGTCCTCCTATACTTGGATTCCTTGAATCTGTTCCTAGTAAGTTATGATAATATTTAACAACCAATTCTTCAATATTATCTTTATCAGTGTAAGCATTGCCTTCATCATCTATAAAGCATTTGATTTTGTTATTGTTTCTTCTAGCTAGAATTGAATTATGGAAGAAACTGCTGTTTCCATTTCCCTCCTTAATCTAGCTAACTCTAGCCTTTTGTATAAGAAAAGAGTTGTGATCATGAAGGCATTTGGTTGTGAGTTATATTACATCAAAATACTCCATACATTGACATAATTCAATTGAGATTTACATATTTTGTATCAACGTTATGAATATCGTAAAGACATTGGTATGATATTTAGTTTTAGTACGATATAATACGTCAATACTAAGTACCATTTTGGATCATTTTTATAAATTATAATATAGTCCATAATTTTTTAAATTACAAAATAGTCTTTCAATATGATATTCTTTACAGTTTTTAATTTTACATCAAACTTGTCTAAAAAATCATAATAATAGACAATTAAAATAACATTTATCTTTTATTTATATTAATATTACTTTTCATATATTTAACATATAAATAATAACCACAATTAATATAAGAAAATATCATTTAATCATCATATAAATATAAAGCTAGGGATAGTACACAATAATTAAAATATTACAATTTTATCATATAATAAAAAAATAATAACATCAAAACATCAAATAGAAAGAATAATAAAGTTTCTTGAGTTCATAAGTATTACAACAAGAGTTTGTGTCGAGGAACACAACCAAGTAAAAGTAAAACCTGAAACAAAAACATTTATAGTTAAAAGTTTTATATTTATATTGCATATACATAATTTGACATTTGCATCAAATACAAGTAAAATTAAAAGAAGAGAAAAAAAGGAAAAACTTGAGACTTCATTTAGTCTAATTTTTGCTCAAATCACATTGACCTTAATTCTTATTGAGTACAAAATCCTTATCACATAAAGGAGCCTCATCATCACTATCATTCAAATTCGTTGTACAAAATGACATGTTAATACTTTTCCATCTAAGATTATCTTTCAAATCACTCTCATTATCAAACTCAGTTACTCAACAACCCAATATGCTAAAAGATTGATATAAATAAGGAAAATTATATCTATCGAACTGCTAATTCTATTAAGAGTCCTAGTAAACAAATGAAATGAATTATTAAAAATTACAAGAAATTATATTCAATTTAATAATTATAATAACATGCATTTCTCGAAGTTTTAATTGTATCAAACAAAGACCAAGTTGTTCATTCTCTTATGTTCCAATATATGCCTTTTCTTGAAATGGATGAATTCAAATATACTCTAAATTTTTTCACACCATGTTGCATTCATATGTTGACTTAAAATTCTAATTGTAAACCTAGTAATTCTGGAACATTACTTTCAAATTGATCATATATATATATATATATAGTATATATATCCTTATAAACCTCCATTTATAAGTTTAAGAGATCTTGCATCATCTTATAGGCATCAATTGTTGTAATAGTTAGTAATATTCTCTTATTAACTTTAACTTTCTTTATAAAACTTAGTCTAAAATAGACACTAAGGTTTAAAAATGTCTTGCTATAAACAACATAGAGTAAAGTTACTTTTTTCATTTTTTATTGATGACTACAAGATAAGCTTTATACAAAGAACGTCTATTTTTTAAAATTTTGAAATTTTAATGATGGAGTTCCAAAAACAAAGAGAGTACTCGAGGAATAGTTGAAAGCTCATAAGGAGATAAGCTACAACTTGTTAATATTCAAACATTTTATGTCTAGATACGTAGCAAAATTTGATCAAAAAGTACTTTGATGAAGTTATGAGTGTCATAAGTGTTTGATGGCAGGAATAATGTTAAAGAGTTCAAAATTTTCTTGTACAATATGGAATAATGTTCGATTATGAAAAAGTGTCAATCACAATAATGTATATGATATATGATGCAAAATTGTGGTGAAGGACATGAACCTCCAATGACATTATTGTGAGTTGACCTTCCATTAAGACTTCAGAGATAATAAAAAACGGAGCTAATAGATCATTTCCTCCACAACAACACTTCATAACTTACAAGGGAATTTTTGGAATAGTTAAAGCAAGATGACTTGGTGCAGCTAGAAAATTCACATATTTGATATCGGATATGCAAAACATGTCAAAGAGGACAAGTTGTTCAACTTTATAAACAACTTGCAAAGTTGAGCATATATTGAATTTCAAAGATAAAACTTAGAAGACCTTTCTTTTGTAATAGAGATTAAAGATGCCTTAGTTGATCTTCAAATATCACCAATCATTTGAACTAGAGGAGAGGATAAGAAGAATGGTGGAACTTGAAATGACTCAAGACAAGCAAAGAGAAGGAATGCAAACTTCTCACTATAAATAAAAGAAATAATGAGAACGAGATATTGCTTATTTTATTTATGAAAGGCAACATTTTGTTCATGAATGCTTAAAACAAAAAGTTGGTAAGGATCAAATCTATTTCATGGTCACGAAGGATTAAGGAAAAGGAGATAAGTACTCAACGTAAAAAGTCTATCTTAATAATTATGCTATATTGGACTCAATGACTCTTGTGAAACAAATTTCAAGCAAAAGCAAACCCAACAAAGAGGAAATATAGTATGTAGGTAATGTGCCAATAGAAACAAAGATAATCTCTTATCGTCAAAGTTCAGTTGAGGAGTCTTTAAGAGGATCACTCATAGAGAGTGTCTATAAATTATTTTGACAAGAATAATAAGTTTTTTAGTAATGGTGGTTTGTTATACCAGTCCAAATTATGAAATTGTACAAGTGATGGAGAGCCTTGGTCAATGTTTAGTACTCGAGTTAATATGAAGATGACATATTTATGAAAAAAATGCAAAAAACTGGCAGTAGGTGAGAAAGCATGGGAAATATCAGTGAAAGCTCATAAGGAGGTGAGTGTTAATAAGCATTGGCATACATTGATGAAAATTTTCAATAATGGACGAGATTTAGATGTAAAAAATATGAAAGTTATAACTAAGTCATGCTAATTCGAGCATGTGCATAGGCACTTAATTTTGATGAAGAGGTCAAAAGGCATATAAATATGTGAGATTTATTATATGATGACTCAGATTATTACTAACTTAGTTATAGAGTAATGTGACTACTATGAAAGCACTTAGATGGACCATGCAAAAAGATGACCTGGGATGGCTAAACTAAAGGCTCATCAAGGAACTTTTCTTTAAAATACGTTGATGTGGTAATACATGGCAAGAATATGGAAGTAATGGGCTAAGAAATTAGGAACACTTCTTCAAATAGTGGAAAAGTGGGTCTAATGACGTGCTAAAATTAACAACTTCTAAGACATATTTCCCATATGCTAAAGTGGATTTAGTGGCGTAAAGTGGATAACTCCTGACTAACTTGGTGGTGTTAGTAGAAAAATAATTTCCTACTAACTTTGTGAGTTAAGTAAGAAATGGGTAATTTAGCTTATTTGGTCTATAAGTACTTTTAAGCCTATATAAAGACATCCTTATAAGTTATTTGTATCATTATTTAACATTCAATTATGTACAAGAGAGCTAAGAAATTTACAAGAAAGTTATTGTTAAGAGCATTGAGTAAGGAGTTCTTGAGCTATTTTAATATAAGATGTTTTAATGAGGAAGTTAATTAAGTCATTTATATTGTTTATTGTTATTAGTTCAATAAAAGGTTAGATTTCATCATATCTCTCTCTTGTTTATTCTATTTAATTAATTTGTGCAAAACACTTGTATATTGAGAGTGTGAGTGAAACACCTAAACATGAGTAGTTTAAGGAGTTTGAAAAAAAAAACATACTTTTTAGTCAGCAATTATAAGAGATGTTTGAGTTTTGGCTTTAAGACTTGAGATTGACTACCATACGAGAACTTATGAAATTTCATCCAATTCTATCGTGCTTAAAAATTTAGGATATATTTGTTATTTCTTCAATCAATCATCCAGATTTACATTGTATATCAACAAATTATGGTTTCAAAGGTCATCAATTATGAAATGACCTTCCTCTGATGGATATGTGGAAGTAAGTTATAGTGATTTAGAGAAACATATAGTTTTTGAACCAATTGAGATGACTCAAGAATTTTAATATTTCAATTTTACTAGTCCTTAGGAACAACGTATTTATTAGTCTTATAAAATTCAAATATTTTTCTAGTTAATATACTCAATTAACAATAATCAATATAATAAGGAAGACTAAATTGATTAATATAAATTAATTAAAAATTGAACAATAATTTAAAGGGGATAGGAAAGAGAGAATGCAAATTGATTTATAGTGGTTTAGAAAAAATCCTTACCTACATCCACTCTCAAGACTCTTTTTAAAATTCCAATATAAATCTTCTTTCAATGCGAAAATTTAGCTTTGTATCACCTTTCTTGATAAAGAGAAACCCTTCTTACAATCTTCTTTCAAGGTAAGGAGGAACCTTAATCTTACTTGGAACACTCCCAAGTACAATATCCAACACCTCAACAAATGATTACAACTCAAAATTATCTCAATTATTCATTTGACAACTCTAAAAAGGCTCACTCATATTAATATGAAACAATGATGCACAAATTATTTAAAAGCACTTAGAAATGTGTGTAAAATAGACCCAAAAGCTTCTTGATGATAAAACTAATAATAAAACACCTATTTATAGTATTTTAGTTCAACAAATTCAACCTATATTGGTAGACCACTAACCTATATAAGTTGAACAATTACCACAAAAACATGATTTTAACACCTTTAAATGCTCAAATTCAAATTTATTAATGCATTTATGAACTAAACATTTCCCAAATTGTTTCTTAAATTCTATTTGAAACATCAAAAATGCTTTTATTAAAACCAAAAACTTCAATGTCTATTGATGAATAGAAAGACTCATGCAATGAAGTAAAATGAACTGTTTATGTATGGTGAGCCTTTTAAAACAAAATGATTAAATGAGATTACAATTAACATTACAAACTAAATAATAACCTTGATAAGTCTTGATCTTCTTTTCTTCTTAGTTTAATTTTCATTTTAATGGTTGAAAACTTCAGCTTAATAAGCTATCTTCATGACTTTATAACTTCATTTTATTCTTATGTTGATTTTCATCAAATAACAAACTCATTTGTTTTAATTATATTTTGTTATTATCAAAGTATTGACTAGAACCATCCTTGGTTTAACAATAAAAATGGTTAATTTAAAATCAAAATAGGTCTAATCAACGGGACAAATCAATAGAAAACAATATTTGCTTTATAAGAATTCACTTAAAATGAAGGAATTTCTTGTCTTGAACTACTATCACTAAGAAATGGGAAGATCAAAATATTTTTCAAACTATTTCCATAAATAAAGAGCTATAAGTCTTTATCTATAAAAAAATGCACAGGGTATAGGTCATTGATAGTAGAAGAACCATAAAGCTGCTAGTCCTTTACTAATATAATGCAAAAGGGGGCTTGAAAAATGTAACAAGTTACTACTTTAGGGTCGCTTCGTTTTTTAAACTCTACCCATTAGTGCGAACTAAAGTGTTAACACGTTAACTTTTTCTTTAGTAAAGCAACCTTTCGGGCTAAGTCCTTATGTTTTTATTTAGATGGAAGTTGACTACAGGGCTTGCTTAACCATTTATATGGAATAAAGATCTCTCTCACGCACGCAACTTGTTTTGTTAGCAAAGCCTCACTTATTCAAAAAAAGATAATTATTTATAACCTTTTTCTTATAAATAAATGATGATAGGAGTGGTGGGAAGTATATAAGTATATAAATAAAATTAAAAACTAAATAGAAGAAATGAAATGGCAAGAGAAATTTTATATAGATAGAGGAAATAACCATATGAAAACTTGGGGAAGTAATACAATGCACCTAGAATAAAAGGGATACAAGGCAGGTTAGTAGCACCCTAATTTTGGGTATAAAATATCATGGTTTCCAATATTGTTTTGTCATCCCTACGTATTCCTTATCCTTTTGGTAATAATAAGGAATTTATAAAAATAAAAAATAGAAATAAAAAATCTCAACATTTAAAATAATTTAAAATAAAATAAATATAAAAAGGAAAATACTAGAAAATAAGGAGAGAAGTTAGGAAAAGAAGAGGAAAAATAATAGAGAAAAAGAAAGAGAAAAAAATATGAGGAAGAAAGGAGAATAATAGTTGAAGCAAAATAAAAAGAAAAAGAAAAAGAAAAATATTTTTAATTCCTTAACATGTCTTTACCAAGTAAATGTCTTGAGAACCTTTTTCTCATTATCTCTTGATCTCCTAAGTTCGTATTAGTAATCAAGCAAAATTATATTTTCATCTCATAATGTTTCATCAAAATAAAAAAGACAAAAAGTGTATTTTTAACCTTAATACTTTTACTAACAAGTCATATCCTAATGTTTTAAAGCATTTAAAATGAATCCTAATGCTTTTATAACATTCAATTTTAATCCTAAGTAGGTAAAAATATTGACAACTTTATGTCTTTATCTATATGTGTTAAGTCAACATTAATGTGAGTTATTATTTTCGTTAGTTATATAAGTCCTACTATATAGCATTTGTAAAACTCACACATTTAAATTAAACTTAAATTATTTTTAAATTAAAAATTTAATTTTATTTATATATAACAAACTCTATTTAAAAATAGTAAACTTAATTTAAGCTAAATAATATAATTTAACCTTTATAACCTAATTTTAGCCAACAAAACCCTAAGTACTACCAAATTCCTAAATTAATTTCATGTTACTTGAAACTCAAAGAAACCCTAATACATAAAATTCCTTATCTAAAATGATATTATGTTCCCCCACCACTAATGTCAAAAAATAAGGTTGCTCTTTGAAAACCCTCAACCCATTTCTCTTAAGGTAGCCTATATTGATCAAGACCAAGAAACAAGACAATAAACTAAGAATAAGATATAGAAGTAAATGAGAAGAGAGTTTTAAAAGAATAAAGTAAAAAAACAAAAACAAAAATAACATTGAAGTGAGTTTTAATTAGTTTGCATCTTTTAAAAAAACAAAAACAAAAATAACATTGAAGTGAGTTTTAATTAGTTTGCATCTTTTACTCTACTTTCTCAATCTCTTTATTTGCCTATATATTTTTCTCCATTTCAGTTGTTTACTGTAATCAGTATCAACCATGTAGGCATATGGATTTTACCCCAACAAGAAATGTATCTTTTATTGATTCACCTTTATTTCTTCTTTTCTTCTTTAATTTAGAGAACACCATGGTAACCTCTCTTTTTCTCTCTCATATGCAACTTTAGCCTTTTCATTTATAGTTATTATTTAATGGCTATCTGGGTGCAGTTGATTATCATTGGTACATAAATGAAACAATTATATGAAAGCGATTTTTTATTTAATATTGGTGAGGCAAGTATTTTTTTATTATTAAAATGTTATTGATTATGTCCATCTCATTAGTCATATTAAGAAAATAAAGAAAACAATCACACTACAACATAGCAGATTGTTAGCTAATGTTATGTTTGGCAACGAATCAGAAATCATCACTAAATATATACTTTTGGTGACGATGTCTCATTTGATCATACAAAGTCCCAAATTTAGCAATGTTAAAGTAAACATCGACAAAGCGTATTATTTGGTGACAATTTTTAGGAATTGTTGCTGAAAGTGGTCAATTTTGTGAAGGTTTACTCATATCGTCACAAAAGATCGAACCTTTGGCAACGATAATGTAGAACGTCAATAAGTGTTTGAAATTTTTGTGACAAAATGTGTAATTAGACGTCAAATATGGATATTAGAGACTAAACCTTTAAATCTTCGCATAAAGTGTAGATTAAAGAATAATGCATTAATAATGTTACTTTGTTACTTTTTTAATGGTTAGTGTACTTAATAATCCTTAGATTAATTATAATTGACATTTCCATATGATTTTTCATATTTTTGACCTATGTTTAATTTTTAAATTTGTTTAAATATATAGTTAATGCATAAAAACTCTATAAATATTCTTTTTGGATATTAAAAGATAAACATACCTAAAATTTAACATATGATTAAAATTTAATAACTTTAAGTTGACTATTATTGTTAATCATTAATATTTATTAACAATAAAATATTAATATATAAAAAATTGAAAATTGTAAGCAATATAATATAATGATGTAAGCAGTTAAGTAGTAAAAGAATGTAATTAGAAGTTTAAAAATTCTTACAGACATAGAACAACAAAAACAACAACAAAAACATCAATACCCTGTATGAATCCTATTGATACGTGGGACCTAGGGAGGTCCAATTGTACACAGCCTTACCTCTAATTGGTAGAGAGGCTGTTTCCAAAATTTTCACAGATATAACAATAAATAAATTTTCATGCTTATTCCTTTACAAAGGAAATGAAGTGATATTTTTTTGGATTCCAAATGACATGAGAATTTGTGAAGGTAAATGGGTTCGCTATGTCTAGATTCCTAAGAAGGGTCCATGCACGTTCGAAGGCATCAATTGAAAATGTCAAAGATTTTCCCTCAATTGTTGGGTTATTGACACTTTCTTCCAACAACTTTTTTGCTATAGCTAAACATGTAGAAGATATAGTGGATGAATCCCCAGATACAATATGGATCACTGAATAAGTTGAATTGCTAGTGCGATATGTTTCATCTAAGATATGATTAGTATGGAACTTAGATAGCTAGTTAAGTGAAATTGTATTACGAAGCCAAATTTGAACACATTTATACCTGATTAAGTAGACATATTAAATAGAATCGACGATTGATCAAAAAAAACTGATTGCCCTAATCCTATAACCAACCCTTAAGATATTGCCATTGTTTTCATTTTCATCCATGTTCTCATGAAGATTGGAGTAAGCTTTACAAAATACATAGTACATACAACCAAACATACATGTAATAGCTTACTATGATACAAATAAGATATATATAATTAAGAAAGAAGGGTAATTCAGATGGTACTAAAAACTTTCAAGAAGAACATCGACCATAGAAGGCAAGCAGTGATTAGTGTATGATGATGAAATATCTACATGGATTTTTTCTGCACCAGGTAAAATTTTCCCATATTCCTCCTATCAGAACTCATTTTTGCCATTGGAAACTAGTCGACATGTCGACATTCGTCGATGAATTGATGTTAACAGTTTAATTCTAAAAATTCAGTATATCATAAAATTACTATATTAAATAAAATTTGTTTGGTAATTAGATCCCACAAATGAATTGTCAATGCAAGGAACTAATGCGTAAGACACTTTCTTCATTCCATGTCAATGTGATCAGTTATTTTAGTTTGTCGAAGATAAGTCAAACTACTTCATTTTAGTAGTGGTTAAGATTTGGTGTAAAAGGAATCATTGGGTAAATGTTAAACTACTACATTTTAGTAGTGGTTAAGATTTGGTGTAAAAGGAATCATAGGGTAAATGTTTAACATAAACATCTGTTGCAAATTGTGCTTTGAATCTTTAACAGACCTTCCATTAAACAATTAGGAGGGTTTCCTCAAACAAAAACCAGAGGTTGGGGAAAAAAACATCTACCCATCATCATCCAATATAGAAACACAATTCACCATCTTCCAAACATAAAAAAAGAGAAACTTATACACCAATTGTAGAACACAAAGTCCATATTAACTTTAGGACATAGCATAAAAATATAGCACAATAAGGAATGGTTTTTGGTAATAAAAAAGAAGAACAATCCATTCAAACACAGCACACGATGCTTCATCAACAATTAGGACTAGAAGACATGAGCCGACCGTAAAAGACAAGATGACGATTCGTCAGCCGATTATAAAGAGAATATACAACGGCTAAGACAGAAATAAAGACAGCTTCGTTTTCGTGTTAATAACCTAGTAGAAAATGGCACCATTTTTTGTTAAGGTAAACAATGCCATTTTCGATTAAGTTGAAAGAAATAAACCATTTGGTGAGGATTCAAGAACCCGTAGCCAAATGCTTTGCCCTTTGCCTTATGGGTTTAACATAATTATATATAATATATTAATTGTAATTTAAGGTATGAAATTTTTATATAATAAATAGATAATAATTATTAAATAGAGTAATATATATTACATAAGTAAGATATGAGAAATTTATAAATTATGTAATAATTCATAAATTATTAAACTAGGTAAAATTATTATCAATACATTCATATAACATTATATTAATTACCATATATGATGATAATAATAATAATAGAAATTTAATTAAAAATAACATATGGGATTTTTGGCCACCTTTTCATTATATTACTCATGATAATACAATAATTGTGCAAGTGTTGAAACAAATATTGTGAAAATTTTGTCATTTATATTTTTATTAATTTATTTAATATATATGATTTCATAATTTAATGTGGTATAATAAATCTATATTTATTATATATATTTTATATAGTAATTTATGTTTATGCTATACTTAAAATTTAGCAAAACGTAAAAATCTTTACAAAAAGTTTACTATTGGCTACGAATACTAAATTGGAACTTTTTAGTATATGACTACCAACTTAATTTTATTAACAATCATTGTAAGTATAAAACTAAATTCATTTAAGTACAATGTAATTCAAGATATTTATAAAACAAATCAACATTTTATATATGAATACATATTAAATCTATTTATACTTTTTGTTTTCAAATTTTAATATATATGATATGAAATTTTGATGTGCTCTAACAAAATTTTATTTATTATGTATAAAACGTTTGCAATTATATAGACGTGTTAAATTTAAAAAATAAAAATCTATAAAAATTTAAAATTTTCTATTATTGATGATGATTATGCAAAATAGTCGCCTATTGTCAAACATTTGGCGATGAATTTCAGAATTCGTCACTAAATGGTATAGACTTAAAAAAATTTAGAGGAAAACAACATCGTCTTTTCAATGACAGACGACATCATTCTCGTAATGTTATCTGACCACCCTTCTCTATACATTTGACAACAATTTTTGAAAGCATTGCCAAATATTGTGTTATTTTAAAAAATGGAAACAACGCTGTTTGTTTAACGACAAACTACGTCATATAAGAGTTTGTCTTTTAAGCCAGACTCGAACCCTCCCCCATTTTTTCCCTCTC
This sequence comes from Erythroxylum baracoense, assembly GCA_025629805.1. Taxonomy (NCBI): domain Eukaryota; kingdom Viridiplantae; phylum Streptophyta; class Magnoliopsida; order Malpighiales; family Erythroxylaceae; genus Erythroxylum; species Erythroxylum baracoense. Next base: position 16,028,050 of record JAOTAY010000190.1, on the reverse strand, counting down.
TCCCATATTCATCTCTTCTTCTTTTTCTCTTGATTATGAGGCCTTATGTCCTCTGGGTTTTGCATGGTTTTGTTTTCTCCCATCATTGTTGTCATAATCGTCTATCGATATAAGTCGTTGTCCTTTTTTATTTGGAGTGTTTTGTGTTTCCTTTCACGTGTTTTAGAGGTGTTATGTTTGATTTTGAAGAACAAATTATGTATGCATTCATTGCACATTTTTGGGTTATCTGTCAGTGGATTTATCATGAAATTATCCTAATGTTAGTGATGGAAGGGAAAACAGGGGATTCGCATTTGAATGTTGGTTGAATTTGTGATGTCTGTAAGATGTTTGATGAAATGCTTGTAATGTTTTACATTTGAAAAGTGTTCTATTTTGGGTATTATTTCTATTTTCAATGTTGTTTTAAGTGGTATGTCAATGGTCGATTGTTGGGTGATACTTTGAGTTGTTGCCGTATAAATGGAGTGTTAATTTATGTGGGATGTGTTTGCATGTATGAAAGAAGGAAGAAGACAGTTTAGTTTAATTAATAGTTTGGGATGTGTTTCCATATATGGTATGTGTTTGTATGGATGTGATTGTATGTATAATTAATTTATGATAAAATTAATAATTCAAACTAAAATTAAACATAAAAGTAGGAATTCACATTGTACTCTCCAAACAAATCGACCATTTTATTTCATCGTTGTGGATATGGTTACGAAAAAAATTGTTTTTAAGGGGTTAAACAATTATAATTACATATGAAACAATTAAATTATAGTTGATAAATAGGCATTTAACTATCATGTCACTGTTCTAATGATAGAACAATATCTTTTCAATAATGTGTAGAAGGACAATGGATAGTCACTAGACAAGATGAAAGATTCATGAAGAATTATATAACAATAGACTATCTAATACTTATTAAAGTTCACATCGGATAGTAGGAAACACAATGGTTTACATTGGATATAGCTTAAACTATTGCATCTTATATTATCAATACTTATACCATAAGAAGGATCATTAAATAAGAAATAAAAATCAACAGAGGAGATTTAGGAATACAAAGGTAAGGTAAAGGTAAAGAAATGAAGTGTTCCTACCATTTATTTCCAGCTAGTTATCACTAAAATTAAATAGACAAAGAGAAAGAATAATAATGGAATAAGAATTAGCATTTTTTTTACCTTCGAAGGTTGAAAATTTTATTAAAAGCATTTGCGAAATGAAAATGATTGAGAGGAATTTCAACTTGAAACTAAATGAAAAAAATTACAATATTACTTTCTAACTCATACCTCGGTAGGGTCGGGTGCAAAGAAAAGATTAAGGTTGAGTTATGATGTTACAAAAGAGATTAGACTCTTTAGTACTATGCAACTTAATGATTTCGACATTGTAAAAGGCCATAGCTGAGAGAGACTCACCTCTTTTGCTTCAAATTGATTATAATTGTCAATCTCCATTTTATACTATTGTTGTAAATGGTCATATCAATATTTTATTTATCCTAAAACATATAATATTATTGATTGATAATATATTTACTAGTTTTATATGATGATATAATAATTTTTATTAACCATTTATTAGTGGAGGTAGTGGTTAAAAGGAGACAATTTTCTATAAATTTAGTGAAGATATTGGAATTATGCCATGACCCAATTGTTATGTAATAGATTGAACACTTTTGTCTTGTGATTATTAATTTTGTTTAATAACATGGCAAATGATTATATTATCATATTATGTTTATTACTTTTATCCTAATATGATAAGTTCTTGATTAAATTTATACAATTGCCATCATAATGGAGACTATGATAATGAGAGTCAAGTCTTTAGAGTTTAATCTAAAAGTGTTCTTGATCATAGGGTCATCAAATAATGACTTTAATGATTCTGTTAGATCAATAAATATGTAATAGTATCTATTGAATGGATATTAGTAAATCTCATTTACTAAGTTATATATTAGATGATGCATATGGAGATATGATCATTGAACTAACCAAACTGAGAATTCCCAATGATTAATATTACCTATGAACAGTCAAGTGATATTCTCATAAGGATTTAAATGTAGATTTTTCCTTTAACTTGAGATCATCATAGTAATCAATAGGTCACTTATTATGTTTTGATGTCAAACACCTAGCGTGTAAACATGCTAGTTGAATGGTCATTAAATATAATTAAGTACCTATCTGATTAGTGGTGAGTCAAGATGGGATCCATCGACTATGAGTAATGAGTTTGAGCTCTATGTTGTCATTGATCTTAATGGTTGTTTCAAGACCTTAGCTAAGCTGATTAAATGAGTGAGGAAAGGAGTTTCTTAAGTCATTCACCAATCATTAATGATTAACATGTAACAAAGTTGGTTATTTAATATGGTTTGATAATTAAACAATGCCTTAGGATAATCCGGAGTTGTAATGATGAAGGTAATAATACATTATCCTTAACTAGGTTCCGTCTTTATAAGGTTGTTACTTCACACTATCCGGTTGTTGAGGAGTGTTGTTAGATGCCAACCTTGATTAGTAATTAATTGGATTGATTACCACCGGCTTAGTGTTGAACCTATGTGGTTACACACTTACGAGTGTAATATTTCCTGTTTATGATTATTTTATTAATTATGATATAATTTATTAAATAATCTCTATAGCTTATTATTATTTTTTTGCTAGCACAGAAAATATAATTAATATTGGGATCTCTCTTGTGCAAAATAAATGAATAAAACAAAATAGTTTTATTTTATTTCCTTTTATAAATAATAATAATAATTAAAAAAAGAAGTTAATCAAAATGGAAAAGAAGTTAATCAAAATGGCAAAGAAGGCGTCGGATGATGTCTCTTGACTTGGTTTATGGGTTTTAACATTTTAAAACAAAAACGAAGGTAAGAGTAGTTTTTGGGACTCTCTTATTATTTGTACATTTAAAAAACAAAGAGAATTTTTTTGTATGTATATTCTAAATAGCAAAAAAAGAAAGGAGTTTTATTCTTCTTTTGGTGTTCTTTATGTTTTAAATAAAACCAAGAGAGAGAGACAAAATTGTTTTGTTATATTCTTGAAGAAGAGTTCTTCAAAATCCTCCATAGTCATATCAAGTGTTGAAAGCGGGACGTATTTCTCGGTGTAGAGTGCATAAAGACTTCGTATTTTCAAATTTCATTACCGATTAATCTTCACAAATTCCAGGTATTTGTTTTTACCTGTTCTTGCTATGAGTATGATTATTAAACGCAATAAATAAATTTAGGATTGCAATTTTTTGTTTTCGCTGCGTATGTGATCTTTCAATTGGTATCAGAGCCAGTATTACGTTCACATCATACTTGAAAAATGCCAATTTTATGATTTGTGTATTTGGTTGCATTCCTTGTTTTAACACATGGAAGTTGTTCATTTAATATGTACGAGATTATCTTGGCTTTCACTGAAACTGGTTTCTAGAAAAACGATACAATAGAAGAAGTGCGTCTTTGTTTCTTAAACGTACGGAAATATATGAGAGACTCACACTTCTTTTCATTTATTAAATGTTCAACCAGTTAACAGAGACCAACTACTTCACTTCGTTTATTACACGTAAAAAAATAAGTGAGTCTCTATTTATGTGCGAGAGACAGATGTTGTTTTTCCATATGTGCGTGGAAAACTCATTGAAGAATTTTTCCAGATGTTGTACGCATAAAAGCTTTTGACAGAGCACGTATGGTTTTAATACCAAAAACTTTTTAAAAGCATTTAGACAAATGTTGTGCAACGAAAACTTTTTAAAAGTGTTTGGACAGATGTTGTGCACCGAAAATTCATTAAACGCATTGGATAGATGTTATCTATCCAAGATGTGCACATTAAACTTATTAAAAGCAATTAGGAAAAGCATTTGATAGATGCTTTACAATCTGTTTCTATAGATTTTGTCCACATAGTCCAACTATTTATCTGTTTATGAAATTAGATTGATAAATGTTTATTACATTCAAAGTTTCTTGTATGAATATTGTCTGAAAATGTGATATGATCACTAGTGTTATTAAAATTGTTTTAATAACATAAAATCTGGACCATTTAAAATTATTGAGTTTATATTGATATAATATATGATATTCTATCAAAGAAGGTTTTCCCACCCAGGTAGATAATAATATTTATTTTGTTTATAAGAAATGACCTGATAACCAGATGACTTGTAGTTTAGGGATAAATAATATTTTCTATTGCATATGATGCATGTGTGAAGAAAAATTAATTAATTTTATACTTTTGGCTTAGACTACCTAGGGAGTATAATATTAAATAATTCTTTGTCACTTAAATGGATAAACTCAACTATACTAATAAAAATGACCTGACAACTAGGGGACTATATAATATTAAGCCTACTATAAATTTTATATGATAAAATAGGTAATTTACTACTCTTTAATTATGCATGAGTAACAACTTGACAACCAAGGGGCTCATTCATGTTTAAAGTTTTTATACCATTTAGATAAAAGTCCATGTTTTAATGATATATGATTGTCTTCTTGTTTTGGTGTTTTTCTTTTTATTATCAGATTTCTCAAAATGTCTACTATATCACTGCGAAGCATTCTTGATGCTAACAAGCTAGCTAGTAACAATTTTGATGATTGGTACCGCAATTTGAAAATTGTTCTCATGCAAGAAAAACTTATCGATGTGATCCATAAACCCATGAAAGAAGTACCTTCCGAGGAAGTTGATGATGCTAATGCATTTGATGCATATTTTAAGTACAATGAACAAAGTACTAATGCTAAGTGCATTATTATAGCATCATTGAGTTCCGAACTCCAAAGGCGGTACGAAGGTATGAATCCTTCATAGATCACTGAGCATCTTAAGAAGATGTATAAGTCACAAAGTAGGACTACTAGATACCAGTTATCTAACTCCCTATTCAAGTTTGAACTGAACCCCAAATTTCCTGTGGGACCCCATGTTCTTAAGATGATTGATCTTATAGAACAACCTAAGAAGTTAGGGTGTTAATTATGGAAAAAGTTGTCACAAGATTTAATCTCACAGTCTCTTACTGATATTTTTTCACCGTTCATTGTTAATTTTAACATGAACAAGATGGATTGTGATCTTCATGAAATGCTTAACTTGTTGATCGATTATGAAAATCAAGTAGCATCGTCTGAGAAGGTGAAAGTGTTAGGGTTTGTGAACCTGGTTGGTAACTCTTCTAAGCATAAGTGAAAGGGCAAGAAGAAGCCTAAAAAAATCATCTTGCACCCAAGGGTGTTTGGAACAAATCCAAGAGTAAGGAAAAGAAAGTTTACCAAAAGGATGCTGAATATTTCTTCTATACAAAGAAGGGACACTAGAAGAGGAATTGCCCAGAGTATTTGGCTACTTTCAAAGGCAAGAAACAGGGTGGGACATTTATGGAAAATGTTTTCATGATTTCTTTAACTATTATTGACTCTACTAAATGGGTATTAAATACTGGCAGTAGCTTTAACTAAGGAATAGTAGGAGATTGAAGAAGAGAGAAGTCAAGTTACAAGTTGGGAATGGAGTAAGTGTTTTTGCCCTAGATGTAGGAACTATTTCTCTTATTATGCCTACGGGAAAGACTTTATTGTTAGACGATTGTTATTATGTTCCTAAGTTTGTTTTGAACATTGTTTCCATTTGATCATTAAACAAGTGTGGATTTCATACAATCTTTAGGAATAACTAATGTAATATATTTCATGGTGATGAATTATATGTAAGTGGTTATTTACAATATGGTCTTTATGTCTTACCTGAAATAGTTGTTTATACAATTATGAATATTTCTGGTCAAAAAAGGAAGAGAGAAAATCAAGCAAATCAAACTTACCTTTGGCATTGTAGACTTGGTCATATTGGTGAGAAAAGAGCAAACAAGTTACACAAGGGAGGATGCCTTGGTCAATATGACTATGAATTATATGAAAATTGTAAATCTTGTCTCAAAGGCAAAATGACCAAATCTCCTTTTACTAGAACTGGAGAGAGAGTTAGTGAACTTTTAGGACTCGTACATACTGATGTATGTGGGCGTATGAAAGTTCAAGTTAAAGGTGGATATTCTTATTTTATCACCTTCACTAATGATATGTCCAGATAGGTATTTGTGTTTCTTATGAAACACAAGTCTGAATCATTTGAAATGTTCAAAAGATTCTGTAGTAAAGTTGAAAAACAATTGGTAAGAGTATAAAGGCACTAAGATCTAACTGTGGCGGTGAGTATCTTAGTGATGATTTTGTTGATTATCTAAGGCAAGATGGAATCTTGTCTTAGTGGACTTCTCCAGGAACACCACAACACAATGGTGTTTCGGAAAGGAGAAATCAAACTTTATTGGATATAGTGAGATCCATGATGGGGTTCATTGATCTTCCTATCTTCCTATGGGGATATGCTTTAGAAGCCGCTGTCTATTTACTAAACAAAGTTCCCATTAAAGCAGTTACTAAAACTCCATATAAGATGTAAAAAGGACCTAAGCCTAACCTAAAACATTTGAAGGTTTGGGGTTATCCAGCTTATGTCAAGAGGTTGCTATCAGATAAGCTTGAAGCAAGGTCTGATAAGTGTAGATTTGTTGGTTATCCCAAGGAAACAATGGGATACTATTTCTATCACCCTTTTAAACACAAAGTGTTTGTGGCCAGAAATACAACCTTTTTAGAAAGGGAGTTCCTTAATAAAGGAAGTCATGGTGTAGAAATAGATCTTAATGAAATTCAAGATTCTGATGAGTCAACACAAGCTCAAGAGTATCTGATGCACATTGAGCAGCCTTTACTTGATGTCTTGAAGTTGACACAAAGGGTACCAGCCTCAATCGTTAAGGAGAATGGATCGGTTAATGAACCTGTCCAGGAACCAGTGCAATAACAAGATCAAGTAAAGGAAGAACCTATTCTACATGAGCCTCTTAGAAGGTCTACTAGGGATCGTTATGCACCAGATAGATTAAAATTAATCGTGTAAGGTGACGAGGATAATCATATTGATGATAACCCACATATTGGTGATGACCCTAAGACTTACGAAGAGATTATGGCAAGTCCAGATCGTGAGAAGTAGTTTAAGGCCATGGAATCTAAGTTAAAATCCATGAGAATCAACAAAGTATAGACTTTAGTTGATCCCTAAAAGGATATAAAACCTATAGGATGTAAATGGATATTTAAGAAAAATATTGGAGCATATGGGAAGGTTGAAACCTATAAAGCCCGTCTTGTTTCTAAGGGATATAATCAAAAGGAGGGTATTGATTATGATGAAACTTTTTCCCCTGTGGCAATGCTCAGATTTATTTCGATTCTACTTGCTATAGCTACATATTATGATTATAAGATATGGCAAATGGATGTGAAAATAGTGTTTCTTAACGAAGAGCTCAAGGAAGACGTCTATATGACTCATCCTGAAGGTTTCACATTGCCATCTACAAAGATCCATTTATAGATTGAAGCAAGCTTCACGAAGTTGAAATATTTGCTTCAATACAACAATCGCAAAGTTCTATTTTGTTAGATGTAAAGAAGAGCCATGTATGTACAAGAAGGTTAGTGGGAGCATAGTTATTTTCCTAGTGCTGTATGTAGACGACATATTACTACTAGGAAATGATGTACCAATCATGCAAAAGACAAAGATTTGGCTATCTGAATAGTTCTCCATGAAGGATTTGGGAGAAGCAGCTTACATTCTAAGAATCAAGATCTATAGAGATAGATCAAGGAAGCTGCTAGGGCTCTCCAATCCATGTACATTGATACTATCTTAAAAAGGTATCACATGGAAAGTTCCAGAAAAGGTTATCTATTGATAGGCACTGGAATTTCTCTTAGTGGGGAGGATTGTCCTAAAACCCTAGAAGAAAGAGACTGTATGAGTAGGGTCCTATATGCCAGCGCAGTAGGAGCTATCATGTACATCATGACGTGTACAAAGCCCAATGTAGCCTACACACTAGGAATAACGAGCAGGTATCAAACTAACCCAGGTAAGGAAAATTGGAAAGTGTTTAAAACTATCCTTATTTACTTGAGAAGAACTAAGGACCAATTCCTCATATACGAAGATTATGAATTAAAGCTAATAGGCTATACTGATGCTAGCTTTGCATCAGATAAGGATGATAGCAAATCTACCTTTGGTTATATTTTCACCTTGAATAGAGGAGCGGTGAGTTGGAAAATTTTCAAGCAAGCTACTATATTTAATACAGTTAATGAAGCAGAATACATAGCTGCATGCGATGCAGCTACGGAAGCTGTTTGGATGAAAAAGTTCGTAACTGAACTTGGCGTGATTCCTTCGATAAAGGAAGTTGTTCCTTTATTTTGTGACAATACCGGTGCTATTGCACAAGCTAAGGAACCAAGGTTA
>JAOTAY010000190.1:15996683-16016233 GCA_025629805.1 Erythroxylum baracoense | reverse complement strand
AGTGATTGCACGTAGCGCTCCCTTATCTTAGGATATGTATCGGAATGACCTACGGGCGTCCCGGTACGTACCCTAGGATAATGGGGTGTTACAGTTAATCACCTTTTCAGAAAGTAAAGCCATTTTGCTAGACCCAAGATTCCCTTATCATACTCCCATCAAGGTGGATAATCTGTTTAGACATGTTAGTGTTAAACACCCTTTTAGGTTTAATAACTTTTTTGCTAATATAGAGGGCTTTCAAAAAGTTATTTCAAAGGGCTTTGAGATTGACGTCATTGGTACAAAAAATTTTATTTTTTTTGCAAAAGCTCAAGGTTATAAAGTAGGAACTGAAGAAGTTGAATACTAGAAGGGGATGAAATACTAAAAAGTAGATATAAGATGCAAGAATTAGGCTTTCATTTATCCAAAATTCACTAGCAACTAATCCAAGTAATGCAAATCTAGTTAATGAGGAGAGGAAAATTGTTAAGAACTATATGTAAGTAATGGATAATCATCGTTCCTTGTTACAGTAGTGAGCCAACTGGAATAAGGATGGGGTAAATGCACAATTTTTTTCTTCAATGTAGTGTCAACAAGAATAAATATTAACAGAATCACTTCAATAAAAACTGAATCTAAGGAAGTAATATATAGGCAAGCCGAGATTGCTAAAAAGTAATGAAATTTTTTTCAAAATCTCCTAGGAACGAAAGGGAATGCTAAAACTTTTGGAGAGGATTTTAAGCAATCTATCTCTGCTAAGATACTTAAAGAAGTAGCCAACAATCTAACCAGACTTGTCACAGATTAAAAAATAGATGAAGTAGTTTTCAAAATGAATAGATCAAAGGCTCCAGGTCTAGATGGATTGAATGGGAATTTCCATAAAAAAATATGGGATAAAATAGGGAAATTCATTAAATAAGTTATGTATAAGTTCTTTAAAAAGGGAGTATTGCTTAAGGATATTAATAAGACTTTCTTGTATTTAACTCCTAAGACTCCTAAACCTGCAACCTAGAGTGATTTCAAACCTATATCTTTTACTAATTTTATTTATAAGATCACTGCCAAAGTCTTAGCTAAAAGGCTAAAATCTATATTGAAATTCATCACTAGTAAGAACCAAGGTGCATTCTTGAGCAATAGGCATATTGGAGATAACATTATAATATTGCAGGAGCTCTTGAAAGGGGTATACAATAGGTAATACTCCACAGAACTGTGCTATTAAAGTGGATTTTAAAAAGCCTTTGATAGTGTCAATTGGAGATTCATGTGATAGACTATGGAGGTCATAAGATTTCCCCAGATATTTACTAAATAGATTCAAGAATGCATTACCATTACTTCTTTTGGGATTCTAATTAATGGAAGTCCAACATAAATGTTCAAAGGCTACAGAGGACTTAAGTAAGGGGACCATCTTTCCCCTTACTTATTTCTAATTTGCATGGAAGTTCTCACCCTATTGTTGAAACATAAAATCTCTACAACCTCTAACTTCAATTATCACTCTAAGTGTAAGTTTCTTTCTCCAACGACCTTATATTTTATAGATGATCTTATCCTACTGAGTAGGCCTGATACTCATTCAGTTTCTTTACTGATAATTACCCTATAAAGTTTTAAGGAGATATCCAAATTGAGCATTAATCTTCATAAAAGCTTTTTTATCTTGTCAAACAGTGCAGCACATTTCTCAAATATTTTGTCACAAGTTACTGGAATGAAAAAACAAGTTCCCCCTTTCCTGCACTTAGGAATTCCTATCTCTTTGTGAAGACTAAGATATAGGGAATGTCTACCTATGATTCAAAAGATACAAAAAAAGATTGAGGTCTTAGACAAATAAAACCATTTCTTATAGAGGTAAACTTTAATTCCTAAAGTCTTTTATTGTGTCAATGCTAACTTATTGGTACTCTTACATATTCTTATCAAAAGGGCTAATTAAAACTAGGGAAAAACTGATGAAGTAGTTCCTATAGGTAAAAGGAAATGAGAGAAAGGAATAGCTAAAGAGAGATGTAAGCATATATGTCAATCATAAGAAGTTTTAGGGTTGGGGTTGGAGACAACCAACAAGAGCAATAGATGTCTAATATTGAAAAGAATCTGGAGATTTTTAAGTGAAAAAGAGTCTTTGTGGATCAAATGGATACACAAATATTTAAATACGATAGTTTGTGGTCAATTAATCCTAAAGACAATTACTATTGGTTCTTCAATCAAATACTCAAGTTGAGGGAATAGTGCAACAACAAGTTAGATGTAGAATAGAAGCAGGGGATAGGATTTCATTATGGTATGACAACTGGACTAGTCAAAGGACTCTAACATATAACTAGATGGCAAAGAATTCCCTGGTTAAGTTCTGAAAGAAATCCAAGGTGCAGGAGCTTATTGAAAATGGCAACTGGTCTCTATCTTTAGATGAGATAAGGATTTTGACAATTGCACAATACCTATACAATAGAAATGAAAATACTTATCTATTAAATGTACTAGCTATCTTAGGAATAACCAATAGGAAAGAAAAATAACTAATGTTTGGGATAGGCACAAGAATAAGGTGGTGCAAGCTGTTTTAGGGAAAAGTTTTTAAGTCGAATGCTAACTTTTTCTTTGATTAGCTATGCTAAATAAACTCAGCACTATCGATAGATTGATGTTTGTATCCTCTTCTAAACATTGTGTACTATGTAATTTGGAGGAAGAGGATAGAGATCACTTGTCTTTCAAATGTAGATTATCTAAAGTTGTGTGATAGAGAATTTCGTCTTTATGCATATATAGTTGCATCCAAAGCATACTAATTGATATCTTACAAAAGATACTACAGATGCCTAGTTCCAAGCAAGACAAAGAAGTCTATATTGGTGGCAATTGCTATATGTCTCCAAAAGATATGGAAAGAGAGAAATAACAAAAGATTTGCAGGGATATCCATATGCTTAAATTCTTTTATTGACAATTGCAGTTATAAAAAAGCAACTTAATATTAATCAGATGGCAATGAGTTATAGCAGGAGGCTGGTGGTTTCTTAGAGAAATTAATCCTATGATAATACGTTGATGTAGTTGACAGTGAATGTTAAGATAAGCATATTGGTTCATCTACATAAATTCGTAAGAATTTCAACAGTGTGTATGTTGTATAAAGGGGAAGAAGAAATAAGTGAGCATCTACTCTTCAAGTACATCAATTTTGATTAAATGAGGCCAATTATGTAGCCGAGCCCTTTATTAGACATAGAGGGAACTACCGTCATGGGAATATGGGGTGGAAGAACTTGGAAGAAATTGGAGAATTCTCACAAACAAAGAGCAAGATTGCTAACCCTAACCAATTTGATAATCAATAGGGCTGGGAGCAAATTAACAATGATACATGCATGTTATAATTAAAGCATCTTAAGAAGATGGAGATTAACAGATCAATATTAGGGCAATAAAATCAAATCATCGAGGTGATTAAGCATAAAATTACAAAGGGAGAGGACTCACCTAAAGAAGAAAATGAAGGCTGGGGTTCAGAGAAGCAGCAAGTGAATGTAGGGATGTCAATAGGTCGAGCAAGGCCTAGGCCATTCATGGCTCTGCGGGCCAGGATGGGTCAACCTGCGAGCATGTTTAATAGAGAAGAAGCTTTGAGTTTAGCTCTTACCTGGACTGAGGCCGACCGTTTATGCATAGCTCTCGCGAGTTCTTCAAGCTAAAATCCATGCCTAGCAAGCATAAAACAACAATTAAAGGAAATAAGAAGAAGAAGATGCATACATCCAAATTGAAGATTCTATACATTTGATAACATGAATCTACATAGAGAAGACAATCTCCTTTGAAGATTTTAGATCTCCTAACCCTGATTGGTAGTTCTTCTTATACTTGCTATACTGTCATTCTTGTTTTATTTTGGTAAAAGAGGTTTCTTCAAAATGTTGTTGTTTTTTGTTATACTTACCACGCTGTCGTTCTTGTTTTATTTTGGTAAAAGAGGTTTCTTCAAAACGTTGTTGTTTGTGGTTTACATTTAATGTAGGAGAGTAATTTCTACCGTCCAAACGTTGTATTCTTCAATCTTATTAATCTTAGTGAATTTTTAAAATTTTCAAAAAACTTATTTTGTATGATTATTGATTAATTGATCAAATAATCTAATCATATACATAAACTCATAACCATAATTTAATTTGTATAATTACTAATCATATAATTCAAACATAAATTAACTTATCCATTTTGATGATTACAAAATTCAATTTCGAATATCAATCCTAATTTATAATAAAGACTACCCTTTCATTCAAATTTTAATATATCTCAATCTCAAATTTCAGACAATAACAACCTCAACTTCATAATCTAATTCTAAATTTCATACAACAAATAGATAATCTCAAACTTAAATTCATAACCTAATTCAAAATTCTAGTTCCCAATCATCATAAAAATTCAATCTCAACTAATTCTAATTTCCATGTGAACATTGTGATAATTTTTATGAATGAAAATGACACAAATTTAAACTTTTATTTCACTTTATTCCAAAATTATGAATTCACAATTGACAATTCACATGCAATCTATAATAGATGATACACCACTTTCACAAGTCAATAAGCCTACAACACAAGCATTTACATACACAATACGTTTCCACAATCCACACACACACACACAAGCAAAATGCAACCTTGGTTTACGCTCACATGTGACAAGTGACAACATTGTAATTTTTAAAACACAACATAACATAAGAGGTTGATGATTGACGAAGATTGGTGATGATGGTGTTACTGACTGGTGTGACCGACGATGACTAATGACAATGGCACGATTGACTGATGCTACTGGCGAGTGGTTGTTGGCTGGTGCGACGTTGTGAGTGGCGAATGAGAATGGCTGGCACAACTAGCGACTGATGACAACTGTAGACAACAATGACTGGCAGTGATTGGCTACGACGTGTTTGAGACTAGCGACTAATGGAAGATAGGAGCAGGCGAGCTGCAGCATGGGGGATGGGGGTGGGAATGGCCGAATGAGTCTAAGAAACAATTTATTAAGATTTTTTTTTACATTTCAGTTCTTCAATTTTTAAAAATTTACAATAGTGAACGATTTCTGACCAATATTTCAAACATCGGATGGTACAAAATTTACGGTTCTTAAGGTTTGTTTTAATTTTTGGAGGGTTCTACTAGTATAAAAGAAAAAAAGCAACCAACTAGTACAATTACATTATGTAGAGACAAGAAAAAGATAACTGTGGGCTCCTGCACATAATAAAACAAACATTTGTTTACTGGGCCGCTAATTGGGCTTCAAATGTCACTCCCTATTTTCAATCTCTCGCCGTCTCCTCAACCAAGATCCCGTCGCTCTTCTCTCGCTCTCATTAAACTCGACAAATCCAAACTCGATTTTCAGAAAATATTTTAATAAAAAGAAAAAAACTCCAAATCAGTTTGTAGAAAAGATCACTGGAAGATCGGTAGTCAAGTTGCTGTTGTTGTGATCTAATTAATAATACATCACCCAGAAAATGTCCTGTTTGGCTCTCGCTCTACAGCCCGCTAACGGGTCGGACATCCTGCTCCAAACCCGAGAATGGTTCCCACCGGCCAGCGCTCTCATCGCCACCTCCGCCTTCCGCCATACTAGACTCGCCTTCGCCACTGCAAAGCACCACCAGGCCAACAGCACTAGCGACGACTCTCTTCTCTCCTCCGCTGCCACTGCCGATTCCATCGCCTCTCTTGGCGATGACCCTCTGGCCGCCTCCAGTGGCCAGCTCATCGTCGGCGTCGAGAGCCGCTATCGCGTCGTGTACCGGTTAGTCAACGGGATCTACGTCCTCGGCGTCACGATCGCTGACCACGACAACTCCGTCAACGTGTTCGAGTGCATCAACATCGTGAATCAGGCCGTTAGTGTCCTCGTCACCGCCTGTCGCGGCGTGGATGTGACGCCGGAGAAGTTGAATCGAAAATACGCTGAGATCTATATGGCTTTGGACATTGTGCTTCGTGGGGTTAGCAATATTAGGCTTGCGGCGATGTTAGCTTCAATGCACGGAGAGGGAATAGCGAAAATGGTGCATTCGGCTTTGGACACAGAGAACAAAATTCGCGGAGCTGAGAGTTGGAACGCGGTGGAAGTGCAAGCCACTGAGCATCAAGCGAGTATTGAGGTTTTTTCTAAAGAAAGATTCGAACTTCCACCGGAGACGATTGCCGCCGGCGATGAGGTGGTGGTGAGTATTACTCCGGTAGCGAGTGAGCAACAGGAGCAGGAGGAGGAGGTGGAAGGGCCAAAAGATCCTTTCGCAGCGAGTGAGGCAGTGAACAAGAAGGAGGAATTGGTGGGTGGGTTTAAGAAGGATAAGAGTCAATCTAGTGATTTGAGTGTTGCGTTGGCTGGACTTGAAGTGCCCACATTGCCTCCAGCAGAGGCGACTCAGGCCACTCATATAAATGTCGAGGGATTTGAAGGGGATTATGGTGGGATTGAGTTTAGTAATGAGCAGGCTTCTTTGGGGGAGACGTTTGAAGGTTTTAATGATGCTTGGGGTGGTGGACTGGATGCATCGGAATTTGTTGGACCAAAGAAGATTCAGAAACAGCAGGGTCTTGGTGGACTTGAATTGCTGCAAACTGGGGTTGGTGGTGAGGCTGCAACAGCTGCTGCCCCAGCAAAAGCTGTGAGTGGGGCTGCAGGTGAGTCTCTTGAGAATGTTTTGGTTCAGAAAAGTGAGATGAAAGGACCTGAAATGTACATTGTTGAAGAAATGAATGCAGAATTTAGAGAATGCTTGCTTGCTAGAGTTGGATTAATGGGTGTGGTTTATTTGAGAACATTGCCTCCTAAAACTGCTGGTGAAAAAGAAACTGAGTTTTCATTTAGGGTTGATAATACCGGTCCAGTTAAGAGATTTGTGATGCAGAGTTCAAAGATTAGTAGCCTTGGTAATGGGCTGTTCCATGTTAGGACTGCAGCCTCTGATGAACCTATACCAATATTGAAGTATAGTTTATTACCTAGGTTAACCCCTGTGCCATTGAGGGTTCGTCTTATACAACGTCATAGTGGGACTTTACTTTCTATAATGATTCAGTACGCTTCAAACCCAGATTTGTTGGTGCCATTGCATGATGTTACATTTACTTTGAAATTACCAGTTGATCCAAGTTTGTTGAAGGTTTCGCCCAAAGCTATGTTGAATAGATCTGAGAGACAACTGAAATGGCATGTACCTGAAATTCCACTCAGGGGTTCCCCTGGTAAGTTGAGGGCAAGGATGCCTGTGGATTCTATTGAGGGACAGGATGATGAAGAGCTTGAGGTTGTAGGTTATGTTAATTTTTCAATGGAAGGAACTAATACATTGTCTGGGATTTGTCTGCGGCCTGCTACCGAGGGAAGCACAGACTTCTTTGAGGTTAGTCACAGATATGAGAGTGGGGTTTATATGTGCAATTGATCTAATGACAAGATGGCTTTTTCTAGCGACTGTTATGCTTCTTTTTCAATTCTTTTTGATCAGTGGGGTTTATGAGTCAGCTTGCTTGTATCATTCTTTGACATTGGTCTTGTAACTTTAGATAAGAGATGTTGGAGTGTTGTCCAGCTTTTATTTCTGCAAAATGATTTGATAGATTAATGGTACCTTCTGTTTTCATTTTGTATCATGGTCAGTAGTCTTAAGCTTCCCAGACAGTCATGGACATTGTAGCATTAGATTTGCAATATACATGTGCAAGATGGCTAGCAATCCTTTGAATTTTGTGAACCTCTTTTCATTTGAATTGTTTGTTCATGGTTTATTTTCATTAATGACAGTTTGGTATCAATTTTATCAAGGAATTTTGGCCAGTGATCAGAGTTTTCTATTATTTTTCATAATGAAGATAGAGAATCTCACAATCTCTTCACTTGCCATTATACCTGTTGATATTGGACTGCGAATGGATACACAGACAGTTGTATCCTTGTTTTTTGATGTTTCATAAAAAGACAAAAAAAGATTTGTTGAATTGATTATAAGTGGAAAAATTCATGACAATTGTGCCATACAGTGCCCTCATTTTAATGGCTTTAGTTTTTGGGGAAATTTCTACTGTATCTACTAGGATTCCAGCAGACATTCTCCACTCATATCTTTTTGAAATTGTAAGATGTGTGTCTATTGTAAGGGTGGATCAAAAGCAATCTTAATATACTATCAGGAAACAATAATGACAGATACATCCCATACATTTCATACTGCTAAATAAATAATTGTTTCATAATCAGTCCATTGATGATGATGATGATGGTGCTGTAATACTTCTTTTCGAGTTAGTGTGGTAGATTTCTGGGGTTAGGGAAGGGGGTTAGATTTTGTTTTTGTTTTCCTTTTCTCTTGTGGCCTGCTTAATGAGGTGAATTGTTCAAGTGTTATTTCTCTTTTCTTTAAGGTGATAAGGATAGGCCTACCCCCATATGAGTGCTCAATTCATCATGAATAGTTAAGATTTGTCCCCATGTTTTGCTTAGCTACAATCAAAGACAGGTTTTATCTTAGCTAGAACATTCTGTCAGTAGTTTAATGGTTTTTGAAGTTAGCACTTAACTTTCTTTCAAAAAAAGGTTGAGGTACTATCAGTTTTGTTAATTAAGGTGGGGTTTTTCAAAAAGTCAGTATGCTGTACTCAGATCTTTGCTATGGATTTGTTGTGTTAGTCTATGTAGAATTCCAAGTTTTTGGTTCAAAGCAATATTGCGTGTTTGTAAAAGGAAAATGTAATTAGAAGTATTAAACTATTTGGAGATTCACTCTTATCCTTGGACAGCTGTTGCTAAGTTTGCTATTGTGCTATGCTTATGCTACTAATTAGTGTCGTTCACCACTACGAGTGCAACCTGGAAAGACATTTGAATTGAGAAGAGTGCTGCAACTCTTCTGCTCTCTTGCTGAACTTCACCATTAGTAACATTTGGGTTTTCTCTCTCTCAGGATTTCAGTTGTCCTATAGATATCTTAAATTAGTTTCACACATATGCCATGATGATGCTTATACGTGCTTATGGCCCTAGTGCAAGCAGTTTATAGTTACGCGGTTCAATGTATTTTTAGCTTGCAGTTGTATTTTACGTCTCAAACTAGGTTTTTACTTTCTAGTTGAGGACTCTCGTCCACAAAGGATTAGTTGATTTTAATATATTAGGCTACTTAAAAGCATCAAGTTGGTTTGCTGGATACTTGTCTCTACGATATATGTTATTTTCGTTTTCTTGTTCCACGAGTGCTTTTCCAACCTCTTCTGTTTGTTCTTTGAACGCATAGTTTTTGATTTCTTAAAGGTCCTACCCCTATAGTTAACCAATGATGAATATCATCTCCACATGAAAATTTGGCATTAGACCATGAGTTTCTTCAGCAATATTGCCAGTGTTGGATGTTTTTCCTTGTGCCACTGTTTTCCAGGATATTTAGATTGAAGATCGTAGAGTGACAAGCTTTTTATGTTATATATGGTTCTTATTTCTCAATTTAGGTAGTCTAGTGTCTCTTAAAGGACACCGTAGGCTAGTGTGGCCATAAGTGGTTGAATAGGAAGTTGGGAGCTGCCAGGACCTTGAATCCATTTGTGTACGACATTTTCGTTATCTTACTTTATACGGAGATTAGCCATCAGGGTATCATTATTTTCTAGGACAAAGTAGCACAATAGTTAAATGGAAGGATTAGTCACCATCAAGCCACAGTTGGAGCAGTGCAAGGGCGGTGGACCATTGTTTTTCCCCCGGTCAGATGGGACCTATTTGGGTCAAGCACTATATATGCATTCTGGCATCCCCTACTTAGCTCACTTCCGGTTAGAGCATCCCGTTGCTATACTAAAATAGTGTACTGAATGAGGTAATCTTGACTTTGAAGATTCCGATCATGTACATATTCCTTACCCCTTGATATTGGCGCGATTCAGGACGAGCCTTACAGGTAGAAAAACGTGTTAAAGTACGAATGTTGACTAATGCATGATTTGGTCATGTTTCCTAAAGTTGTGGATTAATTTATCGTTTATATTAATTAAGATGATAATGGGCCGAATTGGTCTAAAATGGGTTATAATATCTTAGGTTCGGGTCCAGCTTAAGGCCTAATTGGTTCGAAGGTTGACCGGCCCTAGTAGGCCATGAAGAGGCTTGGGTCTTACCCTAGCTTGATTGACCCAAAGGTGGCCCAAATTTTGAAAATATTTAAAAAAATGACATTTTGTTGCTCTTAATCAGGCCTAAAAATTTAGGCTTATGACGTAGTTAATTTGAGCTTAACCAAGCCAAGTTTGGGTCCAATTGGCATGCCTAGTTTATATTGAAAGAACGCTCAATTAGGTGATAAAGATGAAATAGGAAGGTGAAAAGAAATAATATGTCTTGCTTCACTTTATAGTGGGTGGAAGTAATGAAAACGAAACCTTTAAGGTGGAGCTAAACAATCAAGAAGTTAACTAGCCAGCATAGCCATAGTCATGGTCATGCAGAGGCTAGGTGAAAACTATGTATCAGGAAATTTGATTGGTCTAAGAAATCAGCTTAGTTTATACCGTAAAGTCCACTCTTTCTACCGTCAGAATCATAATTTCTAGGCATTATGATTGCTGACAACAGAATATTTACCCAAATGATTTCATAGCACAGGCCAACTACCAATCCTTTTCTTTCTTACCTTTTCTCGCATGGACATTAAGAATGAGTATATGTAACCACAACTATCTAATTAGAAAGGTCATGTTTTTAAGTTATACAATACCAGGTTTTGACATGCTTCATGTTTTTCCCTAGTAATATGATTTGGTTCAAAGGATTTCTGTAGTTCATTCCTGTAATTACGCAGTTTACGCGCTCTCTCTATCCTTTATTAGTTATGAGGCCGTAATAGTGTATAAATATGGTACATTAGGCCGTAATGATATGTATAGCCAGTGAGACTCAAATCTCTAATTGCAGTAACTATACTTTATTTTGTCAGAATGATAATGAGTATTCTGATAACATGAAATACACACTTGGCAATCCTTGGAGGTGACTTACAGGCGAACCAATTATGGCATTTGGCATTCAAAAAATGTCATGGAGTTGCCTACTGGCTTTAATAATCTAGAGTACCTACTACTACACATCTCCAGTCTTGTACTACACATCTCCAGTCTTTTTAAATGAGAAGACAAATAAGTAGCCTAATTGCCAATTGGTGATATATTAATCTAATGAACTAGGAGACAATAATATCATTATCATCTTAGTACGTAGCTCCCCTCACCGTCTTTCAAAACATATAGACGAATGTGTTTTGGATGGTTGCTATGATCTCGCATTTTTCTAATTTCATTACTTAATTTAAACACGAAATTGTCAATTGAACATTGCAGAAGGAGAAATTTTAATATTTGTATCAAGTTGGACTATCCATTATATATACATGATAAAGGAAGGGGTAGATTTGGTTAAAGTTTCTTGTGGGATTGCAATTTTCGCGTTATGTCATCAACCGACTTCATAATGAACAAACGAGAGACTGAATTCCAAAAGTGATGAACATAGGTATTATTTTGTTTCAAAAGAGAAATAGATAAGTAAATATACTTTTCTGTAATGCCATTGTCGAGGTTCCCTTGAGCGTCATTGATTTTGATCATTCTCTGTGACCGCCTAACATACCATAAAAACTTCTATTCTCAATTACTCCTGAGGGCGACACTATCAACTCTATGCTCCCTCGCTCTACTCGATCACCTTCTGTGCAAAGTTGATACTTATGTCCTCCCATGATGTATAGAATTACATTTCCATCCTCAATAGAAGTAACATGTCAAACCCAAACAAACCACCACAAAAACATCAAGTTTAGTATGGGCAATATGGTCCAATCAAAACTTCTACCCTCGTGAGCTCGACAAATCGTCAAGTAGATGAAACTTTTTTTTTCTTGTCAAACTTGAGGGATACAAAACGATGACGTTACAGCCACACTGGCGTGATCCTTGCAACTTAAAACTTTAAGTAGTCCACATGAGCTCTTGCCGGTATTTCCAATGACCGGCGACTTACCCTGAGTCTCCTGCGGCGGTGGAAACAGAGTCAGAGGATTCCGGTTAAGCTGCCGGATTTTAATATCTTTGAGCTCCATCTCTGTATGAGTCTTTACGCTCCCAAACATCAACACATACCATCTGGGCTTCAACGTTTTTCTTACCAATGCATTACCGGAACTTCCAACACTCTTCACTGATATGCTCCGGTCCACGGAGGGTTCCGATGACGCCTTGGAACTATTCAACCTCTCTAGTATCTGATTATTCAATGACCGACTAGTTCTCATGAACAATGGATTGGTGGTGACAATATCTGAACGAGTCACACGACTCTGTAACCCTGATAAAGACTCAGATCGGCGACGAAGAAAGATAGCTTCTTTTTTTCCACCTTCGGTGTGAGCTATTGAGGCGTAGTTTTGTAGAGATTGTGCGTTGAAGGGCATTAACTTACCGCAGAAAATGATGTCTTCGGCTGACGACATATGAGAATTGCTGTCGCCGAGAAACTCGAAGAAGTCATGTGTTTCTGACGATGATCGTTGAGGAGTCATAGTTGTGGTTGTCGTGTCCTTAACGTTGTCGAGGGCTAGGTCCGAAAGAGAAAGCGAGTCATCATCGTCTGCAAACTTACCATCACTATGTTGATCCCCGCCGCTTTGAATCTCTTCTATGTCTCCTTTTGGGTTGTCGTGGAAGAGGTTGATGTCGGAGTGTTTCTTATCTTCCACCATTGTTAAACTTCTGCGTTCGATAGAGACAGACGTCAAAGAAATGAGCTGCGGAGGGAAACAAAGGAAGTATGTGATATAAAAGTGAGAAGAGTTTATAAAGGAGATAACAATTTTACAATAAAGTAATTTGATCAATATTTAATACTTGTGAAAAAAATTTGATAACATAATAACATTTTAAAAATAATTAACTTGAATCATAAATAGATTCGCGTCTTTTTTCATCTTGCACATTGGTAGGAGCATCATAAACTTAGCATCTAGAAGAGATAAGAGATTTAAGAAAATGAGAAAGTTAAAGAAAAATACTAAAACAACTAGAAGATATGGCCTGGCAAGCGTGAAGCCATCTTCTCTGCCCCAACACTTTCGATCAGAGTAACGGTTCCTCGCGGTTCAATGCTTTTTTTTTGTGAGAAATTAAAATTTATTAAATAAATGAGAATGTTTATATCAGGAGGGTCTCACTCACGTGAGACAGCCCTCTTAGAACACTAACACAAGAAACCAAACAATGACGTACAAGCAAATAAACAAACAGGGTCGTTTAGTAATTAGGGTATACCGAACTACTCCTTTCTCAATAACTTTTAGAAGCTTCTCGATTTGGGAGGAAAGGCGATGGCGATTGCGAAGCGTTGACGATTTGTAGTTCTCGATGTCTCATCAGAGTTCTTCTACACTTAGCTTTGCGTCAAGGAGATCTCAAGCACAGGTAACATTCTCTACTCCAAGATTACGCTGTCTTATCGCGATTAGGGCATAACATTTTTTTATTTCTTATCTCAATAGACACTGCTCTGGGGATTCAGTCTGCGGTGAAGGTCAGAGGGGATGATCCACTACCCAAGTAAGACGATTATGAACGAACCCTCCTTTATAAGTATGGGTTTACCTAAAAATAACTATTTGTTGATATCAAGGACTCTTCAAGCCAAACTCGACTAGGAAGAAGCTTTACAGAGAAACCCCTTCATTTCCAATAGGTAAGCATCCCTTACCCCTTTTCCAAGTCCCAGTGGCTTTTCCTTGCCTTGATAGAAGATGTTTGTATCAAACTGCATTCTATTTTTCATGTATGTTCCCCTATTTCCTTTTTTCTCTGCATGTATCTCTATATTCTCCATTTAGTAGCAAGCTGGGATGAGCAATCCTTGAAAGAGTTAGAGGAGATAATATGTTTTCTAACTTTATCAAAGATGCACCTTCTGACTTGATGTGAACTTCTGTTGGTAGTTTGAAATCTGTGCATGTTTCTTTCTGCTCATATTTCCTTAATGCATGTCACAAAGGAAATTAGGTTGATAAGAGAATTAGGTTGAGAATTTGATTTTAGTCTGCTGAACTACTGCATAATTACTGTGAAATGAGCTGTACTTAGGGACCACAGACATTTATATCTTATTTAAGATCAAATGTCTTCCGAGAAGGGGCACTCGAAAAATAGGTGATTCCTATTTTCTTGTCCTGAATTACACAGGACACAATATACTCTAGAATCCAGAAAGGAGAGTCTATCCATAGTGTTGAGTTTGTTTAGAGTAGTAAGCCATAGGATGAATGATTGGCTCGGCCTTAGCTCTTTATGTCATATAACTTCATACCATTCCACCTTGATATTCCTCTGAAATAGCCATTCTCTGTAATTTTTTGTTGTGAAAATACCTTGTGGGTGATTTCTCCAAATTTATTGGTCAGGGTTTAATATGTTAGAAGGGTAGGTAGGCATTGACCCTCCCTGATAAAAGCCTTTACTTTTGCGTTTAAAGGCAGATGACTTAAGAGTTGAACTGCAATCTAATTAGAGATTAGGAGACTATTTCCTGACCAATTATCATACCAAAAACTGGCCTTCTCTCCATTCCCTACCTTGTATGAAATTTTAGAACTCAGATTCTCCTTTATCTTCAGTAATTGAGATAGAAACTGAGAATGAGAGGACTTAAAGTTAATAGACCATATGCTTTGACCTTTTAGGACATAGGCAAGAAGCCATTTTACCTATAAGGTATTGTCTGCTTGTAGTATAGACCAGAATTTCTTCATCAAGAGAGCTTTATTAGATAGCTTTATAGGAATAATTCCAAATCCTCCCTCCCTTTTAGGTTTGCAAACATCGACCCATTTGACCTTACCATACCCTTTATTCGAGCCACCTTCTCCCCATTGAAAGTTTCTCATAAGCTTCTCTAGTGATTTGATTACTCCCCTTGCCAGCACCATATTTGGGGACCAATAGGTATGCATAGAGTTAATTATAGAGTTGACCAATTGTAACCTTTCGCTAAAGGATAGAGCACGATTGGTCCAAGAGGACATCTCTTCTGAATTTTATCAATGAGTGGATAGCATTCCCGAAACTGGATCCTTCTGGAAGTAATTGGTAGACCTAGATAGTATAGAGGAGTATGATTCCTTAGCATACCAGATAAGGAAGAAATTAGACCTTCCAAGTGATCTGCATTTTTAGAGAGAACAAAATAGCTTTTGTTATAGTTAACAGTGAGGCCAGACATAGAGCTAAATAAGTTCAAAGAAGTTACAAGGAGTTTGATAGAAGTCTCATCGGCCTTAGAGAATAGGAAAAGATCATCTGTAAACCATGGATTTACCAAACAAACTTTCTTGCATCGGTTATGATGTTTGAAACCTAAACCCCTAACGGTTTAATGCTTAGTGGCTCTTTCTCAAAGTAAGATCTGTCGACTCTAAATAATATACTTTTTCTGTTTTCATTAATGAAAATTCATGCACACCGTTCAAACTAAACGTAAAAAAAGCCCACATATGAACCAACTGAAAAAAAACTTGTTTTTCTTTGTTTAGTATCACTGGTCATACAAATTCTTCATTTACCATTAAATGATGGATCATAATTTTTATTATAATTTTGTTAAAATGAATTAACAATCTAATTACATCAACTTATACATAAATTCATCATAAAAAAATAATTTACCAGTCCATAAACTAATTGTGTTTTTACCCTCAGTTACTTAAATATTAAACTATAAAACTATTAAATTAACTTATCTAATGCATTAATATTAATCCCCTAAAATTATAAGTAATGCAAATGCTTCAAAATAAGACCTAATTTTGAGGTAAAATATTACCTAATAGACAATTTCAGTAAATAAGAATAAAAATGATTAATAAATGCAAATTATTGATAGTAAAAATGGAGCAGCTAGAGAACATTTAATCTATTCATCATATATCTAAAATCTCAATTTAAAAAGCACACAGGAAACATCTTGTATTCATAATTTTAGTATCAAATTACAAAAGCAATCAAAATTCTAACCTTAACCCTAAAATTCTCAAACATTATAGAGGGTATAACCTTGTCTCTTTAAGAGGTAGACAGCATCCACAATCATGATAGTCTTGCAGCAAGCATGCTCAGTATAGATACTTACATCGCAAATGATATTCTCTAAGAACACTACAACTAGGTAGCCTTTTGGCTACCTTTTAGAAATCGTAGCTAAAAGTAAGAATTTGAAGATGTTTTCCAAAATTGTCACCAAAGGAACCAAAGGATAAGCTTTTGGCAATGCTTTAGCAAAATCATCATCAAAGGGTACACCTTTGGCGACGGTTTTGTAAAATCATTGTCAAAAGGGTAAGCCTTTGACGACAGTTTTTCAAAAGCGTCGCAAAGGTTCCTCCTTGCATTATAGACTCATATTTTCCTTCCTCCTCGTATTTCAGACGACGTGTTCCAACCTTACACCTCTTCCACCAATACATCATCTTTGCTGCATTTTTAGGTACCCATTTATAGTTTCGATTATTTGGTTAATATATTTTAGGGTTTTCCATCACTTGTTCATTGATGGACTCATCTTCTCTGTCAGTATTTTTTTTTTGTAGAATTCAGTTGAATTTTAAACTCCTGCTATCAATCATGTTTTTTAATTCAAAAGTTGAAGAATTTATTGCTTTGACGTAATATTTTTGCTTTTGAACATTGTATTCGGTTTGATATTTATTCATGGAATTTGAGTTTTTTTTTGGTTTTGGAAAAGACAATTTTAAAGGGTGTAAAGCCTTTAAAGTTATTTGATTTCATGGTTTTATGCAGTTTTGTCTTATATTAAGAACATGCATGTGAGTTTTATTGTTTGATGTAAATTGATTAGGCAACTGTGACCTTACTTTATGCGTGTTGTTTCAAGTGTTGGAGTTATCAATTATGGGGATTGTTGTTTGTAGTGTGATCCTAGCATAGCTATGTTGTATTAGGTTTATTCTCATATGAATAATTTGTCTACCAGTTTAGTATGGTGAGTGCTAGTATGGATAGCTGTTATAATAAGGAAATGTTGAAATTTTGCTTATAATTTAGTCTTATAATGTTAATGAGTTAGTATTAAGACTGAACATGTTAAAAAATAACAAGGGAATTTTTGTATTAAAACACAGTGAACTTATGATTTATGAGAAGGTTGGAGCAAAATTATCATCATTCCATTGAAACTTTTTTTTGAGGGTGACCACTGGCCATATAGCCACATTGACACCTTCTATTCAACTCACTAGTATGTTTTAATTTTAATACCAATTGACCTACATAAAACTCAACAACCAAACCATTGGCACTTATTTTGATGAAATTAACCACAATACAAATTTTATGTTTGCACAGAACTTTATTTTGATCTTCGAAAGAACCACGAGATTAGTCGAATCAAATTCAAATATATTTCCTACAATTGATGATTTTCAAAAGTACAAACAAAAACTAAATATTTGTGACAACGCGTCGTAATGCTAGTCAAAATAAAAACTAGACTACTAATATAGTAGTGGTTAGTCTAGGTCGATCTTACAAAGAATGTGTGTAAAGTTATTAAAATGAAATTAATCGACGTTTTAGGGGGTTTTGGTTTTAGAAATAAGACAATAAAATGAAACTAGGCTAATAAAAACAAATTAAAGAAAACATGTGAAAAATGATAAAAGTGGAGAATTTGGTAAGGATTCGGTTCTTTAGTTCAATCTCGGCCTATACCCTAATTAAACATTTCTTATTGATTTGTTGCTCTTAAACCTCTCCTAGCAACTATTAATTGTGGGTTAATAATTAACCCGAGTTTTTCCTTATGTAGTGTTTAATCAAGATACAATCGTTAATTAAACTTAACTACTGAATAACTTAGGATACGATCTCTAGATTCAATTGTATAGTAGCATTACAAATTAGGAAAACTAATTAATCAAGGTAATAACCACATACAATATGTCATTTAACCTAGGTTATGTTATCCCTAATGATTACAAATCATTAGTCATTACACGTGAATTTCAACATAATAATTACAGATTATATCAAAATTCTAGCAATGAGTTTGTAAATAAACAACTCAATGAGCACATTAAAATCATCTTTTCACAATACCTAATGAGTTCATACACAAATAACTGAACAATAATGAGAATACGATTATCTATACACAAAACCCAAAATTAATTAACGTAGGATAACACAATCAATTTCTAAAGAGAGAAAGAAAAAACTAAAACAAAGAAAGAGTACTTAACTGGGTCATTAGCATTGATGTTGCCTTCGAACCCGCATTGGGAAGCTACCCCTCCATAGGTCTCCTCATGGTGGAGAGCTTACCTCCATCTTCATGCTCTCCCGAAGCTCCTTAAGTTCCCCTTCAATTTAGCCTAAAATACCTATTTCTTCTTTATTTTGCTTCAACCGAAAGTCTCTTCTCTAAGAACGCCTCCTACGCTACTGTTCTATTTATCTAATTAGTTTTTAGTCCACCGTCATTGTTCACTTCTTTAAAACCCTCATTCCTGTTTCTGTGTTTCACTCTTGCCTTTGTTGCGTTTTGTTCTTCTTTTTTTGCCAATGTTATGCTGTGTTTTTGGCTTCTTCCTTGGCTGTGTGTCGTCATTCCTTCGTCCTAACTGTTAGTGTGCTTTGCTCTTCTTCTCCTACTGTTGTGTTGTCGTTTTCACTCCATGCTTCCACCTGTTGCACTATGTTTAGATCCTTCCTTACCATAAAGCACTAGAGTTTTTGTTCAACCAGCCAGCCATTAAATTCACGTTAGATGGGCTGTTATATGAAATTTTCATGCATAACCATAAGTGATTGCTCATGGCTGTGCAATAAACTTTTTTCTTGTATTTAAATTTTCTTCTTCTTGCTCCATAAAGACAAGTGAAAATTAATCTTCAAAAAATGGCCAAAATATAGAGCTTTAGACTGACTTTAACTTCTTTGCTTTCGAATTATGCCTAAAATCATATATGAATCAAAGTGAGTATTTTAAGCAATTTTATGTCAATAATCACTAAGTGTTATGGAATAATTTCATAATTAATTAAACACCTATCAATTTCCCCCACACTTAACTTTGGGTCGTCCTCGGGCAAAACATTAAAATTAATCTTAAAGACCTAAAAATATTTACTTAATTCCCATATTTTTCAATAATACATAATCATAAGCCAAGATGAATGACTTTCAAAAATCATAGCAAGAACTCAACATTCCAAGCTTTTACTAATGATCAATCAACATTCAATACCTTTAAAAACCGAGAAATCTAATGGTAGACTTGGAAAATGTGTTTAACTAAGATATGTTTATGGCCATAGTCAAACACCATTCACAATCAAGACATTTCACAACTTTACATATCATTTCATTTCTCCACCACTAATGTTCACATGCAAAATCATGGATCAAAGGACTTTTCAAGGTTGTAATGTG
>JAOTAY010000190.1:15982530-15996583 GCA_025629805.1 Erythroxylum baracoense | reverse complement strand
ATCAAGCTTTGGAATAAGGTACGAATTAAGTTTTCGCTTTATTATGATTTGTGTTAATCATTTTATAGAATTAAAGAGATCTTGGATTTTAGGAAATCAAAGATTGCAGAAAAGTTTTGTAATTATTCCATTACGGTCGGGATCAGATTCTGACCCGATTTCCCAACACTTGCATGTGCCCATCTCCAACCCTCTATTTTGTTACATTGTATGGCACTCTCCTAGTTATGTTTTTCTCCCTCTTGCCCATTGTCATTGGCTTCCTTCTTTTTGGTTGGTTTCAACTTATCTTTTGACTTTAACTTGTTGAACCAACACCCTATATGCTCCATGACTTTTACCAAGTAACATATTCAATTTATATCATTGTGTTTGTTCCAACAAGAATATGATGTTCCTTGTCTTGTTTATGCATATGACATGATATAATGTGGAGATATGATCTAATTCCTCACATCAAATAGTTAAAGTATATATTAAGTGTCAAAAATACTGAATAGGTTAAAAATTTAATATAAATCATTTAACTGAATTAATATTAAGGAATGGACTGCTAATTATACAAGTTACTTTTTATCAAGTAATTTATTCATGTTTTGAAAATATTTAAATGTTTGATACAATTGATGGCAATGATGTAATTTTTTATAATTAAGTTAGACAATATTATTCTAATCAATACAAAAAGATATATATTGTGTTGAATCATCTTTCCAACTAAATTAAGATCCTTATAGGATAATTATGGAATCTGAATAAAATTATTAAAAGTTCACCAAAAACTTTTTAAACTTTGTGAACTTATAAAATTTTCACTTGTATAATCCATACTCATCCATATTTGTTCACTTAGTCTTAAGGGAATTATTAGAACTCCAATTGAGGAGATTCTCACCTAGTCTTTTCCAACCACCTCTATGGATGTAATTCTCGTATATAGTTAGTCACCTTGCATACTCAATTGCTTAACTATCTATTTGATTGCACGAATTACTAAAATGCACTTTCAAAAGCTTTTGAATCTCACAAGGCATATCAATTCAAATTCCCAAGGATTCAATCATGTTGATGGACTTAAAATCAACAAAAAAATTTCAATTAGCTTATAATTCATTGGCGTTATATTCTTAAAATATTATCTTTAGCAACATAAAAACTTTTATCGTGCAAGTAAAGCACAAACCTAAAATAATTTTCCATTAAGGTTATAGTTTGCAGTTATGGTCAGAATTTATTGCACATTTATTCTCCTAAGGAGTAGGCAAGAAAATGTTGTAAAAAGCAATAACGCATTTAAGCTCTGATTCCATCATCTAAACTTATAAACTTATAAAGAAAACATTTTAATTAGTTTCGTGTTTTATTTCGTTGTGTTTCCTTTGCCTTTGATTTTATGTCGTAGGAACCTCCAATCCAATTAAAGGATGTTCCTTTCAGTTTTCTTGATGTAATCATTTTCGGACCTTGCAATTTGAATTGTTTCCCCCTTATGTGTTCTCAATGATATATGACCAATAGCCTAGGTGTCTCTATACTATTTTAGTATCACCCACTCTTAGAGATTGCTTTGACTAATTTACCTTAATAATTTATATAAAAAGTGTATTGAAAGTTGAAAATTGTTTTTAATTACATTGACTTATAATTCTTGACCTGCTGACTTATTGTTAGCTGAAGGTTTTATAATAATGATTTGGATGATAACTTTATAATATTTCAAATTTCAAATTTGGATTATTTCCATTTATTCGAATAGGTAACAATATAGTTTTGTAAAAGAATGTTTCCTTTCTTACAAGATCCCTCTTAGTGAACTTACCTTATTAGACATGATTCCACAATATCCAAAAGGATCTTACCAACCACATAATTCGACAATCAGCTCCGAGAAATTATCAAAATTATTTCTTGACATCTAGGTACTGGAATATTCTAGTAAAGATGATATTAAAGATCCTTCAGACTTAAAGTCAACTCAAAATATAAATGGAGCAACAACTAGTTGAAGAAAATGTTTATTTAAGGAAGAGCCACTGCATTTGAGAATAAGCCAGATTTTTAAAATACTTCAGCAGCATCAATATTCTCGAAAGTCATATCTTTATCAAACTCCTTGTGTCTTAGAAAATGAAAACACTCTTTTGAGATAGATTGTTATTCCTTGAATCTTATATTGAGCAAACTCTATATACATTGTTGTTGAGAGCTTATAGAGGCTTGTTAAACACTACGAGTATGGAAGGTTGAAGAATCTTAGAAAATATGTACTTGTGACCTTAGAGAGGCTCGTCAAAATTTATTACTTGGAGTTTTTATAATGAAATACTCAAGTTAGATACTTTGAGACTGGACGTAACCTTCGTTATAAGTCAAACTAGTATAAATCGATTATGTCATTCTTTCTCTCTTGATTTTAAATTTTCACATTATAGTGTTTGTGTTTAAATTTGCAAGAGGCTCCTTCACTTTTAGAATAGGCTGCTTCTGCTTTAATATTACAAGAGGTTTCTTATATTTTAAATTTTTACAGCCTCTTTTCGTTAACAGGCTCCTTTCATTTTGAAAGCTAACAGTCTCCTTTCATTTTGAAAGTTAACAAGCTCCTTTCAATTTTAAAGTTAACAGGATCCTTTCATCTTGAAAGTTAACAGGCTCCTTTTATTTACAGACCTTTTAGTTGAAATAGCAGGTTCTTATCTTTTACATGAATTGATAGTAACTAGTAATTTTTTTAAAATCACACATAATTCACCTCCCTCTTACATATGTTTGCTTTATCATTTAGTATCAGAGTGAAGTTTCACATTTATTTTGCTTTACAACACATGATAGATCATGACAAACAATTTGAAAAGCCTCGAATGACAATCCATCTCAAAGCCTCCTTATTTCAATGAAAACAACTATTCTTATTGAAAAGAGAGAATGACTATTTATCTTTAATTTATAGATGTTGACATTTAGCAAGCTATGAAAGTTGGAGCTACACCTCCTCTTACTGATGACGTAGAAGTGTGGACTGATGTTGACAAAAGAAATGCACAACTGAATGCCAAAGAAAAACATTATCTTATTTGTGCACAATTTCCAAAAAAGTATGAAAAGATATCCTACTGTTCTACAGCAAAGGAAATATAGGACAAACTTCAAGTTACTTTTGAAGGAACGAATGAGGTAAAGAAACATAGAATAAGTCTTTTAGTTTATCAATACGAAACTAATTGTATGAAACATGAAGAAACCATAGAAAAATTCTTCGAATGTTTTAACAACATCGTCCCAACCTTAAAGAACTCGGGAAAGATATATCCCAATGATAAGCTTGTAACAAAGATTCTAAGGTCATTATTAAAGGAATGGAGACCTAAGGTTATAACTCTAAAAATTGGAAATGATCTCACCACTATTTCACTCGACTGGTTAAGAGAAAATTTGATGATCCATGAAGTCGAGCTTAGGCGAGATGATGGATCCTCATACAGAAGAGGAATGGCATTAAAAGTAGCTGATGAATCAAATCCATTAAACAGTGATGAAAGCAACAATGAGTTGCAAATAGATGGAGATGATGAATTTAATTTCATGGTCAAAAAATATGTGTGCTTCTATAAAAACAAGCTAATGAAAAAAAGAAGGAAACAAGAAAACTGGAAATAACAGGTTCCTATCAAAAGGCAGTAGTAATAGTAGCAATACACAAAACAATCAAATCATATGTTATCACTGCAAGAAGCCTAAACATACAAGACCAGAATTCCCTCATCTTCAAAAGGACAAAACAGAGAATATAAGACCTAAAAAGAAGGCTATGACCGCAACTTTGTCAGATGAGGATTTTGAAAACTTTGAAGAAGAAGAGCTTGAAGAAGTCAACAATGTTTGTTTTATGGCTGAATCAGGAGACGATGAGTTATATTATTTTGAATCTAATATTAAAATAGATGAATTAAGAGATGTATATCATGAACTATATCATCATTATAAAAAATTAATAGTATGGTATTTCAAAAAGGTTGAGAAGTCTAAGAATAATGATGCTCCTTAATGAATAAGATTAAATTATTAGAATCTGCAAATAAAAATTTGTTGTTTAAAAATATGTCTCTTGAAAATGATAATAAACAAAAGGTTTCTAAAAAGGAATTTTTGGAACAAAAGGTAAGTCAGTTAGAGAATGCATTGTTTAAGAACGATTATGATAAGATAAAATGATTAGAGGAAAAAGTTGATGCCCTAGAACTTGAGAAAGAGAAAGTGGTTGGAAAAATCATTTTTCTAGAAAAAGATCTTGCAAATTTTGTTGATGGAAGAAATAATCTTGATACATTAGTTGAGAATGGTAAGGTGTTTTTTATGAGGCTAGAATAGAATATAATGAAAATACTAATATTAGGTCATACAAGAACTTCTTTGTTAAATTCTACAGTAGCTATAGCCAAAACAATAGGAACCTGATAAATGAAAAAAAATTTAGTAACTCTCATTCATCCGTTTTGTACTTTTACTGTAGTAGACATGGTCATATTAGTCATTCCTGTAACTTTCGAAGAATGAAGAAATTATATTAGTCATTCCTGTAACTTTCAAAGAATAAAGAAATTATCTCAAATGTATGCTTGGAGACCAAAAGGTCAAACTACTAACTTGAAAGGACCTATAAAAATTTGAGTATCTAAAATAAGATAATACATTGCTCTGTATGGTCTAAAGCAGGCTCCTCAAGCATGGTATGAGAGTTTAAGTAATTTTTTACTGGAAAATAACTTTGAAAGAAGAAAGGTAGATAAAACTTTATTTATTAAGAAAAAGAAGAATGATTTACTCATAGTGTAAATAGATGTTGATGACATAATATTTGGTGCTACTAATATATCATTATGTGAAGAATTCTCAGCCTTAATACAGGGGGAGTTTGAAATGAGTATGATGGGAGAACTATCTTTCTTTTTTAAGTTGCAAATTAGGCAAACAGAAAAAGGAATCTTCATCAGTCAAGACAAATACACAAAGGAACTCATCAAAATATATAATTTTGAAAATGCCAAACCGATGGGTACTCTTATATATGCTGGAACTAAACATGATAAGGATGAAGAAGGCAAGACTACAGATGAAACAAAATACAAAGGAATGATTGGATCACTTCTATATTTTACAAGCTCAAGACCAGATATTATGTGTAGTGTGTGTCTTTGTGCATGCTTTTAATCAAATCCAAAAGAAAGCCACCTATAATCAGTTAAGAGGATCTTTCATTATCTTCTCGGAGCTATAGATTTTGGATTATGGTATCCAAAAAATGATTCTTTTAACATAGTTGGCTATTTTGATGTAGATTATGCAGGTGATAAAGTTGATAGAAAAAGTACAGGTGGCCACTGTTAATTTCTTGGAGGATGTCTAGTTTTTTGGTCTTGCAAGAAACAAAATTGCACAATGCTTTCGACAACTGAAGCGAAATATATAGTAGCTGCTATCTGTTATGCTCAAATATTATGGATGAAATATCAACTCTAGGATTTTCTCTAAACTTTGATCACATTCCTATATTATGTGATAATAAAAGTGCAATCAATCTTTGTAAAAATTATGTGCATCATTCTAGGACTAAGCATATAAACATCAAACATCACTTTCTTAGAGATCATGTTTTAGAACGAACCATTGATCTTTTTCATGTTAAAACTGAAAATCAAGTGCAGATTACCTGAAATTTAATTCTATTTCAAAATATTATGCTACTTCCTTTTATAGATATTGGCAGGCTACTTCCTTTTATAGAAGGCTCCTCTTAGTTTAGAAGGCTCCTCTTAGTTTAATAGGCTAGAGTAAACATTTCTTAAAAAGGCAGTTATTAAATAGTGTCATTTTAGCTTTTAAAACATGCACACATCGCTCTAACAACTTTCCATATGTGACTGATAGAAGATACACAGACGATTACACCTCCTCTAATAGTGTGTGTGATTGTTCATCTTCACAGGAAATCAACACTCAAGAACTGTTTAGTATATCCTGAAAAGGTTTCTCGCTTCTACTTATCTTCATTGTTCTCAGAAGGGCCGCTTTTCCTCTCTGTATCCTAACTATCTGTTTCTACTTAAATCTCCTAAATCTCACTAACTTACTTGAAATGGCACAAACAAAGTCCAATGGACAAAAGAAAACCTTGACTCCCACTACTAACCATGGCGAAACTCTTTGCCATGAACAGGAGTTTGAAACTCTTATTTTTGAATCGTCTTCTCTGTCACTGATAATAGGATCACTAAACACCCCTATTGAACCTATTTCTATCACCTCTATCAAAAAGCCCTAAGTTTCAGAAGCATCCACTCAAGAGACTCCATATGAGAGAAATAGAAAGATTTTGGCAATGTTGTCTCTTCTTGAAGAATTAGATTCTGATTCATCTTCCAAACGTAATGAATCAAAAAATCAAGTAGCAATATATCTTTGACTCTGGTGAAGAAGATTCTGATGGAAACCCTAGCTCATCAGAAGAAGAAAAAGAAGCAAAAGAAGAAAAAGAAGAAGAAGAAAAATCTTTTAGTGAGGGGGGCTAATGAGAAAAGTAAGATTCCATTCTCCTTCACTTTCACTACCTACTCTTCCTTTCAAAACTTCTGCACCACCACCATCGATCACAGCTCAATCTGGTTCCATACGAAAAGCATTACCTGAACTACATTGGATTGTTAATGATGATGATTCAAATGAAGAACTAGTTACTCTATGTTTGGATGGACGTAAGGTTTTAATAAAATGGAATGATTTATAATGGACATAAATGTAATATAAGAAAATTGTTGTTTGGGAGGGATGGAAGGTTTCACAATGTAATATAGTGAAATGTTGTTTTGAAGAAGGGTTTGTAATGTAATCTAGTGAAATGTTGTTTATTATTTTACATTCCATCTTAAACCCCCAAATCGGAGGTAACTTATTTTTACTGCTTAGGATGGAATGAGATGTAATGTGAAAACCTCCCTTTCCATCTTATTCCATTATATTCCATTATAAACCCTTATCCCAAACGATGGAATAATATTACATTCCATTAATAACAACCCAACCAAACATAGTCTTAGTCTAATAAGACATCCACGAACTAGAGGGAGTGTTACAAAGTAGCCTAAAAAATTGTTGACAAAGAAAAAAGCCCTAACGTTGAATAGAAGGAAGAAGAAAAATGTCGAAAGAGAAAAAGGGAAGAAATAAGAAAAGGAAAAGCGCCTATGGTTGAAGAGAATATTGACGACCCTTTTTTTAATGAGCTAGTTTATGAAGAAGCCCTGTTTGACAAAATTTCAAAAACTAAGAGGTGAAAATCAAAGAAACATAAGAAAGGAGAGTCTTCAGTATCGGTCAAGCTATTTCAATCAATGGAATCTGAAGTAATACAAAATGTGTTATAAGAAGCAAAAGGTGGTTGCTGGACACATTTTGCTTCGTCTCCTATTCAATGACATTGGTGTTCCCATCTCTTTTTATTTTCTTTCTATTGATTGGGAAGATTTTTTTAATTTGGATGAGACATTGTGTGATGATTTAGTTAGATCATTTTACACACACATAAGAAAAGATAAAATTGATGGAAAGTTGGCAATCATTTCTTGGGTATGTGAGTGTGAGATTTTGGTTACTGAGGAAATCTTAGGGATCATACTTAATATAATTCCCATATGCAGAATTGACCCTCCTTGTCATAAATGGGACATTATTGATCTTGATGTGGGAGAAGTTGTAATTTTTATTTACATGCACATTGAGAATACTTATGAATGGAGACCCTGGTGTAGAAATTTCAACTTACTACACGATGCCTTGCATCGATATCAACTACTTCAATCTTTCTAAGGAGTAGTTCAATGGAAGGATGTGGTCTCCTGGACACATATATTATGTATTAATCTACTAAAAGGAAATAATATGAACCTCCCAGCAATGATCCTACAATTTATGGTGGATAAGGGAAGTCATAAGAATACCACTGGTGGTCTGCCTTATTGAATTCTACTCACCAAGATTTTCGCTCATTATGAAGTGTCTTTTGACAATCTAGATTGGTATAAACCTGCCAAGTTTTATTCATCTATTCCCTATCAATTCAGATATAAGCTGAAAGATAATGTGTGAGCAGAGAAGAAAATAGAAAGAGTAGCAGACATGTTAGGTCCTGCTCTATAGAAATTAGCCCCTGTCACACTTCAAAATACAATTGATCTGATCCTTTAACAACAGTTAAGGAATATTCAATCAAGTCAGGATCAAATGTGTAGTTAGATCGACAGTATACAGAATTAACTTATTAACATGCAGATTCTTCTGCGAAATTTTTTTGAATCTCTTAAATGATGATATACTCCTCTTAAAGTTTTCTGTTACTTATTTTTTTTGGGATTATACCTCTGCCTGACTTCTCCTTTTGATAATGAAAAAGGGGGAGAGTTAAGAGTTAACGATATATTTTACTGATATATTAGCATGATTTTGATTTTGCATGATGAAATACTAATCTATGATATATTTTGCTAACTGTTGAAATATTGTTGAACTGAATCTATGAAATTCATATACTATGATTTCATCTAAGTTATATTTTAAAAAAATAAGCTCCTTTCTTAACAAATATAAGAAAGGCTCCTTCTAATCATGGTTACGAGTAAAGACTTATAAAGATTACATGTATCTTTCAAAATCCTTTATTTTTTAAAAATTGAAAATATAGTTGTTATTGCTTGTCATCATCAAAAAGGGGGAGATTGTTAGCTCAAGGTTTTATATTAATGATTTTGATGACAACTTTAAAGTATTTCAAAATTCAAATTTGGATTATTTCCATTTATTCAAATAGGTAACAATATAGTTTTGCAAAATAATGTTTCCTTTCTTACAGGATCCCTCTTTATGAACTTACCTTATTGAAAATGATTCCACAAAATCTAAAAGGATCTTACCAACCACATAATTCGACAATCATCTTCGAACGTTTGTCAAAATTATTTATTAACGTTTGGGTACTAAAAGATTCGAGCAAAGATGATATTAAAGGTCCTTTAGAATCAAAGTCAACTCAAAATATAAATGGAGCAATGGCTAGTTGAAGGAAATATCTATTTAAAGAAGAGCCATTGCATTTGTGAATAAGTCGGATTTTTGAAATACTTTAGCAGCATTAATATTCTCAAAAGTCATATCAAACCCTTGTGCCTTAGAAAGTGAAAACACTCTTTTGAGATAGATTGTTATTCCTTGAAGCTTATATTGAGAAAACCTTATATCTATTGTTGTTGAGAGCTTATAGAGGCTTGTTAAACACTACAAGTGTAGAAGGTTGAAGAACCTTGAAAAATATGTAATTGTGAGCTTGAAGAGGCCCATCAAAATGTACCACTTTGAGTTTTTATAGTGAAATACTCAAGCTAGATACTTAGGGACTAGATGTAGGCTTCGTTATAAGTCGAACTAGTATAAATCGACTTGGTCTCTCTTTCTCTCTTAACTTTTAAATTTCTGCATTATAGTTTTTATATTTAAATTTGCAAGAGGCTCCTTCACTTTTAGAATAGGCTCTTTCTATTTTAATATTGCAAGAGGTTTCTTATGTTTAAAATTTTTAAAGGCTCCTTTCGTTAACAGGCTCCTTTCGTTTTGAACGTTAACAGACTCCTCTTGTTTTGAAATTTAATTGGCTCCTTTGTTTTAAACATTAACAGGCTCCTTTCGTTTTAAAAATTAATAGGCTCCTTTCGATTTGAAAGTTAACAAGATCCTTTCATTTTGAAAGTTAAAAGACTCCTTTTGATTTAAACTTTAATAGGCTCATTTTATTTACATACTTTTTTGATGAAATACCAAGTTCTTATCTTTTATACAAATTGATAGTAACTTGCAAATTTTTTTTACACTACAAGAAATTGTATTTTTAGTGAAAGTAAAAAATTGTCACTAAAAATAATAATAATAGTCACTTTTATTAATAGTGTCCAATCTTTGAAGTCGTCACCTCCCATCATAAATACCTCTATCACTAATGAAATAGTGACTAGTTTAAGAAATGGTCACAATTATGCAACACTTTTATGACACAAATACTGACACTAAACTTGTAAAAATCTGTGACAAAACTATATGGTCATAATAACTTTACATATTTATGACAAGTTTATCGTCACAAATAATACGAAGTAGTGATGAATTAAGTCGTAACAAAACTTCATTGTATTATGACAAAAGTGCTGACACTAAAACCAATGGAATATGTGACAACACTATACGATCACAACAATTTTACATATTTATGACAAGCTTGTCGACACAAATAATATAAAGTAGTGACAAATAAATTCGTAATAGTACTTCATTTTATTGTTACAACACTATCGCCACTAAAATAATTATAAATAGTGGCAAAATATTTGTCACTAATAATTTTTTATTAGTGTCCATTACTTCTTGGTCACTAATATTTTAATAAAAAAGTGTCAACATCATTTCGTCACAAAAATAAAATTAGTTCTTATAAAAAGTATTGTCACTAATGTGTTTATTATTATCACAAATAAAATTATCAATTAATCAACGAAATTACATTAGCTGTAAAAGAAATTTGCATTAATGGCTATATTATCTAATAAATTTCATCACTACTTTATATTATTTGTAACAATAATGTTGTCACGAAATACAGAATATATGTTACAATTAATTTATCTTTAATGTGTTTGTGCTTGTCACAAATAATATTATTAAATTTAACAATTTAATTACATAATCGATAAAAATTTTTGCATTGGTGTCACAAATGATACGGATTTCTAGTTCCAAAATATTATCACACAAGCAAATAAAAATTATTAATATATATAAAATCACCAAAATTTACAAAATTCTAATTTCCAATATGTAAAATTGGAAAATTTAATATCAAAGACAATTATATTTATTACAATTATCCCAAATTACTACGTATTAGGTTAAGCTAAAACTCTCTAAATAAAATTTTCTTGGCTATTCTTCCAGATGAAATTCATGATTGATTTGTTTCCTACAAAATAAATAAAAATAAAATCAATTAATTAGTTTGTAAAATATTAAGCTATAAAGTTAGTATTAACATTTTTATAATAATATAATGAAAATAAGAGAGTGGAAGAAAAGAGACAATTACAACCATTACCTTATGAATGAATAATGTGTCATACCTTTAAAAATAACCAGGTTGCCTTCTTGTCATCCTCATAAATCTCTTTCCAACTAGAGACATGAGGTGGTGCAAGTTGTCAAATGCATATAGTAACTTTTAACTTAAAAAGGCTGACATGTTTACTGCATACCTTATAGTACAGAGGAGGAAAATGAACATCAATTTGTTTTCCTTCAACTTTCTTCTTAGCAAGTCTAGCACTGATTGTTAATCCTTGTCCACTTTTTTAGAATTTACATTTCTTATTTAAACAAATAACAATTAAAAATTTACGTTTTTTAGGTGTTTTTGTCAGATTCCCACCTGCAGCATGAAGCTTGATATGAAGGGTAGTAGTAATACTGAGTTCCTAAATCATTCAAATCAGAAAATAGTTAGTACAGGCTAATATAATTCATACAAGTTGCAAACTAAGAAACAATGGAGATTAATGAAATTACAACTCATCCCTGCAGTTAAGAGAACTAGGCATCAAAGGTTGCCTGATAATATGTTATTTTTCAAGTAGGAAAAGATGGGGGGAAAGAAAGGCTACTGAAGGTAGTCACAGAGAAGGGAGGATTAGTGGTAAAGGTTTTGGAAGAAAGCTTTGTGGTCTAAAATTAGTTTGGAAACATTTCATCCAAAGGTAAATGAATTGCAAAGTACACGAAGAAAATAGTCCAACTAAGACAATATACCTCAAGCGCCTTAAAGGAAAGCAAGTAGCCTTTCCCTTAGTACCAAAACCTAGTGGTAAGGACAACTACTTTAAATTCCAAATAAAAGTAATGGAAAAGTTTATCAATTGATATGTAAAGTAACCTTTCATCGTTGGGCAACATCATGAGTTGCATGTATGGCAACATATGATGAAGACTCGTCTCTGTCAGCTTTAACCTTCATTCCACCTATTTCAGAAACCAGACTTAGAAATAATAGCAACTCTATAAACTATAAGTAGTGAATAAATGAAGAAAAGTAAGACCATGTGTCAATAACATTAAAAAAACATCACAATATTCTAATGGAATTATGAACTAGATAAGTCACAACAAATAAATTCACATACGCCCAAACAGGTGTTCATTCTTTTTAGTTGCACAATAATTTGATTCACAAGCATGTAAATTTATAATCAAACAACCATGAATGAATAATATCTTTCAATAGTTTCAGAGTTAAGATAATAAGTATTATTTTTAATAAATAGAATAATATTATAAATAAGATATGATAAAATTACTTATCAATAATAAGTAAAAAGGTTTCCCTTCTAGAAAGATCACTTACATACTGCAATTCCTAGGGAACTAGATCAGTTCACAATTGAAGATCAACTATTGGACACTACTAAAAATTGACAACGATACCTCCATCACTTACGAAGAATGTGTTAAATGAAGCATAGATATGTGCCACACCAAAAACTTTCTCGCCATCCCTCACTGCAAGTCCAAGAGTTACATTATCTTCCTTTGGTTCTATAACTTTTCTTCTTGACTAGAGATCACGAACAACAAAACCAATAATGAGCAAGTTAACAACCAATACTATTTTTGGATAAAAAAACCTCAAAAGGGCACAAGATATATCTTTAAAAAGAATAAAGCAATCTAATATTACCATATAAACTCAAACCATCCCTATGAACTACAAGGAAAATATGTAGCAAGCTAGCATTCACATACCTAATAAGCAGCAAGTTATAGCAAATTTTGAGAAAGCGAAACTTCTCGCACACAATCTAACGTCAACGAGAGGAAAAATCTAATGTGAAAAAAGGGATTAATAGTAATAAGAGATGTAGATAGAGTTACCATGGATACGGAAGCAAGAGAGCAAGATCATGTGCCAAGGAAGCTTTATCAAAATGCTCTCGTGCTTCCTACAATAATATGAGATCATTCGTAGCTGAGAGTTAGGACTTTTTACAAACACAAGGTAAACAAGAACAGAGCAAATGACTGAGATAGAGAGTTCATAAGAAGCACTTGGTATCTATCAATTAAGTTAAAGATCAAGCTTATGTGGAATTCTCTACGTTCCCAAGTCACAAATAACATATTTATTTCCCAAGAATTAGAAATTATAAACCGAAAGACAGTTCATAAAATAGACGATTATACATTCCTCTCTAATTCTCATGCCTCAAGCTCTCAATCTCCGATATACTCGCACCTTTGCCTCTAATTTAAACAATTTCTCAAGCAGCTAGCATACCTGAGCATCCTTTTAGGCCTTGATGCCAGCGGAGACCACGGGCAATTGATGGAGGCCCTATTAAGCGAGGGAAAGGTCCTGTTTGAGTGCGACGTGGGTAGTAGTGAGGTGTTGGTTGTCAAAGGGTAGGATTTGGATCTCATGATGTTGGATGGATATGCAATCCTTAAGGATGATGGAGAGGTGGTGGTAGTGGTGATGACGATGGTCGTCAGTAGCGACGCAAGAGGGATGGACAACTTCTAGTAGCTTCGATGAGTTGGGCGATAGATGCTGACGCCCGACCATTATATTGATTCTCAAAACCCACTCGTCTTAGTTTTAAAGTTTTAGTCTCTCCCACTGTAATTAGGTTTATTTATTATAATTAAATTACTCGTATCATTTATTTAAAGATAAAACAAACAAAAAAATTAAGAATAACTCTAATTTTAAAAACTGAGTACAAATGTTAAACCGTAAAGGCTTAGTTTGGAAGAGCAGTGGCAGTTGATAATCTGCTGAAATCAACCTGCTGAAATGATAAGTACTTATTTTCAATAAGTACTTATGTGTTTGGGATTGCTATTTTGGTAACTGCTGAAACGTGAAAATAGGTGTTTGGTAAGTGCGGTTGTAGTTGCTGAAAAAAGATAAAATGAC
>JAOTAY010000190.1:15970561-15982430 GCA_025629805.1 Erythroxylum baracoense | reverse complement strand
TTATGAAGAAGTCTTATTGAAATTCCTTTATGACCTACCATTAATTCTGATCGGAGGTAAGTGAAATGAGTTTGTTTCTGAGGTTTGACCTGGTGGGGAATTCCTCCCTTGTGGGATGCGCGTCCAGATGTCACATAGGACGTCGGGCTCGCAACTTGCAGGGGTGGGGATCCAACAGTTGTGGTATCAGAGCAAGTAGGAGTTGGACTCCGAAAACGGGGTCCAACATAAGTCATATAAGCATTTAGTAAATTCAAAGTCATCAAAAACATATTGAATCATAAAACTCCCTAAATCTTGTAGTTTTAATGGAAAGGTGCTTGAAATGATTAAACTACAATTTTCTGTCAGGGTCATCGTTTGATTGTCCTCCTAAGTGTGTTTGTGTGTGAGTATATCCTTAAGAAACTTCACATACTTGGGCATGCATTCCAATGCTTCCACTAATGACAAGTTAAGCTGCAGAAAAATCTGAAGCTTCTTCTGCTTCTCCAAGAATTTGGAGAATTGAGTGTCTACCTGATGTTATTTCACCCTTTGTGGAAACGGAAGCTTAGGTTTGTAAGGTGGTGGAATGTATGACTTCTCTTCTTCTTGCTCTTCCTCTTTCTTCCCTTTTGTCTCCTTGCACTTCTCCTTCGCTTGACTCTCCTGTTGCAAACTTGGTTCTTCCAGTTGCTTACTATTCCTAAGTGTGATCACCTTGAGTTGTTCCTTAAGATTTGTCTCAATGTTGTTTAGTAGGCTAATTGCATTTCTTGAAGATAAGGCAGTAGCAAGTTGGCCTACCTGAACCTCTAAATTATGGATGGATGAAGCATGGTTCTTCAAGATTGCATCATGGCTTGCAAACATCCGTTTCTGGTACTTTTCTTGGGTTGCAAATTTAGAGTTCATGGCATCCATCATCCTATCCATCTTGCTCTCCAAGGCTCCAAATCAATCTTGCTGAAATCTGGGAGGTCCTGGAGGTCTTGTTGGGCCACCTGCATTATTAGCACTCCAAGAAAAATTTGAATGATTTTTCCATCCTGGATTATAAGTGTTGGAGTATGAGTTGTTACCTCTTTATTATGGTTGGCCCAAGTCATTTACCTGTTATGTGCCACTGGCTCCTAATAAGAAACACTCTGCTGTGCAATGGTTGTCCTACCCATATAACTCGCATTGGGTTTGCATGGCTTTGACTATGGATGAAGACGG
The DNA here is from genome assembly GCA_025629805.1 of Erythroxylum baracoense. Lineage (NCBI taxonomy): Eukaryota > Viridiplantae > Streptophyta > Magnoliopsida > Malpighiales > Erythroxylaceae > Erythroxylum > Erythroxylum baracoense. The sequence goes on along the minus strand of JAOTAY010000190.1, from coordinate 15,981,227 downwards.
TCCCTGCATATTGTTCAACTTCTGAGTGAGAACGGTAATCTGAGCTTGCAAAGCTGTAACATAATCAATTGGAATCATCCTTTCTTGTTCCCTTGTACATTGCCTACTCCTTTGATTTGACCACAAGTAACTGTTGTTGGTCAACTCCTCTAAAAGATCATGAGTTGCATCAATGGTTTTCCTCATCAAAGACCATCCAGTAGCTACATCAATGGTCCCTCTTGTAGTTTGATTCACACCATTGTAGAATGTCTGGAGTACGAACTCCCTTAGAAGGTTGTGGTCTGGGAAGCTTCGTTGCAATTCTTTGAACCTCTCCCAAGCTTCATATAAGGACTCCCCATCGTTTTGCTGAAAGTTTGTAATCTCTTTAATGATCCGAGTGGTCTTTGTCAAAGGGAAGTACTTGGCGAGGAAAGCTTGGGCTACTTTCTTCCATGTGGTAATATGAGATGCACTAAATGAGTTGTACCATACCTTGGATCGATCTTGTAAAGTGAATGGAAATAGTCTGAGCCACACAGCATCATTAGACATCCCATTAAATCTAAAAGTATCACAAATCCCCAAGAAGTTTGCTAGGTGGGCATTGGGATCTTCAGTTGATAACCCACATAATTGAACACTATTCTAGAGTATGTTGAGGAGTGCAGGCTTGATTTCAAAATTGTTTGCTTGAACCGCAGGCTTTGTGACTACTTATGGACTAAATCCGAGCCTCATAAAATTCATCAATGTTCTCTCGGCCCCTCTTAGTTCTCCTTCTTTCGCTATATTCTTTTGTAATGCCTCTTAACGCTTAGCTCTTCTTAGCTCTCTTTCGTGTCTTATGATATTGAATAGCTCTTCTTCACTAAACTCAGTAGATCTTCTTGTGCTCCTTGTTTTCATGCACTTACAAATAAAAAAGGAAAAGTATCAAAGACTCTTAAATTAAATTCACCTAAACTAAACAAGATGCTAAACAAATCAATCCCTAGCAATGACGTCAAAAACTTGTTCATTCGCAACCAAACTATTAGTTTTATGTCAAAAATTGCAAGTATACAGGTCATTACTAGTAGTTAAAAACGGATATCGTCCACAGAGATTGATGTTAGACACCACTCAATTTAGGTTAAGCTTTGTTTAGGAAAATGATTTCAAAAGATTACAAGCTGGAAATTAAATGAAAATTAATTAAATTAGCAATAAACACCCAATTAAGGCACAGTGCAGTAATTTGACGGCCAAGGTTTAAAATTAGGAGTTACTCTATCCCTATTTTGCTTTCCTCTTATGTTCTTGATCCAATTATGCTTAACCCAAGATTTTCTAATGTTCAACTACCCTTTCTCAAGGCGTAATTAGCTGTCCCTAATTGAATGAATTAGAATTAGTTATGCTTTCTCTAGACTTACTAACTTTTCCTTATCCTTCAACAAGATTTTAAGCACTCCTATAAGTGATTTTTAACAAACAGCTAAGATCTCTCTTCAACTATTTGAAAAAACCTGAATATTTATTAGATCCATTGGGAGGTAACTCTCGTTACACTACCCAACTCAAATAACCACACTCACCCTCTCAGTCTATTGTATGGTATAAGCATAATAAATGTCACAAAACATCTTTCATTGTATCAAAAATGACAAGAGTTCCATGAATAGTTCAAGAACAACTCCTACAAAGTGTTTAGCTACTCATATTCATAAACAATCCAACAAAGTCCATGTTTTTCACACTAAAAGTTAAAAAGAAAAAAGAATAAAAACTAGGTAAAGTCAAGAACTCCTCCTTTCTACTCCAAAAAACTAGAAAAACTCTGAATCTTGATGTTTTCGCCACTTTTCCAAGATGGATTCTATGTTTCCCTCTTTGGCTGGCCTCTAAAAGACTCACTTTTTCTATTTTTGGTGTGTCTACTGATGGATGGAGGCTCCTAGGGTTTAGAGCCTTCTTTTTATTTCAAGGGGAGGGTCAAACCACTTAAAAGCCCGTGGTTGACCTAATTTTGGCAAGTTTTCCACCTGTCACCTTCATGTACAAGCACAATCGTGACGGAGAGGTAATCACCTGTAATTGCACGATCGTGCACAAGCATGATCGTGACAGAGAGGTAGTCATTTGTAGTTGCACGATCGTGCAATGTTGTCTAACAGCTTTCTGCACTCTTCACTCTGTTGGCCATAACTTCCTCTCCGAACCTTCGAATGTCCTTCCTCTCCACCAAATTTCATTGTCATCTAAATCCTCTAAGTCTGCCCAGTGGTGCCATTAAATCACCTGTACCACATCCACAGCTGCAAATTCGATACCTGTACAATTCATCAACAAGGTGCATCAATCCATACTAAAAAATAAGCTCCAAAACTACCCTCAAACACTAAATAATGTAAAGAAAAAACTAAACACTTTAAAGATAAAGAAAAGATGCTAATGATCACATAAACTAGAACTAAAACACATAAAGAAGCACTTAAAACACATGAAAACACACTAGAAACATAACTTAAAAAGAAACTTATCAACTCAAACTCTTTTAAAGACTTCAGCTTGTGAGCCTATAAATAAAAGGAGTTTATATAATTTTAAATATAAAACAAAATCAAGAAATATTTTAATATTCTATAATAATTCCGATACTACACAAATCAAAGGTTTGTGAGCTTTTCTATAGAAGATGATTGTAAAGGAAATAGTATAGGAGAAAAAACCTATTTTGGTGGGTTTGTTGGAGACCAAAATAAAGAATCAGTCTGATCAAAGAGGTATGACTTTTTTGGGGCTAAATTAAAGATTATTTCTATTATTCTTATCATTATAATAGCAGAATTTTATCCTACTAAAATTTTGATATTGTGGAGGCTAAGTATGTTAAGATGAGTGAGCGGTTCATTTATCTGCATTGTTGGCTTAGAGGCAAGTTCTATTTTGAAATAACAATTATTTATGCATCGAATTTTGCTTTTCAAAGGGAAAAGTTAAAGGAGGAGCTGAAGATCCTTCATGATGGTATGCAATTACTTTGGCTAGTATTAGGAGATTTCAGTTGTTGTCATAAGTTAAATGAAGTGGAGGGAGGAGCTAGTTTCAATACTAAAACAGGTAAAGAACTTTCTCTATTTTTTCAAAGGGTTGATTTACTAGACCTTAAAGGAATTGGTAGATGGTTCACTTAAACAAACAACAAGGGAGTATGTTAATAAAGAAAAAGCTAGATAAAGCCTTAGTTAATCACATATGGCTCAACTTATTCCCTATAGCCTCAACATTGTTTGGTGATCCTGTGTTATCTGATCATCCATATATATTGGTACAACAAACATGTACAGGGACAAGAATAGGAGCACCCTTCAGATTTTTCAATAGTTTAACTCAAGTAGAGGGTTTTATGACCTTAATCAGCAGGGTGCAGGAGCAGGAGGTCTAAGGTTACAAATCTTTCCAACTTATGAAAAAATTGAAGTTAGTTAAAATAGTTATTAAGTAATTTAGTAAGGGAAGATTTTAGGATTTGAATTATTTGAGTAAAGCATTTGCAAAGGCTTAGCAGAAGTGTTATCAAGATCCTCATAATATGGGTCTAAGAAACATTGAAGCAGAGAGGATGAGGCAGCACCAGGAAGAGTTGAAATTGCAGAATTCTATTTTAAAACAAAAAGCTAGACAAACTTGGCTCAAAGATAGGGATATTAATTCTAAGTTTTTCCATACATCTTAGCTAGCGAGGAGGAACAATAATACAATTACTGAATTGAAAGATGAGATGGGTCATATTATATATGATCAACAGGAGTTATTAAACTACATCAAAGGCTACTTTAATAATCTTATGGAAAGGACTGAAGTTCAGCCAGGAGGTTTTGGGGTGAAAAATGTTTTGGAATTTAGTCCAAATCAGTCACTCTTGGAGATGCTCAGTGCTCTTCACCTATGTGAATATAATTTTTTGACTTGAAATTGTCTTATTTAAGACAATTCAATATTAAGTAAGCCTATCAATTATTATGTATTAAGGATATATAATTAATTTTTATTTTAATGTCTTATTTTTTAAAATTTTTTGAATTTATGACATTCCAATATTAAGTAGGCCTTTTAATTATTATGTATCAAAAAAATATTTTTTATTTTAATGTCTCATTTTTTAAATTTTAAACTTTTAAAAATCAAACGTTAAAATTAAAATTTTAAAATAATTTATTATTTTTTACTTTATTATTCCTTAAAAAATTTTCAATAACCTTATATAGTATATTCTCAAGAGACAAAAGGTTTTTTTCCATTATATAGAATTCAGAATTTAATAGTAAAGTGAGACCTGCAATGCTCAATAAGGGTCATTTGAATGTTCCCTATTTTGATTGAAACCTTGAGTTTAGACTACAATGGAACATCCCATAAATTTCGTTGTGGTCATGCCTACTTGAAAGATGATTAGGACTTGACTTGATAGTCTAATTTTGATATAATCAAAATTTGAATTAAATCAATATTATTGTAGTTATTTATTTTTATGAATAATGATGAGACAAATTCAGTAAGTGAAGATGAGAAACGTGCCGATGACAATGATTGAGCATTGGGAAGAACTTTTTTTTAAAAATTATGAATAGATTAAGAGTTTTGCTTAATATTTTTGAACAAGATTTTCATTATATTTAAACATTTATTTATTTTGATGAAATTTCAAAGTTATGTTTAGCAAATATTTATTGATACGTAAAATATTACTTTTGGATTGCCAACACATGTAGTTTGAATATTTTATAAGAAAATATTTAAATTTGTTTGCAAATAATAATATTAAAGAAAAATCGTGCAAGTAGTTTTTAGTTTCTAAATTTCTACAATAATGACAAAATTAATCATTAGAGTGGTTAATTTTAATATGGCATTATAGCAAGAAGTATTTATCATTAATTTGTTACGTTTATATTAATAATAACCTTTGTAACAAAAAGTTGATGATTAAGTGACAACAAAATTTTTTGTCACAAAAATTACGAATAGTAGTGACCATAGTGATAGTTCCATTTTTGTGACAATATTAAGTAGATAATAAATAATTGAATTTTTATTGAAAAAATTTTTAGTCATAAAAAAGTAAAATATTGTGTGAAGGTAAATCGTTTCGTCATAACAAGATAAAAATATTATTGACCAAACTATGTTTTACCGTAACAAATAGAAAATATTAATGACCAACATATGTTTTGTCATAATTATAATTCATTACCACCAAAATTACTTTGGCGCCAAATTACATATGCTTTTAGTGACAAAACTTAGTGATAAAAGAAAATTTGACACTATTAATATATAAATAGTGACAATTTAATTGTGAAAGATATATTAATAGTGACAATTTAATTATGAAAGATACTAAATTGTCATAATTACCACTGTATTAGTGACAAAAAAATAAATCATCACAGTTAATCCAAACAATAGTGACAATCAATTGTTTGTCACAAAAACCTTATATCTGTGACGAAATGATAGTTAGTCACAAAAATGCTGTCATTAAATGCCTTAACTCTCATAAAAAATATAGCTAGGAAAATTAAGAAGCAAATTCAATGCAACAACAAAATTAAATATTTTATAATGATAATTTGTATTTGAATTATTAAATATTTTCTATTAATCTAAACGAATACCTAATTTTGTATTAGTTACCAACATATGTTTGTTACAATTACAATTAATTCCCGCAAAATTATTTTGGGCCCAAATTTCATAGGCTTTTAGTGACAAAACTTAGTGATAAAATAAATTTTAACACTATTAATATAATAATAGTGACAATTTAACTGTGAAAGATACTAAATTGCCACAATTACCATTGTATTAGTGACAAAAATATAAATAATCACAAATAATCCAAATAATAGTGTCAATCAATTTTCTTGGCATTAAAAAACCTCATATTTGTGATGATAAAAATAGTTAGTCACAAAAAAATTGTCATTAAATTATGAATAGTTGTGACCATAGTTGTAGTTCAGTTATTACAGTAATATGACATAGACACTAATTAATTGAATATTTATTGAGCAAAAATTTTTGTCACAGCTGGTAAAATATTGTGTGACGATTAACTATTTTATAACAAAAAAATATTAGTGATCAAACTATGTTTTGTCACAATAAATAGAAAATATTAGTTATTAACATATGTTTTGTCACAATTACAATTTATTCCCGCCAAAATTATTTTGGCGCTAAATTACATAGGCTTTTAATGACAAAACTTAATGATAAAAGAAAATTTGACACTATTAATATATTAATAGTGACAACTTAATTATGAAAGATAGTAAATTGTTAAAATTACTATTATATTAGTCACAAAAAATAAATCATCACAATTAATCCAAACAATAGTGTTAATTAATTGTCTTGTCACAAAAAACCTCGTATTTCTGATGAAATAATAGTTAGTCATAAAAAATTGTCACTAAATGTCTTAACTCTTGTAGTGATACACAATTCACCCGCCTCTTGCGTGTGTTTGCTTTATCACTTATTTGTATTGATGCCACATGTGAAGTTTAAAAACAATGTGATATTCTAGTTGTACCATTCCAATTATCCAATTATGTTTTTTTTACCAACATGTGATATTCCAATTATGCCAACAAATTATACATTTTTTTATGTGAGTAAACAAAGATGGATGGGGGAATGGAAATTTGACTATGTTTTATGGTGAAAATTTTGTTTATAGAGAAAATGTTGAATTTGCGGGTGGAAATAAAAAGTTGAGGCGTTGAAATTGATAGGTTTTGTTATTGAAACATTGAGAGGATGCTTACATAGGATGTCAAAGGTCTACAAGAAAATAGGTTTATGTATAGGATGCAAGGAACTAATATGAAAAATGGTTTGAAGGAGGTGGATAAGAGTGACGCTTGTATGATGGAGATATGTAAGCTAATTACAGAATATAAAATGATAGAGATCTAGGTTGATTATAAATCCTATTTGTCACGTTTACAACAATCTTTTAATGGTGATTTTATGGTGGAGTTATAACCAGGATTAAGATAATGTCCCCATTAATGTCACTTAATCTATTGTCATGCAATCCATAAATGAAGATTTGGATGAATAAGAAGAAGTAGGTGTAAGTGGTAGTGAAGTTGACATAAATGAACAAGAAGGGAATTTATTTGTTGATGTAAGATTATAGAGGAGTTTGATTCAGATTGGATGATGAAAAGATGGAATTATCTAGGGATTTAGGTCTTTTATTTAAAAGGGGACAATTAAAGAAAAAAGTTAAGAGTTATATTTGCAAAATCTAACAGGAAAAAGTAAAGCTAAAGAAGAAAATGCAGCGAATGATGGAGATGATAATGATGGGAATGATATACAAGATGAAATTATGACAAATTACTTTGAATCAGATGACAATTTTAGCTTAAAGAAGGTGGTTCAGATGTGGATAAGGTGTTAAGACATAAATCAAATGTTTGTAGATTCAACCCTCATAAAAAAAAAGATTGAGATTGATTTTAGTATGTTGTTTGATGATTCTAACCAATTCAAGAAAGAACTTTACAAGCTATTTGTTAATGAAAAAAGGGAGTTCATTTTTACGAGGAATACAAAATAATTTATGAGAACCAAATATGTGCGTAAATACTGCAAATGGTATATTTTGGTGAGCTTGGTGAAATATTTAAATAGTTTTCAACTAAATATTCTCAAAATTTCTAGAAATTTTAAATTTAGGCTTCATTAATGTTATGGATTGACTGTTTACATATATCTATATAGCTTCAATAGACTTAAGGAAGTTTGTTAAGAAGGATTTGATAGTCGATGTTGGTTATAGTGTTTGTTATAACACTAAGAAGTTGATGAAAGAGGAAGTGCAAGGAGTTGTAAGCGTAGAATATAACAAGTTGTGGGGTTATAAGGAAGAATTATTGAGTCCAAATTTAGTTTGAGAATTTAATTAATTGTTGAAAGGCCATCACTTGAAAAATGATTTATAACCATCATTTAATAGAATATATGTGTACTTCCAAGATTTCTCATCATCCAAGAAGTCTGTATGACAACCATTAACCTATAAAAATATAAAAATTCTTTGTCTAACTTATTTGTTGAAATTACATATATTTTTTACTCATAATGCTCAATTTTAACATAATGCATAAAATCAAAGGCAAAGGAGACACAATAACATAAAAACGTGAAACTAATTAAAGGTTCAGTGTCTTTTTGATGGGTATATTGACTACTAAAAACTTAAGAATTAATACTTATCGAAAGCAATTTTTAAACGACTTAAGAAATAAAGCACAAGAATGATAGATAAAAAGAAAGGGTAAAAGCATGGAACTACTTATGTTTCAGTTTTGACAGTTGTCTGATGAAAAGAAGAAAAAAGAATGGGAGCTAAGATATCAATTGTACCAAACTGTGTACAAATTTTTAGTAGCAAGCTATCCTTGTCTTAACTTACAAACTAAAGTGTAGAGGTCACATATGTTCGCAGTTTTATGATCAAGAACATAATAAGCCTAGTCATCAGTACCAAATCTCAATCATCTCTTTCTCAGTGGGCTAAAGGCCAAGGAAGATGATTTACAATCCTTTTTAGGGGGTTTTGTAACACCCCTTGTATGAAACCTACAACCATCCACGCACATAGCAACCAAATTCTTGTACACACATTCAAGGTATACAATTTTATTCAATGCTATACATATACACATTACCAAACTCCCTAATGCTCAACATTATCATTTAATAGTAGCAATACATCTTTACATTTATATAGTAATCCAAAAGAGAACATACAATTTCCTTTATTACATATAAAACCATTCTTTAATTGAAAGACCCTTACTTTTACTCCTATCTGTTGGCCTTGGTCCCTGCAGATGTTCCCTGCACCTCACTCTTATGACTTGGACTTACACAGATTAACACATGTGCTAAGCTTGAAAGCTTAGTGGGGAAAACATTTAGTTTGGATGACCACTCACAGTAGTCATCCGCCAAGCACACATATTAAAAAATATCACAACTTATATATCATAAATTCACATTCATGAACCAAACATTGATATTCAATGCTCATGTAAACAACGATGGTTATTTAAGAAAAGTACATAATGTCAATAGGTTTCGACAAATTATCCATATATAGAAAATGCACATTTATAAGCCAAATATTGATATTCAACGCTCATTGATAAAAATTATCAATATATTTTCACATCATTACAATTTATCATTACAACCAATATAAATGCTCTTCAATACCAATTACTCATGTTGTCTTGCTGTATTTCTTATTTATGACTGTTAAGTTTCCTTTCTGTGTTAAGCCTGCATATTTTCTGTAGGTGTGGATAACAGGTGCTGTGGATATTTGAAGATATCAAATTGTGGATACCCAAAGGTATCGAACTGTGGATACTTGAAGGTATCAAACTGTGGACATCGGTGGTGTCAAACTGTAGCAGTTGCAACGTAACCCTATAGGCACGCCTATCTATCCACAATCAAGACAATAAAGTAGGCATTATAACATTTCCTTTAACCATTTTCAAGTTTCACAGTTCATATATCAAAAAATCATATGAAATATATTTCAAGTCATAAAATCTATATATGTGTTCATACATGCAGTTCATAACTTACCACCATTAGAAGGGTGTCAAAATCACACTTTTATAATCATACTATACATATATAGCAATAAATATGGTTACCAATCATTTATGTACAAGTAAGTTTTCTTTGGAATGCATTATGCTCAATCTTAAATTCCAATGTTCAATCACCCAATTCACACATGGTAAGTCCTATTTCATTTATTTAGAGGTGCTTGATAGGTCTCATGCACATTTAAAAAGATTCAGATAAGATTTGGTAAAAAAATCGGAAACAAAAACAATGCCATAGTCGTGACATATACTCTCTCCAATCTTACCACTACTTGTTCCTTAATATGCATATAGACAAAGTCAGAATTGGGTTTTGAGGTCTTCTTGACATTTTTTTCTATGTCTATAGTTTCTATAGCACCAATAATCAGACCATTGGTCTTCTAAATCATGAGGTATAAGCAAAATATCACAAGTTGCTCCAAAACAGGGGCAACATCAAGTTACCCTTTTCAATCTCAATTTCCAAGGTTATAGAGCAAGAATTAAGTTAGAGTCCCTTCTAGAGATATTTAGCTCTATGTCTTAGGTTTCATATGAAACTAAAATCATATAATTTAGAGGTCTGTAGGCTAAGTTATGACTCAAAAAATATGACTAACTCAAACAAACTCTAGACAGAATTGCACTACACAATATGCTCTTGTCATATTCAACCAATTCTTTCCTAGATAACCATAAAATAACACCAAAGCAACATCCTAGCAACAATTCCACATCTAAGTAAATCTTTATATTCATTAAATCACACAAATATAGAAATCAATTATGTCACGACCTAGTAACTGAATGTCTTTCCCTTTTTATTTTATTTAAAAAAATTTGGGCAGCACAATGGCTGTATTTTAAAAATCCCAAGACCTGTAAACAACTTTAAACACACTTCTATATTCACACCAAAAATTTTACCAAAACTGCAGGACTTTAAAGTCCACTCAAAGCAACCTCAACAACAGTATCAAAGTTCATACATTAGGTCTTTTACAATG
>JAOTAY010000190.1:15957855-15970461 GCA_025629805.1 Erythroxylum baracoense | reverse complement strand
ATATAATAAAATATAAGTGTGGGGGGGTGGGGGGGGGGTTCGATTAATTACTAATTAACTAGAAATCTAAATTAAATCAACTAAATATAAAAGTGAGAACTTCAAGAATATGTAACTCCATTTCAATGGAATGATCTCTCTGATTGTAACATTGATCATTGGTCTAAAAAGAATATTTGTCACAATTCAAGCAGTTAGTCTAAAACATATTAGATAGTTGTAATAAGTCTTAAATTTTCATAAATTATTTGATTCAAACCCAGCATCCAATCCAAAACTTACCATCTATTAACTGAGTGTAATGACATTCCATATCAATTAAATGATATCAATAAGCTTAGTGAAAAAAACTATACCTTAAATTAAATAAAAGAGATAACTACAATTATTCAACTTAGTTTTCTTGTTTATCATAAAGTTAAATATACAATTTCATAAATAACCCATTTGTTACTTGTACCGGTCTTTTATGACAATTACGGATTATTGAATTCATAGATATCGATAGAATAATCAACATTAAATAATTTTTTCAGATTAATCAATATTAATCATTTATGAAATATAAGAACTCAAAACAAGAAATACTTGAACTAAAACATGAATAAAAGTTAAGAACAAAACCTCACAAGGTTACAACTGGAGTCTTAAATCCCTTTGAATCAGAATAATTGAGTTTAGTACACATAACTTTTGCTTCAATACCAAAAATAGAAGAAAGATGAAATAATGAGAGAAAAGTAAGAAGAAATGATTGATTCTTTGGAGAGGTGTGGAACATCCCTTTTATAGTGGTTTCCTACTCTAAACCTAATCTTATCCCACCTTGCAAAGATGCTTATCTAAACTTATCCCTATCCCTTTATGATAAGGATAGAAGGCAGTTTCCTACTTAAACTTCAATTCTTCAAGTAAATCTGACATTTGTCTTTATCTTCTCTTATCCATGCAACATCACCAAAGTGTCCCAGTTTGCTGCAATCTCCATTTTTCATTTCCTAAAACAAAACAAACATTAATTTTCCCATTTAAGCACCAAAATAAATCCAGAAAAGGGAGAAAATATTAATTAATATAACAAGATAACATCTTATCAACATTTTATTATGGGTTCAAGGATTAGTTAATTGTCTTTTTATTCTTTTTTTTATCACAAATTATCTTGAACTTATTAGAAAAGTAATTTTGTCCTTGCTTAATTTTAATACTTTTATCTCCTTATCTAATCAATTCTCACTAAATTCATATATTTTACAAAATACTTTAATTCTTCTTATTTGTAAGACGTGAACATACTTAGATAATTATTTGTAGAATTGGTGAAATACATAGTTCAATGCCTTTCCCTCATATTCATTGGACTATATCTGTCTGAACGAATTAATTGCAATGGATTAGAAGTTCATATTCCCTTTGTAAATTATTTTCTTGACATTTTACCATCTAAACAATGTTCACAAATAGATAGATCTACTTAATTTAAATGACCTAAAAGGCCTTATTTAACTAATTAAATTATTCAATTTTAAACAATGTGACAAATTCTATTATGTCAAAAAATTATATTGTAATTGAAATTACTAGATGTAAATAAGGAATAACTTATATTACTAATTTTATATACAATATATATTATAACAAATTCATCCAATATAAATCTATGACCATAATAAATGGTCTTAAGATAGAAATCCATTCCATCACTCTATAATTTTTCACTAAATACACGTTTAATTAATACCAATACAGAATTTAGATTTTGTTGAGTCTTTGGAGCAAAAAACATTTTATGTAGAATTAAGGGTTGATCATCACACATGTCTAACTTACAGGTGTCAATCCCTTGACAACAACTCTTAAGTTGTCATTTATATAATTCAATCATCTTTCATATGAGATTTTTCACAATTTTATGAAAGTACTCCTATCCTTGGCTATATAGTTTATTACTTCTAAGTTTACAATCCTCAAAGGATGACTATCAATCATAAAACAAAACAAGAGACGTAGATAGAAAAATATGTATACTAAAAGGTTGTACCTTTTTAGATTTTATAATCATGAGTGAAATGAACCTGATTTTCACAATTATAACACTTCACTTTTTTCATGGTTTTCTTCTTGAAAGGAAGTTTTCTTTTCCCATGTTATTTCCACTTGTTTTACTTATATGCTTGAGCATTGTAGCCATTTTTCTTAGCTTTTTTTCATTTGAACCGATAGTGATATTTACGCTTCTTATTGATAACTCTAATTAAACTAAAACTAACTATATATACCTCATAAGTTACTTTAGAAGCTTTAAGAAATTTTATTCTAATATAAGATGTCCCATATCATCCTTCATCATCTTGATGATCTTATATAAGTCAGATACATTTTCATATGCTGCCAACTTTGAGAAAAAGAAAGGATAACTACCTACACTTAATGTTCATTAGATAAAACATAACCAATATCTTGCAACTTACTTATCACATTTAATATATGCTTTAAATTATTTTATATTACGTGATTAGCTAGCTTCTTATATCAAACTTGATAAACAGTGACCTCAATTTAGTTACTAAGGTGCCTCCAAATTCAAGTAGACAAAGAGGATCACATGACCTTAATAGTCTAATGCTTTCAAAACACACACATAATGTCTTTATCCATACTACTAAACAATATAATACAAGCCAATAAGTTGTTCTTTCTTCAAATCTTATATACAACATAGTCAATTTTATATTAAACTATATTTCCATCCTCAAGAATATCTACGACTATGTTTGGTGGTTCTATAGTCTCTTAATCTTCTAGCGCATATTGGATTTTCATGCTCCAAATTTTATAATTATCACTAGTCAACATTTTACCTTTATTATGCTCAACAACAATGTGCTTTAATGCAGTAGTCATATTTGAAACATTAAATTTCTACATTAAGGTAAAAAAGACATACAGGTAATTAATGTCATATCATGTAAATACACTGTTTATATCTAAGATCAATAATTAGTTTCAATTTCTTATGAAATAGAAAGATCATAAAGTTATTAATCATTATTTATATAAAAATTAAATAACAATTACAATACTTGAGTTTTTTTTGCACACATAACATATGTAAAACAAATAATAATGATGATAAAAAAGGAGTTTGATTATACATAGATTAATATAAAATAAACGAATAAATTGTCAATTTATAATTAAATACAATGTATAAAATATTATTACAAATCATGTATATACTTAACTAAAAAATGAATGGCAACACATCATATATATAGCAACATATTACTTAAATAATCTTTAGACAACTCTATTCTAGATGATACATGACCTAAATATGAAAAACCCTACATGGGATATAGTTAACTAATGTACATGGTAGAGTTCTCAAAGCATAATATGAAATAGCTCTAATTATTTCAATAGGGAACCCTATATGTTATAAAGTCTTGATCAAATCTCTTTATTTATTTTCTCATAAAATAATATTACTAATAATCTATATTATTTTTGTTAGGTGATTCCCAATTCCAATTTATGCTTAACATTTCATCTTTTAATTATGACAGTTTTAAAAGCAAGGTTTTGTACTCACTTCAACATTTTTGAAGGCCAAACAATCACCAAAATATAGTTCTTCAATTACATTATTAATAGAAATAAAATATTATGTTAAATCTTCTCTAGGAAATAATTGTAAATGGAATAACTATTTTAGCATGGTGATGTTCCAACTATGCAATAATACATAGAATTCTGAATGTCCTCTTTATACCATATGATGATGAAATGTTTCACCATATTGGAGGGAAAATTTATACCTTTTCCTCATTATAAGAAGAAAATTCACTTGCTTGATTATTGCTAGGTAGGCTTAATATGAAGTTCAGGGTTTGTCACTAGATGGGGCATCACAAAAAGACATGTAACACTAAATGAAAAGAGTCAATATAACATGCAAAGATAGCCAAAAAAAAAAAGGAATAAGAAGCTAAAGAAACTCTCTTCACTATTATTGTCTTATCTGTTTACACCAACAAGTATTTTTAACTTATAGAGTATAAGTATATATGTCACATGGCATATGATGAGTCTCTTTTCAAAATCCTTGATAAGAGCTACCAAAGGAAATTTATAATAGGCAATGATGCTCTCCTAGGAGTGAAAGGAAGATGATATATTGTTGTTCACTTTAATAGATATCAAGTTAATAATTGAAGTGCTTCTAGTGTCTAGTCTTGATCGAAATCTACTGAATTTTGATAAGTTAATTAAACAAAACTTATTTTGAGCATTGATAAGGGTGACTTGTGATAATTGGCTTTAAAGAATTTGAATTGATGAGAGTTTGCATTAAAAAAAACCTTTTTACGTGATTTGAATGTTAAAACTAAATGTTTTGGAGAGTATAAATCCATAATTAAGTTGTTTATATTAGTGAGTCTATAATATAACATAGTAGATTAGCACATGTTAATAATGGTTTATAGAAAAAAATGAATGAGAATGATGTTGTGAAAGGTCTTCTTAAGGAGACAAAAACTAGTGAAGTCTTTCAAGCATTCCAATTTGAGAAGCAAGCAAGATTTCCTTTTGAAAATGCTTATTGGAGAGTTAAAGAGAGGTTGGATGTAACACCCCCTATACGGAATCTGTAATCAGCTACATATATGGCAACCAATTTCCTGTACATACATTTATGACATACATTTCTATTCAATGCTATACATATACAAATTACAAAATTTCACATCACTTAACATTATCATTTAAAAGTAGTATTACATCTTTATATTTACATGATAATCCAAAAGAAAACAAATAATTTCCTTATCTCTTTTACATGTACAATCATCTTAAACCAAAACACATTCCAAAGGTACTTTTTCTCCTAACTATTGGCCTTGGTCCCTACAGATTTTCCCTGTACCTTACTCCTATGACCTGGACCTACATGGATTAACACCCGTGCTAAGCTTGAAATCTTAGTAAGGAAAATACTTAGTTTGGATGATCACTCACAGTAGTCATCTGCCAAGCACACACATTCAAAAATATCATAACTTACATTCTATAAATTCACATTCATGAGCGAAACATTGATATTCAATGCACATGTAAACAATGATGGCATAATTAAGCAGAGTACATAATGTAAATATGCTTCAACATATTATCCATATGCCGAAAATTCCCATTTATAAGCCAAATATTGATATTCAATGCTCATTGATTTAAATTATCAATATAATTGCAAATCATTACAATCAATACAAATGCTCATCAATACCAATTATTCTTGTTGTCATGTTGTATTTCTTATTTATGACTATTAAGTTTCCTTTCTGTGTTAAGCCTGCACATTTTCTATAGGTGTGGATAATGGGTACTATGGATATATAAACATATCAAACTTTTTATACTCGAAAATATCAAACTGTGGATACTCGAAAGTATCGAACTGTGAATACCCAAAGGCATCAAACAGTGGAGACATTATAGTCTCAAATGAAGATACCATTGGTGTCAAACTATAGCAGTTTCACTATAACCCTATAGGCATGCCTATCTACCCACCGCCAAGATAATAGAGCAGGCACTGTAACATTTCCTTTAACCATTTGTCAATTTCACAATTCATGTATTGACAAGTCATATGGTATACATTTCAAGTCATACAATTTGTATTTATGTTCATACATGCAAGTCATAACTTACTACCATCAGAAGGGTGTCAAAATCACACTTGTATAATCATACTATACACTTATGAGCAATAAATATGTATGCAAATCATTTATATACATGTAAGTTTTCTTTGGAATGCATTATGCTCAATCTTAAATTCCAATGTTCAATCACCCAATTCACATATGATAAGTCCTATTTTATTTATTTCTAGGTGTTTAAAAATTTTCATAGACATTCAAAAAGGTTCAGATATGATTCGGTAAAAATCATAAATGAAAAAAAACTCCAGATAGTGCAATTTCCTTCCTATCGTGTTCCCTGCCCAGAATTCATATCTCCAATTGTTCTGAAATTTTCATTAAAAAAACATTCAAATTAGGTTTTTGTGTCTTCTAGAAATTTGTTCTGCTATTTCTCTAGTTTCCAAATAACTAAAAATTAAAACCATTTTAAATTCTAAATCATGAGATATAGACCAAATATCACAAGATGCTCCAAAATAACATCAGGTCACCATTTTTTATCTCAATTTCCAATATCATAAAGTCAGAATTAAGTCGTAGTCTCTTATAGAGATTTCTATTTCTATGTCTTATTTTTCATATGAAACTAAAATAACCCAATTTAGAGGTCTATAGATTGAGTTATGTCCTAAACAATATGATTGGTTCAACAAACCATAGATAAAATTTCACTATACGATACTCTCTTATTATATTCAACTAATTCTATACAAGATAATACTAAAATAACACCAAAGCATCATCCCAGAAATGATTACACATCCAAATGAATCTTTGTATCCATTTAAACATAAAAACAAAGGGAAATTAGACTAAGTATAGTCCCAAACCTTAAAATTGCAAATTAGTCCTTTTAATGCCTTTCCTTCCTTCCTCTTTGGCTTTGCTTGACTTACCAAAGGAAAAATGATTGGATGAAGAAGGTGAAATGGACAGGAGAAAAATCTGAAGTTAACGGCCTCGAAGTGTTGTCCATCTCCCCTCTCCATATGCCTTTTCATGAATTTTCTAGTAGTAGACACATGTTTCAATCCCATTAGACTATATGTTATAATCCTATTGGACTAAGTTTTACAATCCTATTAGACCACGTGATACAATTCTATTGGACCATGTGTTACAATTTTGTTGACATATGTAAACTTTAATCTTATTGGTCACACATGCTTTACTCCAATTTGTCCATGTGTTAACTTTAGAAAAAATTACATATTAGTCCTTTTGTCTTCCTTTATTTCCCAAATTGGCCTACAATCTTATCAATTAATTTCATTTCCTTATTTCTTAAGTTTCTAATGGAATAAATTTCATACAATTTGGTTTATCATATCGGGAGTTATACCCAATAAACTACAGGCTTTTTGAAAACAAGGACAGTAGCTAGAACTCAACTTCAAACCAGAATTCAAAAATCTTCAAGGCAGAATCAAATTTCAGTTCCTCTATCAAAGTTTTAGAGCTATATCTCTAGTTTAATCTCCAATTGGAATTATCTAATTTTGAGGTCTATAAGCCAAGATATGGCCAAATTATAGAAGTCTGTTTAGTGATACCTATCCATCCACATCCCAAATCAACTAACTTCGGTCTTATTATGCAAGAGCAACGCAAAAACAGATCCAATTTAACCAACAACATTCCATAAGCAAATGGGATAATTCTTCTACTAATTTCCCTCACATCACATTCATAAATCCAAGCAAACATATCAAAAATACCCATCTATATTTCATGTCTAAGTATGTATGTCCATGCCAAAAAGGGCAAATTACCCATGTCTTTCACATTAAGTAACATTATGTCTCTTACTATACTTAGATGCACTTAATTTTTTATGCTCACTTTTTAATACACCCTAGATATGTTATAATACTTCCAGGGTATACGTTAGGGCTTTACATTGGAAATACTTCATAATGATGTATATAAACGTATGAGTGAGATCCCACTAAATGGAAGAAAATTTTTCATGCTACTTATTAATGATTATATTTTATACACCTAAACTACTTTCTTGAATCATAAGAATGGGGTGTTTTAAGAATTCAAAAGGTTAAAAGCAAGAATAGAGAAAGTAACAAGTATTTCACACAAGAAACTAAGGTTTTATAATAGTTCACAATATTTTTCCAAGGAATTTAAAGGAATCAATCACTAATTGATAATTCCATGAAGTCCTCAGCAGAATGAAGTAGCATAGAGGGAAAGTAGAAGTATTATAGATATAATAAGGAGTATGTTGGCTAAAAAAGAAGTGCTAAAGAAGTTTTGAACATAAGTAGTGAATATCTCAGTATATTTGTTAAACATGCTACTTACTGAGACATTGAAAGGTAGAACACCAAATGAAAAATAGTTTGGAAACTTACCTTTTGCTACAAACCTTTAGGAAAATTTTGATATATACATTTTCTTGATGTTAAGAGGAAAAACTTAGACAATAAAGGTGAACTTAGAGTGTTCCTAGGATATAACTTCAAAAGTAAAGAGTCTTCAATGTTGTAACAAGTAAGATTTAAGTAAGTCAAGATGTAGTGGTTGATGAATTGACCAAACCAAATTGACAACAACTGCTATTTGTTGAAGTTCATATCTTAAAACTGACTCTTTAATAGTTCATAATATGAAAGAGGTTCTAGAGGAAGCTTATGATGAGTGTGACACTAAAATCTTAATTAAGGGAATAACTCTTTAGAAAAAAAATTATGAAGGAGTATATCTAGTAATTGTTGAGCTAATAACCTATATTAAGGTAATAACTAAGAAAGAATGAGTTGCAGCTACGGAAGAGGAAATCTCTATGATAAAAAGTATGAAACATGGTTTTCGGGGGAAATAACAACAAATTAAAAAGTACTTTTAGTCAAATATATTTTTAAAACTAAAGTTAATTGTGAAGGATGATCAAATAAGCTTAAGGTAAGGCTAATTCTAAAGGGGTATCTTCAATAATATGGAGTTGATTACTTCGAAATGTTTATACTAGTTGCTAGGCCTAACATTATAAAGTTATTAACAACATTGGTTACTAAATTTGAACAAAGTTTATATCATCTTGATGGCAAGTTAGCATTCTTAAATGGATTTATAAAGGAAGTCATATATATAGAGTAATCTGAGGGCTTGAGCACTAATCGCAAGGAGAAAAAGTATACTTACTATATAAAGCTCTTTATAACTTAAAACAATCCTTAAGAGCTTGATACAATAAAATGGATAATTACCTAATTAAGATAGGGCTTAGAAGAAGTGAAAACGAAGCTACTCTCTTTGTGTTATTTGAAAACAAATATATGAAGTTGATTGTGTTCTTATATGTAGATGAATTGTTAATTATTGGTGGAGAAGTATATGGACTCATTCAAATGTGAAGTTGAATTTAAGATGTTTAAGCATTTTTACTGCGAAAAGGATCTTATTTAATTTTTGTTCCATTTGTTGTATTACTGTGGTTAATTCTTTTGTATTTTGATTTTTAGTTATTAGTGTTTGAATTAATTGTACTAACGTTATCTGTTTTTGTCTTAGTTCTTCTATTTGATTTTCAATTTGTATTTGTTTTTCTAATACTTGAGTGATTTGTTTAGTAACACTCATAAAGTGGCTTTAATATGTTCTGTTAATTCTTTAAGTTGTAGTTTAATATTGTTACTTTTCTAATGAAAACACGTGTTGACGTTAACAGATCTCAAATCTATATAAGCCCACCATACTTTCGCAGTAGCCCACGCTTCTGCGAGTAGCCCATACTACCCCGAACTGAACGAATCAACGCAAGATCATTGCGTATGATTCGAACACAAGACGTGGGAGTCACTTACTAGCTTTGATACCACTTTTCTAACGAAAACACGTGTTGACGTTAACGGATCTCAAATCTATATAAGCCACTTTGCTAACGAAAACACGTGTTAGGATTAACAGATCTCAAATCTATTTATACATCTACCACGCTTCGGCAGGCGCCCATACACCTCGGGAGTTAGACCCATCGGAATCCAGTTGTTTTGGGAACTCGAACACTCAATGTAGTGTTTGTACAACTAGCTCTGATACCACTTTGCTAACGAAAACATGTGTTAGGGTTAACGGATCTCAAATCTATTTATACATTGCATTACTTTCTTGGCATGGATATTGAGTAAGTTGAAGATTGCATATTCATTAATTATTCAAAATATGCAGAAGTTATCTTTGAAAAGTTCAACAGAAATAAGCTTAAGCCAGTGACTTATCCTTGTATTATAAAGTCAAAACTATCAAGCAAAGATGTTGAGGAGAAGGTTGATGCTACCTTGTAAAGAATTAATTAGGAATATATTGTATGTGACAAATACAATACCAAATTGATGTATGTAACTAGTTTGCTATCAAGATAAATGTAAGAGCCAACTAAAATTTACTTTGATGCAACCAAAAGGGCTATAAGATAATATGAGAGGAATATCAAACTATAGGTTAATCTTTAAGAAGGAAGAAAGCATTAGTTTAATGGGCTATGTTGGTAATGATTGAGTTGGTTTTGTTGACGATACAATGAGTATTTCTAGCTATATTTTTTCTTTTGGTAGTGGCATGTTTACCTGACATTAAAAAAGGAAATTATTACTCATTCCTTAACTAAAAATGAATACGATGCAAGTTATTACCTTGAATCAACATTTATGGTTAAGAAAGTTTGTGGCTAATCTTAAAATGAAACAAAAGGGTACTACCTCTCTTTACATTAATATTAAGTCTACTATATCTATTGTAAAGAATCACGTTCAATATAGAATAAGTAAATACATCAAAATCAAGGTTTATGCGATTAGAGGAGCAAAAAAAAAAAGGAGGAGAAGTAGGATTAGAGCATTGTTCTTAAAGGAGTAAGTGGTAGATATATAATGTCTAAGGATTTACTTATGGATAAATTTATTTATCTAAGGTGCAACTATAATTTTTTTAAGAAATACTTCAAAGAATAGTGTTGGAGTTGATATATTTCCATAAAACATGAATAGCTTCTTTCCCTCCAAGTTCAATTCAATATTGTTTTTGATAAGTTTATAGGAGAACATGGTGTCAAATATGCCCATATACTTTTCTATAGATGCTTTGTCACGTGACACAATCTCTAGGTAACTATGTATCAAATCGTATACTCAATTTATATTTAGAAGAACATGACATGAGGCATGGTCGTGTACCTCACTATATCTTCATCATCACACAACACATATTTAAGATGTTCATATTTGATGTCATATTCTTTATTTCACAACCCGGAACTACATCGGGCACATGACAACCGTCGCATACTCGGGCTAAGGATACTCATAATACCCTTAACTTGACTATGCAAGGCTAATTGAATATTGTTAAAAACATTTGGATAGCCCGATGGTTGTATTTTGAAAATCCCAAAACTCAATTAAAACACCTGTAAATCAGTTTTAGACGCACTTCTATGTTCACATTAAAACTCTACCTTAACTTTTGAACTTTTAAGTCCACTCAAGAGCAATCTCAACAACAATACAAAAGGTTCATACATAAGGTCATTTACAAACCATAAGATAGTCAAGAGTTAATTTAAAAAATTATAAAGCATATCAACATAATCATGAGCCACTATATAACAAAAGTACAAAATAGAGGCTACCCACGTGCGGTAATGCCCCGAAAATGTTAAAAGAACATACGAACCACTCAGAGCTTCAAGCTCACCAAATTAACCTGTAAGGTTAGGAAGCAGAGGGGGTTAAGTACACTATATACTCAATGAGTAGAAGAAAAAAACAAATATCGCAAACAGAACTTGGTACACATCAAGAAGGTCTAAATGACCTAGGGATGGTTTTATGCATCTAACATGCATATAACCACCTATGAAGTGAACATACATGACATAGAAACACATAGGCTTAGTCTATTACTTATCCCATACTAGTTAGGAACCACATAAGCCTAGCCTATTAATCACTCATTCAGTGACAATAGGCCTCAGTTTCAGCACATAAGAGCAGAAAAGCATCATATGTACAATCAAATCTCGTTAGGAAGCCAAATTTTAGAATAGGCTAAAATTGTTATGTGTGTCGCCACTAGTCGACCAAACTAGTCTGCACACCCACCGATTCCTGCTATTGGCTTGACTTTCATTTATGGTAAGTCTAGACTACGGTCGACAAGAGCGTCATGACCCTAGGTGATGACCTCGTCGGTGATAAGACCTTAGGTGTGCAATCACTTGCAAGTCCTATAGAAAGGTGTCAATACGAGGACTCGTCTTTTATACACCAGCGTTAAGGGTACGGTTAATTTATTGTACCTAGCACACGAATGGCAAATCGTTACCTTACCAATCATAAAAAATTGTATGCAAATATTTAATACTAAAATCAAGTCAGGTATCATGTTTTTATTTATCGGTCCAACTGATAAAATGGACCCTTACCATGGCTCTAAGCTAAAAAAGAACACATACACATAGCATACATGACTTGGTTATGCACATGTAGGTTTTAGAGTGTTATTTCATGCAGTAAAAGTCATCATTTGTACTCTAAGTACAAAGTTATTCAAAACAATGTTGTTTATTAAACATATAAGTATACTAGCATCTATTTGAGATTCAATTATACTATTCATTACCTAGGTTCAAAATTCACATACAAGTCATTATGCATGTCTTGGGTTGTCCTAGTCCTATTTAAGAGATATGCTTTCCCCAACTCACCTCAAAAGAAGGTGTACACTCCCTTGACTTCAACGATCCTCGATACAAGCTCCTTAATCCATAACTCCCGAGCTTTTATACATACTATATGCAGTGTATTTACTACTCAAACAAGTATCTCATATTTATACACCATCACATAAGTGTATAAAACACAATATCACTATTTTT
>JAOTAY010000190.1:15915845-15957755 GCA_025629805.1 Erythroxylum baracoense | reverse complement strand
CTTGCTAAGGTAGTGATAAACCAAACAAAAATGATTTAACAGTACGCTATACTCATTTGGAGTAGCCTGCCAATGTGTGGGAATTAGCAGACGCAGATGTACTCTCAAACTGCTTGTCAATGCCTACATGGAGTGTGCCTAAGAATAATAGTCTTACAAGCATAGGCCAGGTTCTTTCTTGAACAAAATAAAGACAGATCTTGGTGGTCAACACATCATTTCCAACTCTTCATCCTGAATCGGTACCTGTAAAAGATAATCATGTCCCATCGTCAATATATTTAGTCAAAAGTTTTAATGGTATGCCCTAATCTTGCCCACCAATCAATCTAATTGTCTCCGTTTTAGGCCCCTTAGAAGGAGACTAGAAGATTGATGACAATCTGTGACCCATTCAATACAAATTCTTCTTCATAACAAGGTTCAAACACGAACCAACACAAGTACTAAAACAAGGAGAATAACAAGTTACAGTAGAAAAATCTTTCGAAAGAATAGTCTTTAAGGTTTCTCCACCGCCTTTGCTTTTAGAAGCATAAGCTCATCTAGCTGACTCACTGTTGTACAATAAGATCTGCGTCTGAGGACATTAACTAGGAACCTAAGCATTCCAGAACTTAGACTAAATAAGCATGACTTCACCCTTTAAATTAACGATATTTAATAATTCCTTAATAAAACTTCCAACCCTAAACTATCTTTGACATCTTTTAACTCAATAATCCCTATAATAAAGCATGGAAGATGATATTGATATAAATATATATAGTTTGTCAAGCCTCCTCAGCTAAGAAAAAGCCAAAGCACAATGATGCATGAAGACCATTCAGAATGGTTAGTAAGTGTAGCTAATTCTGATTCGCTAGCATCCAAGTAAATCACCAATAACTATAGCCAAAGAGATTGAAAATTCAGAACTACCATTTAATAAGTTGTAACACCAGCAAGCAACTGCCATTACGTTTATATCCTCAAACAAGATTCTTGCAAAGCTTTTCAAAATGATGAAGTCTAACTACAAATCCTTTCCTATCAAGAAATTAAGAATTCATTTATAAGATTATGTCGAGTCTTACGCGAAAGCATTAACTGGAAAATAGAGTTTTCCATTTCAACATTAAAATTCAAGTAATCAATTTTTATCTCTGAGCCGCCAACTCAGAAGTCTCTCAAACGTGCTCCAACGTGATTAAAGTTTTCCCCGTAACTTGTAAAAAACAAGCAAGTTTCCAATAATACAATTGAAAAATCTTTGGTCATTTTAAAGGAATTGACAAGAGCAGTGAAACATTGGCTACCAACCCTGTATGAGGAAAGCTATCAAAGACATAATGTTAAATTAGAGAATACATCATCAAATATTATAGTAACACAATTTGAACAAATAAATATAAAGAATGGCTAAATCAAATTAGTACACACATAAGAATAAAAGAGGTTCGTGTGCATTTTTGAAACGTAAATGACAACTAAAAAATAGCAAGAATATCAGTAGCATCCATCTATAATTCAGTAAATTTAACCGTCTGATCTAAGATATCCAACAGAACAACAAAAGAAAGTCTGGAGTTTCCTATTTCACATGTTTTCTTGATAACCCCATATACAACACCAAGTAACCATCTCTCTCAAATTAACCAGTGCAAAGGATGAGTTTTGGAGGTAACGCATGTAGGCAGAAACCGGCAATTCTACCTACATGCATTACCTCCAAAACCCAATTTGATCTTTTAGTAATTCACTAAATAAAAAATTACCTAATTTTTCTAATTTTGCATATTGAAATTGGAACTAGGTATTTACGACATAGCCAAGACAAACAAATATTACCTTTGGGCCAATCGGAGAGAACTCGTTGCTTGAGCATGTCGACGGCGAGGAGTAGCAGAACGGGTCGATGTCGGAGCCGTCGAAGAGCCTGAACTTGATGTCAACCAAATCCTCGTCTAGCATTTGAAATAGAGTTGATTATGAATTTTTTTCTCCAGTCTGGTCTACCCTATCTGCGATTCCCAATTACAAGACTCTGATATTGATTTGACCAACTCATCAAATCCTTAAAAATCCAACCTGTTAACAAATCTAAGCTCGACTCAATTCAACTCAGATCGTTAAGCACTTGAGAGTTTAAGGGGGTTTTGGAGCTTCTTCTTCTTCTTCTTCTTCTTCTTCTTCTTCTTCTTCTTTTCTATAGAGAACGTTGTCTTCTAATCGTGTCCGATTAGAAATCCCAAACCCAATTTTCGGTGGGAAGAAGGCAGAGAGAAGAAACGAGAGAAAAATGGGTGAGAACCAAAATGTTTAATTAAACAAATGGGAAACGCTTAGCAATTTTTATTTTGAGATTTTTTATTGATAAAATGTCGCGAAAGGTATGACAAATATGTGACGTTTTTATAAAACGTCGCAAAAAATGTGAACTTTTTGTGACGTTTTTTAAACGTCACAAAAAGTCTTTATAATTCGCGATGTTTTATCAATAAAACGTCGCGAATTGTCTTATTTTCTTGTAGTGTGATTAGAAGAAGTAAGGGACTTTATCAATAAAACGTCGCGAATTGTCTTATTTTCTTGTAGTGTGATTAGAAGAAGTAAGGGACTACGATTCCCAATCCAAGCCTAGTCCTAAAATAGTGCTACTCAAAATTGGGATAATTGCTCAACAACAATGTACTGGTCCATTTCAATTAGAGATTGAGGCTCGGGTTCACAAGTTCTCAAATAATTAGCCTGCAACCACTAGCTGGGTGACATTGGACTTATAACATTAGTAGTAATGCCAAAAACTACCAGCTCAAGGAGCAAAGTTGTGATTGACATTAATATCGTTTAGTGTTATTATTATTAAATAAAGAAATTTTATTAAAATAATATTAATAATTATTTATATATGTGCATTTTTCAACTATGATTTTTTTTATTTATATTAAATGTCAAGGAGCTTAATTACAAAAAGAAAATTTTAATTTGATGGTGTGGGAGTAATTAATAGAATGATTTTGATGTGAGCAAAGCTATCACAAATATTGCACCACCAAAATAAAGTGGAGAGGATTGGTTGCAACGTGGTTGCTGGTTATGGTTCAATTCCTATCAGTTGTGTGGTCTCTTGATTGACTTACCTGAACTGATCAAGTGGATATAAGCTATCATTAATGATTGGTCCGTCTGTTCTACTGAAGTGCTAGTTTATATAAACAACTGAGCCTTGTGAATCAAAATAAATGATATGTTTATTTTTACCGAGTTGGAATAGAAGCCTTCCTCTGACGACCGTAATTGGTAAAACGATGGGCTTGCAGGTAAGTTTTCCGATGGGTTCGGACTCGGAGCGACTATATCACCTCTGCGTTGCAAAGAGACGTGACACATAAAGGTCCTAGTTAAATCGTAAACCTTTTGTTGTGATACTTACATGTGAGTGGATATTCCCTGTTGGAACGGAATGAGAATGATAAAATGCATATATACAAGAAAGACCTATTAACCTAATAGCTTAGACTTTTGGGTTATAGATGGTATCCATTTTTATATGTATGCACTAGCACACACGCAAGCTCAAAAATGAGCTCATGTACTCTCCAAAATTGATCTCTCCAATAAGTGATATCAAAGTTGATGGTTTAGTTGGACAAATGATGACGGCATAGCTGGGCTCTCATAGATGACGATCCTATGGTCGAGTAAGATGTGCACTCCCATGGCTTTGCAGGCTTCCCATAGTTGAGTAAGAGATAGTTGGCATCAAGTTCTCTAGTGACGCTACATCTGAATATGTAAAAAAAAAATGGTTTCGTTCGAGGGGAGCGTGCTCAATATGGACAGGACTCACATGTGAGGGAGAGATTGTTGTGATACTCAAATGTGAGTGAATATCCCACATCAGAAGGGAATAAGAATGATAAAGTCCATATATACAAAGAAGGCCCAGTAATCCAATAGATTAAGCTTTTGGGTTATAGATAGTGTCCATAGTTTAATCTTCCAAATGTCAAACCTTCATGCGAGCACGTCCAAGATTGATATGTATATATTTCATTTCTAATCTTTTTCTATATTATTTCCATTCATTTCAGTGGAATAGTGCATGAACCCTGAGTCACAGTCTGATTTAAATTATCATCTTAGATACGTACAATAAATAAAACTGATAAAGCAATTGGTCTCAGGCATTAAAAGTCTCAAAATTCATAAGTTTCTAAAGAGTAGGGGCTTGGTCGAAGAAAAGCATCCAAAGTCAACTAGACATGTGGTTCACCAACGTATACGCGGATGAAGATTGAATTGAATCAATTCTAAGGTAAGACCCAATATATAAAAGAATTTGATAATTGCACATGCAAGCCTACATAACCCATTAGCGTAACGTAACCTTGAGAAAGAAGAGTGCTATGTATCCTCTTGTTATCTAACAGTCATGTGCCTGTGACAAAAAGAACCCCAGTCACCCAGAAACCAAGTAACAGGAAGAGTGAACACAGAGTCAACTGATAATTAGTTTTGTTAATCGTCAATTCAAACAGTCTCTGCACCCCCAAGACTCCATATCATTCGCCCATGAAACCGGATAAATTATCACCTCTTTATATATCTATCAACATTCACAAACCCATTCCCATTTTACACCAAGTCCTACACAATCATCAAGCCCATAAACTTCTCTGTGCCGATCGAGTATGGACCTTGAGCATGCAAGAATGACGACACAAACGCACGTTTCCATTATTCAAGAGGATGATTACATGAAACGAGTTATTTCAAGGAACTCCTCGGTGGGTTGCTCTTCGCGCGTATTTTACTACCGAAGCAGTGAAGGGGTTCCGTTTAAATGGGAAATGCAACCGGGGACACCTAAAGATCCGCAGAAGGAAGACGTTATTCCTCCGCTTAGCCCACCGCCGGCGATCCTTAGCTTAGGGCTGCCAAGACCATGCATTCTCATTGAAGAACCTAAGCCTTCAATGCGATTTAGGTTAAAGATCTGGAAACATATAAAGAAACTGCACTTAAGCAGGCAGTCAAAGAGTATGTCTCGACGGAGTAATGTCATCACAGATGGGACAAGCAGTCCAGATAAGTTCGATAGGTTAGAGTTTTACAGCTCCGATGGTGACTTTATGGCGTCGCCGCGTAAGTCAATCTCTTCAAGTTCGTCGTCCTTGTCCTTCTCCAACTCCAATGGTCATTCCATTCGGTCTTCAAGATTGGAGAGTTCTGCAAGGGAGACTAGACAAGGGCCTTATGGTTGTGGACCTTGGAGTGTTACTTCGGTTCTTGTTTCTCTCAGAAGGCGAAACTGATGCAATCATATGGAACCCTTTTCCTCATTACTGTGTTCTTCAATCTTCATCACTATATAAATGACAAACAGTGTATGCATGATGTACGAATATGTATACTTCAACTTGCAATCGAGATCTTCTAATCTTTTTTGCCTTTTCTGCTGTGTATAACTTCTGCGACTAAGTCTCGTAATATTTGATTTTGATTATGATGCTTTTATTTAGATTATTGTAAGTGATTTTCCGAATTTGGACAATAATTAATTACAATTTTAACAATCTTATGATCAAATCGAATTTGATCTAGTTAAAAATAATAAATAAGCCCGATAAAGGATCAGACTTAATGCACTGAAGTCCAACGAAGAAAATAGACCCTAATTAATGTGAGCTTATGATGGGGAGGTCAATATAGTTATACTATATATAGTTGCTAAGGTCTCTTGTTGTTTGCTTAAAAAAATTCGTTAACATTCGGATTCTCTGACTCGTTAAGAGGTTCGTGTGTTAAAAAGGACGCAGAAAGATGTTAATGATACTCGGTTAAACAACTTTTGAAAAGATTATTAAGAAATTTCGAAAGTTTCAGCGTAGAAAAGCTCGTTCTAAGAGATGGAAAGCAAATTAGGTATTTTTCGTGTTTTTCTCCATTTATTGAGATTCACGTTTGAACCTCGATGTGTAACCAAGGCTCGTGTTATGCATTACACGTGGTATCAGAGTAGTTATATGATTGTGTGAATTAAAATGGAGATTTTCAAATTTCTCCATAAGGAAATTGGAAAAATCATTTCGTCTTCGCTTATATAAGTTGCGTATTGTTGTTTGAATTGATGTTGAATGAGCTTTACATTGAAACATGACTTAAAAATGGGCTTTGAGAGAAAAAAATATGCCCGAATTTGCTAAAAGTTGTCTTTTTTTCGATGACAAGAGAGAGAAAATAATACTAGAAGGTAGGATAACGTCGCGCATGCGAGAGGCAGTGGACTTCTGGCTAACGAACAGATTTGGACACGTGTCTAGCGTGTGTAACACACACACTTCCATATAGGGTCTGTGTGTCACACGCGCTTTGAAGTACATCTGTGCCCACGTGGCACATGCAACAAACGAGCCTGAAGCATTTAGAGGCCCATCGCACATGCCCTCTAGCCACACATAGCGCTGATGTTAGCACTCTACAGGACCAACAAAACCTAAAATTTTTAGAATTTACAAAATGGTATCTTAAGTTATTTTAGGTCATTTTTTGGATCCTGTGAATTTAAAAGTAATTTTTTTATTTTTCTGGATTTATTATATTAGTAATAAATAAGATTTAACTTTAGAAAATTTGATTAAAGTTATTAAAGCCAATTTTGAGTGAAATTTCATGCTTTAAACTTGAAATAAAAGATATAAATACAATTTTGGTATCTCATATGGTATGTTTGTTGTTTGTCATTGCATGATTATCACTCTGATTGAGATCTTCCTTATGATGAATTCTCACATATAGTTAATTGATAATGTTTTCAGCACTAGTTTATGATAATGAGTACGTGCATAAGGGTATTGCATTTATTGATAGTACATTGTCATATATTATATGCCCATATAGAATGTGAGGATACCATACATGTATATTCCTTGTGTTTGTGGATCTAGTTAGGTACTAATGAGAATGTAGTCACCACAGTTACCTTTTAAGTTAGTATTTGAATTATTCTGCTTGCACATTTGAGGATGTCTCTAGTCTTGTGTTTGGTTAATCTACTCACAGTTGTTGGCCTTATATGAGATTTTGAGATGTGCATAAAGGCATAAGATGAAGGAAATTTATCACTTAAGTGGTCTATTCACCCATAGGTGGTAGAGTCATAAGAGTTAATGGTGTATACTCTGATCGCTTTCATGTGGAGATCTTATCTGCATGTATTATGTATTTAGCCCACAGGTATTTCATGATATATGTGATAAGATTCTCAACGTAGATATTATTTTGTGGCTTTGAGTATCGTTGTTATCCTACATTTGTGTTGACCATTACATTGTTAATTTTTTGGTCACCTTTTTTGTGAACAAAAACAGTGTCACCATTGAAACCCTAACTAGTTTCAACTTCAAAAAATAGAAGCAAGATGTAGAATTTGCTTTGGAGATGGTAGATATTAACATGGCCATGGTCAGGGATAGGCCATCAGCACCTACATCTCTCAGCTTGGAGGATGAGAAGGTAGCATATGCAGCCTAGGAACAGTCAAATAAAATGTGCTATTTAATTATAAAGAGATCAATTCTGGACCATCTACTTAGTGGATCTACAAAAACAACCACAGCAAAGAGCTTCCTTAACAAGGTCTCATAAAGATACAAGACATCTTCTAATGTTGAGATAGGTACCTTATTGAAGGAATTATACTCCTTAAGGTATACAAGAGAAGGGAGAGTAAGGGAGTACGTCATTAGGATGGTCTACCTACAATCTAAGTAGAAGGTGTTGAATATCCACGTTCCTGATGATTACATTATTAACGAAGCTCTAAATACAGTTGCTTCAGAGTTTTCTTATTATGGTTATAACATATATAACTCTCAGGATAAGGCTTAGGACATAAATGCTTTAATTACCCGATATGTTGTTGAAGAGGAGACGCTGAAGAACCCGACTCATATATGTAGCACCCCACTCCTATAGGGCATAATCCCGAACATACCATCGGTAATCGATAACAGACTCTACGAGAGTAATGCGCTAGGACAATCAATCAATCATAACCATTAAAAACCTTTCATGTATCACACTCATTTTTTAGAAAACCAATAATCATTAATGGCCCATTTTATTTATAACACTTTTAGTAACAATTGTTACAAACAATATACACATTGTAGAATTTTAGTAATCATTTGGGCCATTTTCAAAATTAAAATCTTTTCAGTCATAAAGTCATTACTCATCATAATTATTCACATATAATGGTACAATATTTACAAAATAAATTCTTTAAAACAAAATAAAAGAAAAATGTATGCAGATGTCAACTGATCCTGACCTCTAACTCTTACTAAAAAGGTAGCGATTTGACTCTAGTTGGTTTAACTAGGTGTCTCCTATGAGCCTGAAAAATATGTTCCAAATTGGAGTGAGTTTTGCGAACTCTGATGAGTAACCATCCTCGATAGTTCACTCTTATCATATAACATAACAATTTATGTTATCATATAAATTCACATTATCTCAATGATCATTAGGTGATATCACAAAACACTTTACTCACAAATGTAACATGCCAAAAACCATACAATTCATCATTTCATCGCAATCATGCCTAACATGCTCATCGATAAGTATTCACACATTTCATACAATAAAAATCCTTAAAACATTGCATTCATTCAATTTATTCATGTCACATGTGTTTGTAATGTTTATGAGACTCGAATTAATTTACTACGTTGTTGTTACCGAGTGCCTTTTTCACTGTCTTGTATTCGTTGTGGATACCGGGCTCTATCATACTATCCCTTATCCGTTGGGGATATAGGGCTCTTTATATATTAAGCCTTAGGCTCTCACCATAAATGTCTAAGCTTTAAACTCCTTTTTACTGGCGACTCTGGTCACAACTACCTTTATATTTCATGCATTCATGGAATAAATGCATTTCACATATTCAATCACCATGTTCAGTCCAATGCATTCACATTCACTTTCACATTTATATTAATCATCAGATTTGGTCCGACATTCAACATATACGTTGAGAACACATTTATTCAATCACATTCACAATCAAGGAGCACTTCCAATGTATTATTCATACATTAAATGCCTCGGACATTTTATATCCGAAAATTAATACACATACATTATACGTCAATTCAATTTAGAATTAAACAAACAATCAAGGTGAGACCATCTTAGGTTACTCATAGTACGCTCCAGATTAACATTAGCTTCCATGATTTGGAAATGACTGGATGCTAATGTTCTATCCTCTATCTCAACATTATGCAATACACATATTACACACACATTATTAATTGTACAATCACATAAACATTTAATTATACACATATGTATCTGTGTAACGTATAATGCATGCTCATATTGACAATCCTGGGTATATTTCCTTTATTCACATATAATAATCATTTACGAACATCTTTCATTCATTATTTAATACCCAATACACTTTACTCACCTTAATCACCTCATTTCTCATCAACTAGGGTCATTCAAGATCTCATTTAAACCTACTTACATCATATGGAAGCACCCTAGTATTGATTTGTTCATATAACAATCAAAGGACAACTCTTTACCTCCATAAGTCTGGCCATGATTGTGGTGTCCCTATTACAATCGTGACAGAAGCATTTTGGGGCTAGCCACGATCGTGCTGTAAGGGCCAAGATCCTGATAGAAACTATTTTTGTGAGGTCACGAACGTGGGGTGAGGGCCACGATTATGCCCTGCATTTTCTTCCTTCTTTTTAGCACGAATTCAATATATGTCCTCACATCCATTTCACACCGAATTTTTCCAAATTCACCTCCTCTAATACGACCTCATTTCGTACTAATTCAACTATCATATTGATTATATTAACTCCATAAAAATTCAACTTTTCAACTTATTTTTATCATTCATGAAATCCTATCTCTTTCTATAGTATATCTCATTCATAATGCATCAAATAATTCATTCATTATATTATGTTCTCATTTAACACTCTATACATTTCACATTAGATGAATTGCCATCAAACAACCTTTTCCTTAAAGTATAACATCAAGATCAAGCTAAACTTATCACACATTTAACAAACTTTTCCAACATCAAAATTATGTTCCTTTTAAGCCCCAATTAAGTCCAAAAGCATCATAGATATATACCTCATCCTTAATAGGTTCAACCATTGCATAATCAAAACATTACCATAAAAATCACTGCTCACGATTGTGGTGTCCCCTGCCACCATCGTGACAGAAATAAATCTACCATTTTTCTTGCAATTTTCTAGTTTTTTTGCAGGACAAATTTTTAGTTTAGTTTTGTATAACCATTATGACCTAAAAAATGAAGTTTTTAGACAACACCATCTTCTAAAGAAATGTTCATCTATGTCATAAATTTCTAATGACGTCAAAATCAAGCAGTTTAGTCTAGTATTCTACAAGTGATACTAAAATACTACAGACTATTCTCATACCACAACAGTACATAGTTCTCAAATTGAAGCTAAATTTCAAGACCCCTTAAGGACAGAATTCAAATTCAAATCTTCAATGAAAATTGTGGCCATATAGCTCTAGTTTAATATACACTAAAAATAGTCCCATTTGGATATCTACAGATTAAGATATGGCCAAAATACAAATACATGTTTAGTGAAAACACTCCATCTAGCATATTTCAACACACATTTAACTTTATTTTCATCCCAGTTCATCTCTTTTACTTAGTCTATCGTTTCTAACTCTTGTCCTCTTATTTCCTCTTCATTCCTTCTTCCACTTCAACTCAATATCATACATAACAATTCATGATCTATGTTTGATCATTAACCTAAAAATAGAACATATAACATTCATTCATAAATCAATTTTCTACACTTCTTTCAACCCCATTTTAGGACTCAGTCTAACTCTAAATCATCTCTACATCAATTTATGAATCATTAATCATCATAAACACAAAATCAATACATCCATATGCTCATTTCTTCACTCACAAGTCACATATATACATTACCATTTTATGCTCATTTAACCCTAATCTATCATCAATAAGTTTCATTTAACAAACCAAGAAGAGCAATAACATAATACTTACTTGTTTAACTTTAAGCTCTTCAAAAATCTCCAAGAAATCCTAGCTTTCCTTGAACCACACGATCAACATTAAAGGTGGTAGGGTTAGGTGGGTTTTTATCAAGAACAAAAGATAGCAAGAACTTTGAAGTTGCTAGTGATGGAAGAAAGCAAAGTTCAACATTGATGCTTGGAGAAGAGAGTGTCATGATATGTGAAGAAGAAAGAAGAAAATACGAAGAAGAAGAGAAGAAAAGAGAGCATTTGGTAAAGTGAAGAAAACAAACGGACATTGGTCTTTAACATGTGGGTGTCGTGGGTTAAAACAAGTGGTGTGGCAAGTGACAAGCAGTCTCCCTTTGGTCTTTTAAATAGCTAGTCCATTTATCTCACAATTCTAGTCCAATTTTCTCCTAATTTTTAATGACATCTATCATTAAATCTTAGTGTCACTTACCAAAATTTCTACTACCATTTGACATTTATTTCTACTACTATTCATGATTTGTCTCGCCACTTGGTATTTTTCCTTATCCAAAAATACCCTTAATTCTAGAAAATTCTCAAATTTTAGCAAAAATTCTAAATCACTAATTAAACACACCAACTTAATTTTTAAGACACATAGTCCATAATTTACATTATAATCACGTTAAAACAATCATTTATACTTGGAAATGTCAATTGAGTGCATGAACAAATTATTGTAATGTGTGCAATAATCAAATTCACGTGTATGTATGTTATATTATGCATGAGTATGAAATGCATTTTTCTAATCTCTCATTTACAAAAATCTAGGGTTCTAACCCTTGTAAGGAAACAAGATATTACAATATATCCCTAGTAGCAACCAAGGGAAAGGCAAAGGAAAAGGTAAAGCGCTAAAAATTCAAAGATAAAAAGTCTAAATTCTCTCCACAAATGAATGTTGGTCAGTTTAGTATTGCTAGAGGTCCTATGGATGTAAAGATTATGAGGTGTTTCTCATGTAAGAAGAAGGGGCATAAGAAGTTAGATTGCCATAAATATAAAATATGGAAAGAAAAGCAGGAACTATTAGGTAACTCCTTGGCTTATATGATCCATGAGTCTAATCTTGCTATAGCCACATCAAGTTCTTGGTGGCTAGATATTGAAGTCTCTAATCATATTGCATCTACAATGAGAGGAGGATTGGAGAATGATTATTTGATGAGTTTAGAATAATTAAGTTCTTTGAGGTGTAAACCTAAGAGCAAGTAAGACATATACAAGTTTTAATGTTTGAATGATTAAGACTTATGATTAAGGACACATCCAAGAAAGTCATTGAGCAAGCATTGTATATAACACATATGCATATGTTTATGAATGAATAATTATGTGATTGCGTAACTTAGTAACATGTACAATATTTGTATTGTTTGATTTAGACACTTAAGTCGAACGACAACATCTAGACATTGTTGGTTCATTGAGCAATAGCTATCTGGAGCGTATTATAAGTAACCTAGATGTTTCTCACTAGGAATTATTGCATTTACTTAAATTTCAATTATTATGTTGTTATTGATATAAATGTGATAATTTCGGACACTAATAGTCTGAGGAGTTCAATAATTAGGAATGTATAGGGAGTGTCCTGATTGTATATGAATTTGAAAGAATAAGTGTACTTAACAAATATGTTGAATGTCGGACTTAGGTTTGATGAAAGTCTGAAAAGTGAATGTGTATACTGAATGAAAGTGATTGATTACATATAAAGTGAAATGATGCATCTCATTATATTGAAATGCATGATCAGATAAAGGAAGTTTTGACCAAAGTGGCTAGTGAAAAAGAGCTTAAAGCTTAGAAAAAGTGGATAAAGAGCCACAAGCTCAGTGTTAAAATGAGCCTGGTATCTACGGGATAGTATCAATGAGCCATATATCTACAACGGATATAGGACAGCTAAAAAAGTGCTCAGCCACAACAAAGTAAAAACAAAAGTGGAGTCACATGCACATTTGCATATATGATTTGATATGTATTATATGAATGAACTATTTGGAATGTTCTGAAATGGAAAAGTGAAATAGTATACCCAAATTGTATTTGTTGAAGCAAGATCAA
Organism: Erythroxylum baracoense; assembly: GCA_025629805.1. NCBI lineage: Eukaryota > Viridiplantae > Streptophyta > Magnoliopsida > Malpighiales > Erythroxylaceae > Erythroxylum > Erythroxylum baracoense. The sequence goes on along the minus strand of JAOTAY010000190.1, from coordinate 15,944,570 downwards.
ATGTTAAATGATATGCAATATTGATTGTATGATCTATTTGGGAATTAAAATGTGAATTGTTCTTATGATTTGAAATGAGTAAACCATTTCATAGTGCATCGTAACGCTAGTCAAAATAAAATAACTAAACTACTACTATAATATTGGTGAGTCTAGGTTGATCCCACAGGGAGTGTTCGATTAGCTTATAAAATGAAATTAATTGATGTTTAGGAAAACTGGGGGCAGGGGGTTTGGATTTTGGAATAAGAAAAAAATGAAACTAACTAATAAAAACAAATTATAGAAAATATAAAAAAAATGGTAAAATTAAAGAATTTGGTAGGGATCCTATTCTTTGGTTCAATCTCGGCTTACACCCTAATTAAGCATAATTTAATGATTTGTTGTTCTCAAACCTCTCCTAGCAACTATTAATCGTAGGTTAATAATTACCCTAAGTTTTTCCTTAGTTTTTGTTTAATCAAGATACGATTATTAACTAAACCTAACCACCAAATAACCTAGGATACGATCTCTAGATTTAATTAGGCAGTAGCATTACAAATTAGAAAAACCAATTAATCTATGCAACAACCACATAAGATGTGTCATTTAACCTAGGTAATGTTATCCCTAATGATTAAGAACTATTAGTCGCTGCACATGAATTTCAACATAACAATTATGGATCAAAATTCTAGTAATAAGTATGTAATCAAACGATTTAATAAACGCATTAAAATCATCCTTTCACAATATCCTATGGGTTCATACATAAATAATCGAACAATAACAAAAATATGATTATCCACACACAAAACCCAAATTAATTAACATAAGATAACATAACCAATTCATAATAAGAGAAAAAAACAACCAAAATATGAAAATACACTTAACCCAGGTTGTCAGCATCGATGTCACCTTTGAGCTGGCGTCGAGATATTTAATCCTCCATGAGTCTCTCCTGAAAAAGTGGTTCAATCCCCATAAAAATACCGTACCAAAAACTCCCTTGCTCCTTCACTCACGGCAGCAAGCTTCTCTCCTCCACACTCCTATTCATTGATTTCACAATTAAAGGTGTTAGATCACCCCACTATTCACGGAACTCTTCTTGTTTTCTCTGTTGCCCAACCCTCTCTCGCAACTCCTCTTGCAAGCTACCCAGCAAATCACACCTCCTTTTCTACTCACTGCCACAACTCTTCACTTCCATTTCATTGTAGCGTGATAGGACAATTAAAGTTAGATGACCACGCTACTATTTTCTTAACTTAAAAACCTCCAGCTGTTGCCGCGAAACGTAGCTCTTGTCTGCATTTAATGTAGATAACTGTGTTAATGCAAACATGAAACGCAGACGTCGTTTTACTCTAACCGTCTGTAATGCGTTTTCTTCTTCTTACACTGTCGTTTTGCTTCTGTTTTTCCTATTGTCCATCTTCATTCACTGTTCTTTGCATTTTTCTATTAATTTTCTTTTTGTCTTTTAATTTTCTTCTTCTTGCTCCATGAAAACTAGTGAAAATTAATCTCTAGAAAACAACCCAAATGTAATGCTTTCGACTCACTTTAATTTCTCTACTTCCAAATTGTACCTAAAATAATATATAAATTAAAGTAAATATCTTAAGCATTTTCGTATTGTTAATCACTAAGTGTAAATGATTAAATGTATTAATAATTAAACACATATCACCATCCTATTCAGTATATGTGATGTGATTCAGTGTAAACTAAACGATAATTACCTTTATGGTTTGATATGAGTGAGCTTATCGATGATGGTTAGCTCACTGAGTTCACAAAACTCATCAAAATTACAAAGTTGATTTTCGGGTATGAGGAGACCTAGCTATTAAGATACTCTAGAAGAAGTCTAATACTGTGTTTTTGAACTCATATAATGGCTCAAAGGTCAGTCAGCTGACATTGAGGAGTTAGATAGAATACTTTTGTATAGTCCCTCATTTCATGTAGAATGTTGTAAAGAGTAGGAAACTCTAAGATATTTTCTTGTGATACTGTATATATGAATTCTGTAGTGTAATGCTATAGTGTAACTATGTTTTGTAAATGGAATGAGGAATTGAGCTTTTGAATATTGTGTTTATGTGTATGATGCCAATTAAGTGAACATGACAGCTCTAACATTTCGGTTTCATAGGGCATGTGCCCAAATGTCCTCGAGATGTTCAGGTATGTGCCCCGTAGGAGTGGTGCGTTATAGTTTTTGCTATCAGAGCATGGTTTGGCATCTATAGGGATAGATATAAGCATATAGACATGATATATAGTGAGAGACTCGAATAGTAATCGCTATTATTATTTATTATAGGTCATCCGCTATAGGTGATCAAGTTGGAGAATCAGCTGACCTTGAGCCTGTAGAAGCTAATAGAGAGTCTCCGGTACCTTGATATGATCAAATGCCTCTGAGAATCCCTAAGAGGAGAGAAAGGAGGTATGATAAACTCAGAAAGCAGGGGGCTGTAGACTTCTACAGAAGTGCAGATGCTACTGAAGTAGAAGGTTGGCTAGAGAGAACAAAAAGAATCTTTGATTAGATGGACTGTGATTCAAACGAGAAGTTTGACTACGTGCTTCGCTACTACAAGTTCTAACATATTAGTATTGGAAAACTGTTCCTAGCAATACCACCAGGCCTTGTAGTTTGACATAGAAAGATTTTATGAAGGTGTTTAAGGAAAATTACATGCCAAAGATTTATTTGGATAGAAAGATGAACGAGATTTTGGATCTGAAGCAGGGAAATCTCATCGTAGAAAAATATAAGAAAAGATTTAATGAGTTGATGGGGGTATGTTATTGCTTTGATTTCGACTGATGAAGACAAGTGTAGAGGTTTGAGGATGGGCTGAATATTGAGATAAGGACGAGGCTAGCTATTATAAACTTAAGCAGTTTTTCTGAGCTGAGAGCTACCTCAATTCGAATAGAACAGTTGTTGAAAGATGGACAAGAAGAGTACAAGCTGGAATTCAAAATGAAGAGACTTGGTAAGTCCCAAGTTGATTCTGGCAGAAGGTTTAGTAAACTATAGAATAGATCGTTCCGATCTCAGATCAGAATAAGACAATTGGGATTTAGATCGAGGGGTAGTTTTGTACAAGCTGGCAGTAGTAGAGGTATAGTATCTGGACAGATGCCTAATTGTGAACACTGTGGGAAGAAACATAATGGGGAATGTTGGAAGTTGTTGGGAGTTTACCTTCGTTACTGCTCCTTTGAACATTATATTAGGGACTATCCTGCAGTTTTGGGAGCACAGTTTGCAATGAGAGGAGGAACAATGACTAAGACAACTATCCAGTAGAGCCGAGCAAGTGGATCAGGACAGAGAGTTAGAGGTAGATGAAGAGTGAGTTCAGCTGGTCCTATTGTCAAGACTGAGGTGCGGAGTAATCAGCTGCGATCTCAAGCCAGGATTTACACTATCACCAGATAGGAGGCTTAGAACTCCCCAGATGTGGTAGTAAATGTATTAAATGTCTTTAATTTTAAAGCATTTGTATTGCTAGATCCAGGATCTACATATTCATTTATCGCACACCATCTGACATCTAAACTACTATGTGATAGAGAAATGTTGAATTGTAGATTAGAAGTAAGTACACTGACAGGTACTACTACAGTAATAGGAGAAGTATGTAAGGGGTGCATGATGTGAGTTGATCTAGTAGAGCTAGAAGCAGATTTGATTGTATTGCAGTTAAATGAGATAAACCTTATCTTAGGTATGTATTGGCTCACTACACATAGGGTTGTGATGAACTGCTACACTAAGAAGGTAATTCTTGAATCTCCTAACCAACCAAGAGTAATATTTCAAGGTGTTAGTCAAGCAGTGCTAGCCAGATTGATTTCATCAATAAGTGCTTTGAGATTGATTTAAGGAGGATGTGAAGCTTATCTGGCCTACGTAGTTGATCCTCGTACTGAGTAAATAGTACAGGATATTCTAACCTTATTTAGATCACTTTGTCAATGTGTTCATCAATGACATTTTGGTGTATTCAAATAGTAGAGAGGAACATTCAGAGCACTTGAGGTTAGTCTTATAGATAATGAGAGAGAAGCAATTGTATACCAAGTTCAGTAAGTGTGAATTTGGCTTGATCAAGTGGTATTCTTGGGTCATATAGTATCTGGACAGGGCATACAAGTAGACTCAAGGAAAGTTGAAGCAGTAATGAAGTGGGAGGCTCCGAAAAATATGTCAAAGATATAGAGTTTCCTTAGACTAGTAGGATATTACAGGAGGTTTATCAAGGGGTTTTCATTAATCTCAGCCCCTTTGACAAAACTTTTGAAGAAGAATGTACCTTTCAGATGGAATGATGAATGTTAAAAGAGTGTTGAGGAACTAAAGCATCGGTTAACTATAGCACTAATGTTAACTATTCCATCTGATTTGGAGGTTATGTTATGTATAGTGATGCTTCATACTAGGGGTTAGGATGTGTGTACTGATGCAGCATGGAAAAGTGATTGCATATGCATCGAGACAATTGAGGTCTCATGAGTTCAATTGCCCAGTTCATAATTTGGAACTTGCTGTAGTAGTGTTCACTATGAAAATTTGGAGACACTATTTAATTATATAGTGAGACATTTCAAATATATACTAATCATAAGAGTTTGAGGTATTTGTTGAGTCAGAAGGAGTTAAATATGAGACAGAGAAGATGGATCAAACTACTGAAAGATTATGATTGCATAATTGAGTATCATCTTGGTAAAGCTGATATTGCAGCTGTTGCATTAAGCAAGAAATTGGATAGTAGTGTGGCACAAGTTTAGATATCAAGGTTACCAAATCTAGTGCAATTAAGAGCATTAAATGTTGAGCTAAAATTGGGGTAAAATGAGGAATTGTTAGCTATATTGAAGCTTAGACCAATGTTACATGAGAGGATCAGAAAGGCTCAAAGCGAGGATCTTAAATTAGTGAATCTTATTGAGAAGTTGAAAGTGAATCCGAATTCTGAGTTTGAATTGAGAAATGATACCTTGTGGTTGAAACAGAGATTGTGTATACCTGATGTGGATGAACAGAGGGAAGAGATTTTAAAGGAAGCACATATAACCTCTTATGTTATGCATCCTGTTACCACCAAGATGTATAATACACTGAAACAAGATTTTTAGTGGTCAGGAATGAAGAAGCAAGTGGCTGAATATACAGTGAAGTGTCTGACTTGCCAACAGATGAAAGTATAACATTAAGCTCCAGTTAGGAAGTTATAATCGTTGCCTATTTCGGAATAGAAATAGGAGAGAATTACGATGGATTTCATTATGGGTTTGTTAAGAACTTCGAGGTAACATGATGTCATATAGGTTATTATTGACCGATTGACAAAGTCGGCTCATTTCTTACAAGTGAGGGAGAACAATACACTGGATCAGTTAGCTCGAAGATATGTAGATGATGTAGTGAGGTTACAAGGGTCCTAGTATCTATTTTATTGGACCAAAACTCCATATTTACTTCAAGATTTTGGGGAAGTTTACAGACCGCTTTGGGTACAAAGTTGAACTTCAGTACAACATTTCATCCTCATATAGACGGACATAGTGAAAGAACTATTAAGACTATTAAAGATATGCTCAGAGCTTATGTTTTGGAATTCCAAGGAGCTTGGGATCAGTATGTAGCTTTGATTGAATTTGCTTATAATAATCATTGTCACAGTAGTATCAGAATGGCACCATATAAGGCATTATATAGCAGGAAGTGTCGTTCGTCTTTATATTAGGATGAAAAGGGGCTAAGGATTGTTAAGGGTCTAGAACTGATTCAAGAAATTGTTGATAAAGTGAAATTGATCCATAGTAGAATTAAAGTAGTGTAAGATAGACGAAAAAGTTATGTGGATCAACACCGAAGAGATATGGAATACCGAGTAGGAGATAAAGTATTTCTGAGAGTATCGCCTTAGCGAGGAGTGCTAAGATTTGGTACAAAGGATAAGTTAAGCTTTAGATACATTGGTCTATATTAGATTACAGAGAGAGTTGGACCATGGGCTTACAAGTTAGCACTACCTACTGAAATGTCTCAGATTCACAATGTGTTTCATATCAGTATGCTCAAGAGATATCGATATGATCTGACACATGTGTTACCGACTCAGGAAGTGGAATTTGCAAGTAATCTGAGTTATATTGAGAATCTGGTTAAGATAGTGGGCTATCAAAATAAGTAGTTGAGAAACTAAGTGATCCTGTTGGTTAAAGTTCTTTGGAGGAATCATTCAAATGGAGAAGCTACATGGAAAATGAAGGAGAACATGAGGAGACAATACCCTACCTATTTGATCAATTAGGTAAGAATTTCGAGGACGAAATTTCTTAAGGGGAGAATTGTAATATCCCGTTTTCCATACTAAGGGTTAGGACATAGGATCCTAGACCTTTTTATATGAGAAATAACATTTAGAATGTGCAAAATGCATTGCATTGACACACATATCATTAGTATACACACGTGAATATTGATTGTACACATTACAACTACTTTATATGCACTCAATGGACATTTTCTGGGGTATGAATGATTTAAAATTATCATAATGTGAATTGTTAATTTTTATGTCTTGAAATTAGGTTGATGAATTATAATTGGTTATTTAAAATTTATTTATTAAAATTGGGAAATTTACGAAATTATGTGTATTTTTTGACTGGGGAAAAAGTCAAGTGGCAAGACAAATAGATAAATGGCAGTAGAAATAATTGACATATGGTAGTAGAAATGAGTGATATATGGCTTTAGGATTTATTGGCAAGTGACTTGGAAAATTAGAAGACAAATGGACTGATTATTAAGAGATATGTAGTAGCATAAGTAAATATACAACTAGCATAGTTAATTATATGGTAAGTGTCGTGACATGTGTCATGACAATCACCAAGCATTTGTTTACTTTGCTTTTAAACCTATCACACGATATTTACAACCATGTTTATCTTTGTCTTTCATTTTTCTACAAGCTCTCTTCTTCATTTTCTTCTCTTCATCTCGTGACCATCTCACTCTCACCCTCACCACGTCGAGCTTTGCTATCATCCAACACCTTACTACTTCAACAAAATGAGATTATCATTATCTTGTTACTAGAAAACGTAACCTATTCCTCCTTGAAAGTTGATGATCATGTAGCAAGGAGAAGCTAGGGTTACTTGAAGATTTGTGAAGGGTTTTGAGCTAAACAAGTAAGTTAAACATTGTTCTTTATGGTTTGTTTGAATAGAAAATTTTTTGATGATAGTTAAAGATAGATTGAAAGTGTTAATGGAGTTGAATATATGCTGAAATGTGGATGAAGAAATAGGCATATTCATGTCTTGTTTTTTTTGTATATGTTCAACAACAATTTATGAGTTTTGTTATAGATGTTTTTGAGTTGGAAAGGAGGTGATTTTGATGAGGAAATGAAGTAGAAATGATGAACTATGTGTAAGATTTAACTTTATGGAAGAAATTGGGTGGAATTTTATATGGTAACCCACGATTGTGAGAATGCCTCCATAATCATGGGAAGGGCAAGGAATGGTTGGAAAGTTTCTAATGGCTTAACCCAAAATCGTGGGAAAGGCATTTAACTTGAAATGTTTGTCTTTTAAGTGATGTTTGAGATAACTAATGATGAGGTGCTTTCATATGGTGTATTTAGGCTTGAATGAGGCTTGAAATGAACCTAGTTTGATGCTTGAATAAGTTAATAAAGTGTATGATATGTTAGGTTGTTAATTGAGGTTTTAACTAAAGAATGAATTGATGATATCATATATCAAAAATCTGGAAATTTAGAGTTATTATAGGAATGAAGTGTTCTCAGAAATGCTAATGTGATCCAAAGGTGATGAATGATGTGAATTAAGTAAGAATGAATTAGAATTTAGATATTATCTAATCATATAATACTAGAAAAAGGATTGGAGAATGATTAATTGATAAGTTCAGAACAATCAAGTTCTTTGAGGCGTAAACCTAAGAGAAAGCAAGACATATACAAGTTTTAATGTTTGAATGATTAAGGACACATATTTGGAAAAGTCATTGAGTAAGCATTGTACATAACACATATGCATATGTGTATGATTGAATATTTATATGATTGAGTAACTTAGTAAAATATGTGTATTGTTTGATTTAGATGCTCAAGTTGAATGACAACATCCAGACATTGGCGGTTTGTCGAGGCAATAGCTATCTGTAGCTTACTATGAGTAACCTAGATATTTCTCACTAGGAATGATTGTATTTGCTTAAATTTCAATTATTGTGCTGTTATGGATGTAAATATGATAATTTTGGAAACTAATAGGCTAAGGAGTTCGATAATTGGGAATGTATAGGGAGTGTTTTGATTGTATGTGAATTTAAAAGAAATAAGTGTACTCAACAAATATGTTGAATGTCAGATTTAGGTCTGATGAAAATGTGAAAAGTGAATTTGTATACTGAATGAAAGTGATTGACTGCATATAACGTTAAATGATGCATCTCATTACATTGAAGTGCATGATTAGATAAAGGAAGTTGTGATCAGAGTGGCCAGTGAAAAAGAGCTTAACGCTTAGAAAACATGTATAAATAGCCACATTCTCAATATTAAAATGAGCCCGGTATCTACAACGGATACAAGACAGTTAAAAAGACACTCGGTCATAACAAAGTAAGAGTGAAAGTGGAGTCACATGCACATTTGCATATATGATTTGATATGTATTAAATGAATGAACTATTTTGACTATTCTAAAATGGAAAAGTGAAATAGAGCACTCAAATTGTATTTGTTGAAGCAAGATCAAATGTGAAATGATATGTAATATTGATTGTATGATCTGTCTGTTGATTGAAATGTGAATTGTTCTTATGCTTTGAAATGAGTGAACCGTCCTATTCAAGATATGTGATGTGATTTGTTGTAAATTAAGTGGTAAATTGCCTTTGTAGTTTGATATGAGTGAGCGCATCGATGATAGTTCACTCATTAAGTTCGCAAAACTCATCAAAATTGTAATGTTGATTTTCATGTACGAGAGATCTAGAAGAAGTCTAGTACTGCATTTTTGGACTCAAGTAATGGCTCAAAAGTCTGTCAGCTGACATTGAGGAGTTAGATAGAATACTTTTGTATAATCCCTCATTTTATGTAGAATGTTGTAAAGAGTAGCAAACTCTAAGATATTTGTTTATGATACTGTATATATGAATTATGTAGTGTAATGCTATAGTGTAACTATGTTTTCTAAATTGAATGAGAAATTGAGCTTTTGAATATTGTGTTTATGCGTATGATGTCATATTAAGTAAAAGTGACCGCTTTAACATGTCGCTTTTGTAGGGCATGTGCCCAAATGTCCTTGAGATGTTTGGGTATGTGTCTCCTGAGAGTGATGCGTTACATTTTACCTCTTTATAATGGTTTCAAAACTTCTCATTTTGAAAGCTAACTGAAAAACCGTAAGGGATTGTAGTTTCGCAAACTTTCCAATTTTATTGTGGTCGTCTTTAGCACAAACAAAAAGCAAAAAAATTAACCTTAATAAAATAAATCAACACCGAGATTTGTTCACGCAGTTCGGCACACATTGCCTATGTCTGCGAGGCTCTTACCTAGATTAATGTTTTCATTAAAGTATAATAGATTTACCCAAAGCTTTACTGAGTCGATACCACTCAATCCTTGACACTATCTCTCAACCTCACTTCTCTTGAAAGATTTTCACTCTTAATAACACGACCGACTTGTGTTAACCTCGTCAGAGGATTTTTCTAAACAACTATTATCATCATCATCACCTAGTTCAAAATCCTGCAATGAAGCGAGGTCTGGAGAGGTCCGATAGTATGCAGCCTTACCCTTACAAAGTAGAGAAGCTGTTTCCGATGGACCCACATGCAAATGAGACAATATACGAATGATGTAGGTTACAGAAATAAAAATAGAAAATAAATGAAAATATAAGTAATGGAGAATACCTGAAGGAGGCCAGATCTGCGAGGACCTAATAGGCTACAAAGTCCAATCCCTTCTTGTCTCTCAGTAAGTAAGGGGACCTTCCTCAGAGACCCTACTGGGATGACCCCCTACTGTCCCCCTGCACCTGTCGTGCAATTAGCACATTGTGAGCTAGCATCTCCTAGTAACTACTGTACTGATTCTAAGTATCTGAGACGGTTAATCCTTTACACAGTTAATCTTTTACCCTTATTCGATCACTCCAAAATTTTCTATTTCTAGCTACTACCTCATTAAGGGCCAATTCTGACATTTCCTCTTTAATCACTTCCCACCAATTCTTATAAGGCCTCCCTCTTCTCCTCTTATATTCACTAAGTGTTATTCCCTCACAGCTTCATACCGGAGCGTCGGAGGGCCTCCTATGCACATGCCCATATCACCTAAGTCTAGTCTCTCTCAACTTATTGTCAAAGCTGGCTACCTGTAGTGTATCTCTTACCACCTAGTTTCGGACCTTATCTCTCCTTGTAATGTCACACATTCACTAAACCATACGCATTTCTGCTACCAACAATTGTCTTATATGCCTATGCTTGGCAGGCCAACACTCTTCCCCATATAACATGGTTGGACGAATCACCGTTTTATAAAACTTCCCCTTAAGTTTTAAAGGAATCTTCCTGTCACATAGAACCCTTGATGCACTCTGCCATTTGGCCTATCCTGATCTAACATGATGTACTATATCAGCATCAATATTACCATCACAATGGATGACAGACCCGAGATACTTAAAATTCGTCCTCTGTGGTATGACGTCTGTACTAATTGCTATCGCCACCTTATGCGCCATCTGGTTTCCAGAAAAGTTGTATGCTACATACTCCGTCTTAAACCTGCTCATTTTAAAACCTTTTGACTCTAACGCATCTCTCTGGTATTCTAACTTGGCATTGACCCCCTCCTTAGTCTCATCCACTAGGACAATATCGTCCGCAAAAAACATATACCAAGGTACCTCTCCTTGAATATGTTTGGTAATTTCATCTAACACTAATTTGAATAACAAAGGACTTAACGTAGATCCTTAGTGATAGTAATGCCCTTGGCCTCCAAACACCTCCATAAGAGTTCTCTAGAAACCATGTCATACGCCTTCTCCAAATCAATAAAAACTATATGCAAATCCAGTTGTCGTTCCCTGTAGCATTCCATGAGTCTACAGAGTAGATGTATCGCTTCTGTCGTGGACCTACTAGGTGTAAATCCAAATAAGTTGGCCGATACAGAAGCAGCTCTCCGGATTCTCTTTTCAATTACCTTCTCCCATAGCTTCATGGTATGATTTAATAGTTTGATGCCTCTATAGTTGTGACATTCTTGGATGTCCCTTTGACCTTGTATATGGGGATCAACCTACTTAATCTCCATTCATCTAGCATTTTTGCTGACTCTAAAATCACATTAAAGAGTTGAACTAACTATACAACACCGACAACTCCTAATCATTTTCATACCTCTATGGGGATCTCGTCTGGCCCCACGGCCCTTCCGCTCCCTATCCCTCTCAACACCTTCGTAATTTCTCCCCTCTTAATCCTTACCCATGTGCACATGTCCTGAATATGCCCTGTCACAGAGGGTTCTCCTAACTCTACGTTGCCCACTATCTCTTCGTTATTCAAGCCATGAAAGTACCTCTGCCATCTCCTCTTAATGTCTTGGGTCTTTGTGAATACCTATCCTGCTTTATCCTGTATACAACAAGCTTGATTGAAATCCTTCATCCCACCGCCATATCTCGTGCTAGCTTGAAAATCTTTTTTGCTCCCCTTAACGTATCCAAGTCCCTGTACATAGTCTCAGATGCTTCCCCTCTAGTCACTGCAATAGTTTTCTTAGCCTTTCGTTTTTCCAATCCATACCTTACTTTGTTAATTTCCCTCTCCGCCTCCGTTGAATAGCTAAAAGATCTTTAAAAGCTCTCTTCTTTGCCTTAACCGTCCCCTGGACCTCGCCTGACCACCACCAACCTTCCATCTGCCCTCCTCCTTGCCCTTTGGGAACCCCTTTGGATACCCCTAGGTGATTTGTAGCAGTTGCACGCACTACAGAGGCGACACCCTCCCACATCAGATTTGCAACCCTGCTCATAGACCATGTTGCATTTGACCAAACTTGTGTACTAAATCGTTCCATCTTGTCCCCTTTTAACCTCCACCACTTAATTCTATGACACTGCAGGGTAAAAAGTTGTGACCTCCATCATTTAATCTCGAAATCCAGAACTAGCAATTTATGTTGAGTCGATATGTATGTAACTGGCAGTACTTTGCAATCTTTGCACCATGATCTAGCATCGCTCCTGACAAGGAGATAATCTATTTGTGTCTTAGAGGTGCTACTTTGAAAAGTTACCAAGTACGCTTCGTTTTTCTTAAAAAGGGAATTCGCTATGACTAAATCATATGCCATGACCACGTCTAATAAAGAAATCCCATTATCATTTCTAATGCCGTATCCGAAGCCCCCATGAGCACCTATATATCCGTTCGTACCAGTTCCTATATGCCCATTAAAATCACCTCCAAGGATGATCTGCTCCGTATTAGCGAATTGTTGCAGCACCCCTTCTAGCGCCTCCCAGAACAGGCATTTTTGCTATATGTCTAAACCCGCTTGAGGTGCATACGAACAAACGACATTGAGAACCACATTGCTAAAAACAATTTTAGCCACCATAATCCTATCATTTATCCTTGTAATCCCCACCACTCTACTTATAAGTTTCGTGACCACCAGGATACCTACCACATTCATCTTCTGTGTACTTCCCGAGTACCATAGTTTGAAACCACCTATCTCCTTTGCTTTAGCTCCTGACCACTTTGTCTCCTGAATGCAGGCTATTTGTATCCTATACTTGCATAAAATGTCCACTAATTCTAAGGACTTACCCGTTAGGGTCCCAATGTTCCAAGAGCCAAATCTCAATACGTCCTTGCGGTTTTTATCCCGGCATACTGTACGCACCGACCTACTCGCACTGGTTCCAACTGCACAAATTGAAGACATCCTCCTGCCTCGAGCCCTCACTCGTCCCTCAGGTCTTTGCCTAAGAAGCCTCTAAAAACTTGATCCTACTATTAACACAACACTAAAATATAATTACAGAAAAATGGAGTGGAACGACGCTGCAAACAGTACCTTCAAAAATAAAAACAATAAATAGAAATAATAATACAAAAAACCCAAATCGCAAGATATAGCTAAAATAAATTCAAGTAACACTAATAATACTAATTATAGAATAATAATAATAATAATAATATACTAATAATATAATACTAATAATAAAAAAAATATTAATAAAAAATACCAATAATAATGATAAAACTAATACTAAAAAATAAACTCAATATTAATAAGATTAGTATTAAAAATAATAATATTAAAAACTCTCACTGACCTCAATAAACAACCCTGACACTCAACGTGAAAACCATGCACAATACAATATGTCGATTCACTAGCATGGATTGAAACAATATCGTAAATTGTAATGCAGACGGACTTTAAAAAGGGTTTTGGTGTGTGAGATGTGAGCTTTGATGCTTGAAAAATAAAGAAGCTGCGAGTTATGACCCTCTGGAACCAATTTTTGGGTAGACAGAATTAGCTGGTGGGTAGAAGAACAATGAAAACAGTAAGATGAGATTTTAATAGAAAAGGCTATAAATAAAAGGGAGAAGTACCAAAAGGAGAAGGTATTAAAACGCCAGTAGAGTCCAACGGGTCAGACGAAAAGAAAGGACCAGCCTCCCTCCTACAACAGGCCCTGTTAGAATGCTCAATGCAGCCGACTAATCAATTGCCAGAGTCTACAGCTATCATTTACTGAACTGGTCTACCTCCCAATCCCTATCCAACGTACTTGTTCTGCCTGACCCTAACCTACAGCCGTAGCTGCATTCAACTTCCTCCATTACTCCTTATGAACATTTTAGTAAAGGAGAACCCCACCCAGCTTGCAGCAAACCATGAGGAAAGCTCATTACACTTGAGATAATGAAAAAGACCAAGACATTAGATGGACAATAACGTAGTTGAAAAAAAGGAGCACCCTTAAACGAAACCTTACATGCACACACATTTAGCAAAATACAAAACATTTAATTTAAAGGTTACCTGTAACACTTCCGACGAGAGGGGAGGGAAATGAAATGACTATGGCGGATATTGGGGGGAGAGAGGTGCAACTCTGGCCTTACCTTGCACATGTTCGAAGTACCTTAAACCCTTTGCATACTTTCCGACGGAGTAGAACCTAGTTGCCATCTAGTAACATTGGACTCCCTAGGGTCTCCCTGCTTCTCCTTCCAGTCTGATGAGGCTGCTCTCCTCTCTCTCTTCTGATGTTTTCATGAACGGCCCTCAAGAATGTTGCTTCAAATTCACCAAAAGCTTATAGTCTGTCCAAAATTTGTCCCATTGGAGCTGAATACACCTCCAAGTCACATTTCACCTTCTTTTCCATGATGCAGACTCCAATCTTGATCTTCTTATCAACTCCTTCTTCCTCTATGTTCCCACCCTCAAATCAGCTGATATAATCAATTATTAATTAACTGCTAATATAATCAACTAACAATTACTATATTATACCGTTTCTCAAATAGGAACATTTTATTAAAGTTTTAGGGCACGAAAATAATGTGTAAACAAATCGCAGTTGTCCGCATGAAAAGAAAAAGATGACATATCAGTGGCATCCCAATCCAAGCATGTTACCAAAAAAGAAAAAAAGTAGCTTATCTGCTTGTGGGAGTACTAAGTCCACTCCCCGAGACAGAAAAAAACAAAAAGTCGTTTCTCACACTCTCGATCGATTCTTCGATAATTTTTGTGTCACGTACACAACACGCTTCCTTCTTTGTAGTATGCTCTCCATAGTCCATATATTGAAAAAGTCAAGAAATCATGCGCAGCTGAATAACCATGTGGGTATCATCACTTGATCTACCCATTCATATTAATGAGAACACTCCAAAAACACAGACCCAGATACACTCACAAATCTACCTCAATTTAGCCTCCAACAAACGAAGTAGTTATCACGTTCACCTTCAGTTATTTTTCAGAAATTCAAAATCATGCATATTTCCCTGTTGGTGCAAAAAATCTACAGATTCATTTTGCCCTTGATTGAGACTTACAAAACACTCGCCTTGAAGAGCCACACATACATATTCGTAAAAAACCCATTTGCATTGAAGAGCCACACACGTATACGCTGCAAAAACCCACTTGCCTTGAAGAGCTATACATGCATACGCAAAAAACCCTTTCACCTGATCCTAATCCAAAAATCCAGCACTCATCCCCAAACTTCTCAAGATACACATCTATTCAAGATAGGATTCTATAATATCTAGAACATTATCTTAATAGTTTTTGAATCCAAGTTAATAAAAAATATGATAATTCCAATTTATAAAAATATGTGAAAATAAAATAAGTAGATATATACACCATATGTCTAACAATCTCTCCCTTTTTGTTATATTTGTCACAAATACTAAACTCCCCCTAAATCAAATAATTAGACATATAAGTATAAAATTCACAATTCATATGAACTCTCCCTCAATCCAACATCAAGTTCCAAAAAACATCCATAGAATCAATAATCCAATCATCTAAATTTCTACCCATTGGGACAAAAAGATGTCAAAAAGTAAGACGAATAGTCTCACATATACCTTGAAATCACCCCCTGAATAGAACAGCCACCAAAAACAATATGATATCTCCCCCTTGGAACAAAAACAATGTCAAAACGCAGAATCATAAAAATCAACAATATGTGCAACGGAAGAATTATAAACATGCAAAGATAACAATTTATCACCATTCAAAACACCAAGAGATATGCCCAAAAGAGATAGAGATACTCGAGAGAGAGACCCATACTGATGAGAGAGCTGAAGAATCTTCGGTGGAGCCAAATAGAAGTCATAATGCAAACTGCTAAAAAGATGGGATGATAATGGCAATATAAAAACTAAAGAAGAACTAAAGAAGACAAAATTTTTTACAAAAAAAATCAAAGATGTAAAGTACACAGTCTCTGTGCCCCTTAAAGAAATTCAAACCTGGCCTTATTCCTTGTCATATTATCTTTGTCATCGATTTCTTCTTCTGAAGTAACTAACTTATCCTCAGTCTGAGCGGTTTCTTCAAAAGCAGTAACTAACTGCGAATCTAGACACTTTCTTATTTTTCCTTCACTACGTCTTTATGCTTGTCCTTAACCCTTTCTAACCCAAGTGGATTTCGGTACTAAAGGCTGATTCTGAAATTTGTACGAGGGATATAGGGTCCTTTGGTTTTGGCTTCTTTGAAACAATATCTGCAGTTACTTGTAGCATTTTGACCTTATGTGCCCGATAACTACGCAAAAATGACATGTGGGAACAAATCTTCGATTCTTCCTCGATGTTTCTTCTTGGACAGATCTGGGTATATCAAATTTCTCATCATGCACCTTGGAGCACTCTCCTTTGTAACCAATGCCTTGAAGATCCTCTTTAACCTTACCGATTTTCATTAGATTTTCTAGTTTTTCTATGCCTCCATTCAACATCCTCAATCCTTTTTGGCACTTACTAGTTTTAGTCTAGCTTTACCAAGTTCATCTAAAGTTGAAATCAATTTCTTCTCCAAATATTGAATAGTATTCTTCATGGAGAAGTTTTCTTCCTTCAACCTTTCAGTCTTCCTACATGTTTTTACCCATTTTTCGTACATTAATTCGTAAGTCTCGTAAATGTTCTCATTTTTATCACCTGAACCACTTTCATCACTGTCATAATATGATATTAGGTCTTGAGTTGAGTTGTTTGTGTGTTTTCTCAAAATTTTCCGATTTCCCCTTTTTTGTCTTCAGTTGCTTCCTTCTCAGTTACTGTTAAGCAAGTAACTGGACTTTTGCTGTGGAAAACAACTAACACAGCACCATTAGCGATTTCTTCTTCACTACCATACTCACTTTCGGATTCATTCTCACTCCAAGTGCTTCTATAGGATTTCCCTTTTCTCTTCTTCAAAGTGTTTGCACATTCCGCTTGCACATGTCCTAAACCTTGACACTCATGACATTAAATTTTCTTCATATTTCTTTCACCCTTTTGAGTTTTGAGTTTTTCCTTGTTGTTTGAAATTACTATTTAATGAGCTCCCACCATTTTGCCTAAAATCGAATCTAGCCTTCTTCAGTTTCTTTAGCCACTTGCTGAAATTTTTTGTCAATAATTTCATATCCTCATTCTCATCAGATTCGTCTTCTACATCATTTATGTCTTTTCTAGTTTCAACTTATAGTGCCAATCCTTTGCTCTTTTCTTATTTTCCCTTCAATAAATTCATTTCGAAATTAGTAAGAATTCCAATTACCTTCTCCAACGATAAGTCATTAATGTGATAAGCCTCCTCGATTGTTGCAATTTTCGGAATAAACCTTGAAGATAGTGATTTCAACGTCTTCTTGACTAGTTTTAAATTGGAATATTTCGTCTTGAGTTGATGTGCCTAATTCGCTATATCGCGCAATCTTTCATGAAAGTCCCTAATAATCTCGTTTTCATCCATCTTCAGTTCTTCAAACCTCACAGCTAACATTTGTAGTTTTGACGCTATCACAGATTTTGACCCTTCACGAATAGTCTGTAAAGTATTCCACGCTTCTTTAGCCGATTCACAGGCCAATATCATTGAGAAGCGTCCTTCATCAACAACACTGAAAATTGCGTGCATTGCTTTTGAGTTTTCAAGTGCCATCTTTTCTTCGACTCATGTCCATTCAGATGGATCTTTTAGAACTGTCTTCCCCTTATCGTCAGTAATTATCAGATGTGTCCAACCATATAACACTGAGTTCCATGCTTTTGTTCCATGTGCCTGAATAAAGACCCTCATCCGTGATTTCCATGCAGGATAATTGGAACCGTCCAACAGCAATGGCCTGATAATTTATGCTCCTTCTTTTATAACCATGTTTGCGAAACTAGGATCTGTACTAACTTGCTACCAAGTTCTGAATCAGTGACTTGGCTCTGATACCAATTAAAAAACCGTAGGGGGTAGTAGTTTCGCAAACTTTCCAATTTTACCGTGGTTGTCTCTAACACAAACGAAAAACAGAAAAATTAAACTCAACAAAATAAATCAATACCGAGATTTGTTAACGCAGTTCGACACACCTTGCTTACGTCTACGGGGAGCCCTCACCCAGTTTAATGCTTTCACTGAAGTACAATAGATTTACCCAAGGCTTTACTGAGCTGACACCACTCAACATTTGACACTATCTCTCAACCTCACTTTTCGTGAAAGATTTTAACTCCCAATAACACGATCGACTCATGTTAACCTCGTCAAAGGATTTTTCTAAACAACTATTAATTAAGAGATAATAAATCACACAAATGACTAAATAAACAATTCACCACTCAAGTAGACACTTGAATAAGAGACAAAGAACAATTTTCTTCACAGCCAAGAAATCATGCGCAGCTGAATAAGCATGTGGGTATCATCACTCGATCTGCCCATTCACCATCAATGAGAACACTCCAAAAACACAGACCCAGAGACACTCACAAATCTACCTATATTTAGCCTCCAACAAACGAAGTAGTTATCACGTTGACCTTCAGCTATTTTTCAAAAATTTAAAATCACATATACTACCCTATTGATGCAAAAGATTTGCAGATTCACTTTGCCCTTGTTTGAGACTTACACAACACTTTTCTTGAAGAGACACACATGCATACGCCGCAAAAACCCACATGCCTTGAAGAGCCACACACGCATATGCAAAAACCCATTCACGTGATCCTAATCCAAAAATCCAACAATCATCCCCAAACTTTTCAAGATACACATCTATTCAATATGAGATTCTGTAAAATTTAGAACAGTATTCAAATAGTTTTTGAATCCAAGTTAATAAAAAATCTGATATGTCCAATTTATAAAATATGTCAAAATAAAATAAGTAGATATATACACGGCACTAACCATTCATGAAGAAACAATTCCCCGTTAGTATCTAGGTACTTATTCATAATTATCGTAAAATGGCAATTGAGAATTATATTCTTACAATCCAAAAAGGAAGAACGTTATATGTCCCAGTTTCCATCAGGAATCATTCTACTTGTACATATGGTCAAAGAGGAAAAGATAAGATAGTCAAATTAGAAAATCATGATTAGAATTTTTTTAAAAGATTACTTAATTGAACGGGACATACTCATATATCCAACTATTGAATGCCCTGATTACCTTCCTAATAAAAGTAGATAGCATTGGTATATCAAATCATCGTAACATTGCTTAAGAGCGCGCAATCAACAATAGCAATCTGCACTGCTATTAGCTTCTGGATACAAGCCTAAAATGGCTTCTTATCATCATAATCTTCATGTCAAAACGAGGAATTCCTGCTCGGAGGCTGTAAAGGACGAGCAAGGGATTTCTCTGTACCAAGTAGATCCTGCTTTTTACAGGAAAATCGTCTCAAGGAGTTCCTCAGACGGTCACTCTAGTCGCCATTCTTTATATCAGAGCCCTGGAAGTTTTCATTTCATGTCGGAAATGTATCCTGGAGACTCTGAGACGATTGGACCAGCTTCTAGCTTTTCACATGGTATTCATAGCTTCATAAGGCCAACGCCTTGTATCCCTCAATCAGGTGCGAAGGATTTCATGTTGAAGAAGTTCAAACAGATGAAAGCAATTAAGAACGTACGTTTCAGGGTGCCACCGGCTATCCAAAACCTGAGCATGTCAAGGACAAAGGTTAATGCCATGGCCAGCTTCTTTAAGAGCATCAAGAAAGTGAAGAACAATATTCAAGTTGGCAAGAAGCTGAAGGACATAAAGACCAATAGTGCTGGCTCTGTCAAGAACGAAAAGGCAAAAGATCGAGTAATCAGCACTGGGAAGATTGGTATTCATCAAGAAAATGGCGAAATTGATGGTTTTCATAAGTTTCCAATCTTACATGCTGATTATTTTCCGCCATCTCCATCATCATCGTTGTCTTCCTTTGTTCCTGCCATCAGACTACAGAAGATATCAGAGCACTTATGGACACTACGTAAAGGGTTCCTTAAATGGAGTTTCTTCAAGTTTGTCAAAGTGAACTCATCATTAGGTGCCAGGTCTAGGCCTGATAACTGATTATATATAGACACAACATACTTTAACTAATTTTTTTTTTCATGGAAGAAAGGTTCGTATTTATAGATCTATACAAAGAATCTATAGAAGAGGGGCATGCCCTTCTGACATAATAATTTTACTAAATCACTGTTGTAAATTTAGGATACCCAAACCTGTAACATTCTAGTTCTGCTCGCAATGAATGACCTTAAAACTATGGAACCAATTTCTATTTCCTAATATTTTACAATACAGTAAAATATAAGTAAAAGGGGACGAAGTACAATAGTCATTCCAAACCAGTTAAATAGTATTGTCACGCCTTGAACAGAACCAATATTTGGTCGACCAATATCCCTACAAACTCTACTCAAACCATATTTAAACCTAGATGACTCAATTGATAGGGTACATTAGCTGACCAATAAACCCAAATAGCCTTAAATTTCTTTCTATAAATTATGGATCAATTTCTTATACTTTCATGTCCTCTTGAATACCAATTAGATTGTTTATAAAATAAATTAAATCTAAAATATCGAACAATGGTTGGTAGTGATAATACAATGAACTCCTACATTTATCTTTCACCAAATTCTCTTATTAAAGTTGATATCAACTATAAATGTCTTCTTATGAAATGCATGTATTCCTCTTAACTTTTTATCACTTATTAAATCATCACAACCTAATGTTTCTATCAAAAGAAATTCTTAAAATACTAAGTATTGTTCAATTTTAGCAACATACTGGACAAATATAACTCTTTATCAGGCTCTTTAAATTGAGTTTAATTTAACTACATCTCATATCATCCCAATAATTACATAAATTCAATAATTTAATAAAGTTACAAAAATAAAACACTTTAACCATTAATTTGTAACTAAAATTAATTTTAATAAAAGTCAATAAATACACGAATGAAAATAAGGAAAACTCGTGGCCTTACAACATCATGCACATTCGTATCATAAATTATATTTCTATAACCTACCCTCCATATAAGATGTAGACCTTCCAAGAATTCCTTCGGGTTCCTGCTGGCATTGATTCTTTATAGAAATAAAATACAAAAACCCCTTAAAAATTCTCCCTTGAAATTTGTACCCACTCATACTCGTTACTCTGTATAACCACAAGTTGCTATACTAGTCATCAGATAACTGTTAGGAGGGGCTTCCATTAGGTACTCGTCTAGTTAAAAGCACTTCTTTTTCATTTGAAAGGATTTCTTATATCTCCAGCTATATCTGACAAACAATCCTAACAAAATTCAAAGGCTAGATGAAGGAGGTACCAAAGAAGCATTTCTTACATTTTAAGTTTTGTTTATTACGTTATAACTTTTCTTCATTACGTTCTAATTTAGCCTTAAGTGATTGACTCTCCTCTTATAAAAATGGTCAACATATACTGGTCTTAATGAGGATGAAGTAGTTGGCTTATACCTAAACCCAAGATCTTTGATGTAGCTAGATCTTGTACTGAGAACTTATTGCAAATGTCATCTACATTGAGCTCATTTTCGTCAGACATTGATACTTGCAACAAATCATGCATCTTATTCTAAAATTTAAAAAAAAAATCAATTTTCAATTCAAATATTATTAGTTAGTATTATATAAATAAATAAATTTAAATTTAAAACAAATTTTTATACTTATATCATTATTGTTCACTTCTTTAAACATCCAGTCTTTACCTTCCTTATAGTGTCTCAGTTTGTAAAATGTGGTCCTATCACACTTTTCTTCATGTAGTTTCTTTTGACTCTGTTTTATGAAAAAAAATACAAAACACAATAAATAATATAATTATAACTTGTAAACAAAGAACTTATATATTCATTTCGCCGGATAATGAATGATTTGGAGTCTTGGTTGTGAGGAGTTTTCATTTTCCTCTATTAACCTTGGCGTTCTCACACTTTTCCTGAAATAAAGAAAAGAAATAGTCATTCAATTGTGTAACAAGATTAATGGAAGCAAATGTGAAGAGAAAGAAAATAACCTTTAATGTTGGTAGAGGCCCAATAATTACACATATTGCTCTAATTTTCTAGGGAAATCTTGTTGGGAACATGTCTCCTTGCCTCCTCATCTGAAGGAAAACATTTTTAATATTGATGTAGTCCATAACGACGATCCCTGATCCTTTATTTTAATAGTGAAATCATGCAATTTGAAACATCGAGGTTATCGATATCGACAATATTAAGCTTCATCTGTGAACAACAAGTAAAAGTGAAATTAATCTTTAAATAAGTAAAACAATATTACATATAATTAAATAAATTAAAAATTTACCGAAACTTTATCTAAAACATTTTCTAATAAGTTGTCTTCCTTCAACTGCTTGGCATGTTTAAGCAAGGCAATTCAATTCTGGCATTTAACCCCAACTCACTAGACAATTTTCCTAATTGAATCTTGTCTATGAGATAACCTTGGGAGGTATTAATATGTACAAACAACTTGATGTTTATTGTAACATTCATTCATTACAACTCAACCTTTAGTTATACCTCTACCTCTTTTTCTAACGTTGATATTGGAATCTAACAATAAATGAATAATGATAAGAAAATATGCATTAAACATGTAAATATATAAATGAGCATAAATAAGTCTATTTGTATGTGTTAAAGAATAACAAACTTGCAGATCCCTCATTACTAATTGAGGTAGATGGAGGTTGTTACTGATTGGGTTCATTGATGGATGAAGTCAATCGTTATTCTTGGCTAGGATTTGATTGATCTGGTTATTGTGTTGGAGGAACAATTTTGATACTTGCCAACTTCTTCACTTTGTTCCCACCAGGTTCCATTGTATTAGATATCTATAACTCAAACATCAACAATATGCATAAATATAACTCAAACATTAACAAGAACTAGAAGTTAGAGATATGTCATTACAAAAAGTATGAAGCATTAGAGTTAGAGTAAATAGTTAGGTTTTGTTATTTCAAAGATGCTCCATTGTTTTAGGAATTGTATAACTAGTTTATTTAATTATTTAAATTCCACATTTGTGTTTAGATAGGGATTGATTGCCTTTCAATGTTATAGTTAGATATATCTAGGTTGTTATTACCTTTTAGGATTTTAACTTTTAAGGTTTTGATGTATATAAGGTTTTGACTTATATAAGGCTATGTTATTTTCTCACCTTTGAACCCAAATTTTTTAACTCCTTATAACATTCATCAGATTATTAGAACAATATGTAACCACATCTTATTTGGAGTGATAGTCAATAGTGAGTCAACCTAAATCTTCAATGGTGCAAATAGATTTAGGTAAGAAACTTAAGATCTTCAATCTCCCCTTTGTAAATGAACTTTTAACATTTTGTAGGGTCAATATGGAATCAGTGAATATTATCCTTAGGTCTCTATAAAATTTTTAGAATTTGTGAAGCCTGTTTGTTTTAAGAGCAACTTATTTGCATTTGTTGGATACCAAAGCTTTAAATGTTGCATTCGCCATGATAAAACCATAGAGTATAAAACTTATCTATGCCTCATATTAGTAAGTGATTATATACCACATCTTGACTTTGAATGTTGACATTTAAGCAATCTATGTATGGAAAATGAATATAATATTCAACACCCATTTGATCTTTTACGAATCATATGAAATTCCTAACTCTGATGAGACATCCAACTTTTGTCCATCTAACTATACAATTAAAAGTAAATAACTGAATTACTAAATGCAATCCTCCTTCTATATAACATAATGATAAATCAATACAAGTTATTATTTCTCGGTTAATAAGTACAAGTTTATACACTAAGTTTGAATTCAAACAAACATTATGGTATATGGCATTATTAGACCATATGAATCGAGAAAAGAGCTTCTGGATGTAACTCCTAGGCTTATGGAATATTTCTCCGATAAGCCTTGTGGGAGCTGCATCATGGGTTTCTAATCTATATACCATCCTACGGGGGTTTATTATGCCTTTGATTATCCATAATTATATGTGAATTTCTTATGTTACTAGTTCTTAATTAGTCGGTACAAGTTCATACACTAAGTTTGAAACAATATGGTACGTGGCATTGTTAGACCACGTGAATCGATAAAGGGTCTTCTTACTATAAACCCAAGGGTTGTGGAATATTTCATCGATAAGTTTCATGGGATCAGCATCATGGGTTTTTAGTCTATATAGCATCCTATATGTTGATTATGCCTAAGATCATCCATAATTATACGTGAATTTTTTATGTTGTTGGTCCTCGACTAATTAGTATAAGTTCACACACTAAGTTTGAATTCAAACAAATACTATGGTACTTGACATTGTTATACTACATGAATCAAGAAAGGGACTTCTCATTGCGACTCCTAGGCTCATAAAATATTTCACCGATAAGCCTTATAGGAGCTGCATAATGGGTTTCCAGCCTATATACCATAGAAGGGGTTTATTATTTCTTAGATCACCCATAATTATACGTGATTATCTTATGTTAATAGTTCTCGATTAATCAATACAAGTTCGCATACAAATGAAACTCAGGTTCTCCTTCCATTCACACAAATTCTTCTCCATTCAAACAGAACATAAAAATTAAACAAAAGTTTGACGACTTACTTGGACAGATGGACAATCAGAGTCAATGGATGATGAATGAGGAAAATTAGTGAACTGATTATGAAATTGCCTTGGTTCTTATCAATGAAGTCATTAGAAGAAATAAAGAACCATAAACAAAAAGGCTAAAGAACCTTAATCCAAAAGGATTTTCATACAAATTAAAATGAAATGTTCATCTAGGTTGATCATACAATTAGCAATGATTGAATGAGATTTAGAAAGTTAAGGTAACGAATAAAGTTTATGACATTTAGTTCTTATGTGGTATGTACAGAATTGAGATAAGAAAAATTTTCTTTTAGGACAATATATGGAGCAATATATGAAAGTAGCATATATTACATAATAATTGAATTTGCACAATTTAACTCATCCTTGTTAAATCTCTTATGTTTAAGTTCTTTTAGATAAAAGTTCAAGTAACGCTTAAACTCTCTCTATATTGAAAATCTTTTTGTGAAATGAGTTACTTAAAGGTATTTAGAGACTTGATGGACAAGAATACAAATTGTTAGCAGGTAGTTAACTTCTTAAATCACTAAGTTCACTAGTAAATAAAAGAAACGTGTTAAAGGTGAAGCTAAAACACCTCACCCACTAATATTTCCCATAATTTCAAATTTATTATATTTAGTACTAACAAACAAAATAATTAAAAAAAGTTCTCCAAAAAAGTAAATGATTCAAAAAACCAAATAGCAATTAACCAAGTCTCACCAATATCTAGTAAAATAGTCCAAAATATCCATAAGAGATATTTCATTGAATACTTTATATGCAAACCAAATTCATCCCTAACTAATAACAAAACCACTATATTTTTCCATTATTCACCAACATAAACACATTGAAACAAAGAATGAATCAACCACAGTCGAGAAAAATGCAAAATACTCAAATCATATCAACAAAACCAACTTCCATATAAGCATTTAACAACAACAATAAAAGCAGAAAAAATAAATCTGAGAGCAAAACATGGATGACTAACCTCAATGGGCGATTAACTGGAGACAATGGATGGTGGAAGAGAAATTGAAGAAGATGAACAGGGGTGATTAAGGAAGAAAACCCAGGAAATAATGAAGAGCACGAAATGAGCAGGGGGAAAGGACCCATCCTAGAGTTCCCCTTCCAGAACTTGAGTGGAGCCCTCCCAACGACCCCATAATAACCCTCCAATCGATACCTAACTAAACTAAAGGGTTCCTATAAAGCCAAGCCATTCAACTGTTAAAAAACTGTTATACTTTAAAAGTTAAGTGCAGAAAATAGTGTAATTTGTTTTTGAAAATTCAACAGCATCATGATTGCTTTTTTTAAGATTCTCAAAATTTAAAAACCTACGATTTAAAACACTTCTAATATTTCACATACGATCTCAACTTTTAGAATGGGATCTCAGGACCTACATCATAAGTAACCATAAAAATATAATTTTCAACAGTTTAAAAACATCAATGAGGATCAAAGCCCTTGTAGTTCATTAAGTAAAAGATATTTACAATCCCACAAATATTTACAAGATCACACGTTTAAACCTTTCCAAAGTAATTTAAAACATATATATAAATAACTAATCCAATTTTAAGAAAACACATGCATAGTAAAAATGACGCAAGTATAGTAGCACCTGACAATATAACGAATTCTGATGTGGGGTCCAGCTACTATAGCACCTGTAATACAACTAACCTAAGGTGGTTTATTTAAAAACATAAAAATAAGGATGAGATAAACGAACTTAGTGAGTGTTAATTAGTTTACTAAAAATTAAACTTTTCACAACATCATAACTGAGATATTCCTATATAATAATAAAGCTTATGGCAAAATAATTGCCATAAAAATTCATTCGTGCATTATAAAATTCTTTCGTCCATCATACAATCTGGTAATAAAATAACATCTCGTAAAACACAACTTTATTTTTCTAAAATTACCATTTTAAATGCCTTTTTGAAATTAAACTCATAATATAAGGGTTTCCATTTTCTATTTTCCTTTTTCCTTTTTCCTTAAACAATAGATAGTGGTGGCAATAAATTTCTTGAAAACTTTTCTACTGAAAATAAGCCAACCGTTAGAATTGGTACCATACGGTGCCTTTCAAATTAATTTTAAAATAAATTGTGGCAGCATTATTATTTTCATAATTTTTCTTGCACAGTATGGCCCACCACTAATTTCTTACTATACGATGCCCTAGGCATACAGTCAGGGAGCTAGTTTTGCATTGCTTACCAATAACTGTTTAACCATTAGTTATGAAACTGATTCTACATCGCTTACCCATAATAAATTAACCGTTATAAACTGGTAGTTACGGAGTTGGTTCTACATCGCTTACCTGTAACAATTTTGTCTAGTACTATATATACGGAGCTGGTTCTGCATTGTTTACCCATAACAATTTTTGCTAGCAGTATATATATACACCCAATATGTGCAGAGGGTGACTCATCAAACTACTGATAGACCCAACACCACCCACTGTTAGTAACTGACACCTCCCAGGCACTACAATGCATGTTTTAGGGTACTATAACTGGTGAATCTGTAATATCATCAAAGCGTACCATAGACTAAAAATTCATTCCCTTTTTATCAATAAATAACATAATTTCAATGTAAATTCAAATCATATAAAATTTAACTTCCAAACCAAAATTCATATATTGCTAGAACATAAATTTATACTAGTAATATTCACTTGTAGTATGTCATTCACATAAAACTCAACATAAATATTCATTTCATGATAAAGTAAAAACCATTTGCATAAAATCAATTTAAAGTACACTCATTACTTGATAGTATCCTTTTTACCACTTCGAAACCCTTTTTTGGTTTTGTTTGTCTATCTGAAAACCTAATACAAATACATTCAAGTCCTTAATACATTTTCCAACCAAATACATTATAAACCAATTCCAAACCAATTCCTTTTCATTTCTTTACTTCATTAGCATCAAAATCATGGCATAAATATCATAAAACATCAAAATAGAATATTGGATTATATCACAATAAAAAAACCTAGAGATGGCTGAAATTTTATCTAATCATGGTTTTTCTTTCATTCTTTCATCATTAAACTAACTTCCTATTGCCATTCATAAATTTTAAATCATCAAATGGCAAAATAAAACAATTTAAGCAACGGATCTTACCTTTGGCCAAGTTTGACACACTAGTTTTAGTGATTTTCTTCTCCTAATCACTTCCAATGCAATAGAACCTTGATATCATATCATAAAGGTGTAATTCACACCATCAAAACCAAATCCCAACTATAACACAACAAATCCAACTTTTCAACAAAACTAATAAGCTTACCAACCCATTTTATTCTTCCTCTTCACTTGAATGGCTTACCAACCCATTTTATTCTTCTTCTTCACTTGAATGGCTATGGGATCTTATTGGATGCTTGATTGGAGGTAGAAAAGCATGAAAAACCCCTTGGATCACTTCTCTATAACCTAGCCGAAGCTCTCTCCACTCCTTTTTCTTTTCTTTTCCTTTTCTGTCACTTCCTTCTTTTTTCTCCTTGGCTGAATCTCCACCTTGGTTTCTCTTATTTTCCTTTTTTTTTCACTCTTACGTTCACTCTTACTTTGACTCTCACAGTTAACACTAAAATGAAGCAAAATGTGACTGAAGTTCGCTTTTTATACTCATTTAGTACATTACACATGTCATTTGAAGTAAATCACATGTTAGTATAGACTTTACTTACAAGAAACTCGATACAAAAGAAAGGGGGTTGAATGGTGTATCCTTTTTGTGAACATAAAAACTTGTTAAGAACTTCTCTTTCTTGTTAAAAAGATATCACAAACTTTATATGAAAATTATTACGTAGTTAAATCGCAAATAAC
>JAOTAY010000190.1:15875791-15896225 GCA_025629805.1 Erythroxylum baracoense | reverse complement strand
GTGTACTTTGTTGTGATTTGCTGAGCATGATTTATAATTGAATGCTTTGTTTGATGATTGTAAATATATGATATGGATTATATGACTGTAATTTAAATTAAGTGTTCTATGAACTGGAATTGTGTGTATATATATGTATGCACGCTTGGTTGTGTGCGTGTGACTCATCATCGATGGCTATAAACATATTAGCCACTGAGCTTCACAGCTCACCCCATCATTTTCCACTCCTCAAGTGCAGAAATAGCAAATCGACATTGAGCCTTGCAAAAACTTCGGCTGACTCCAAAAATTTCTATCATTTGTAACTAAGCTAGTTTGGATCAAATTTGGTAGCTTTATAAGCATGTTAGGCATGAGCATCCATGTTGTATTTTTGCATTATGCTACTGATGTGATTTTTGTTTGTAATTGGAGCAATGTACATACTCTGTTTTATTTGAGAAATGAATGACAATAAGAGTTATAAGAAATATTCGTATGTTCATGTCCAAATTTCTCTTCTGTTAAATTGCTATTTTTTTGGTTAGGAATGAAATTGATAAATGTTGAAGAGTTTTGAATAGATTTTTCCAAAGCAAATGGTTAAGCTAGGAGTTTTGTATGTATGGATTGTGCTATTGGTTGCGGGTCATTTGGAAATTGCACAGAAGTATATATTGACAGTAGAGAAAAAGGGGATGAAAATATGTTCTGAATCTTTAATGAATAAACTGTAATGATATAAGCATAATTAGATAAAATTATCTTCATAAAAGTTGTAGATCATTCTTTTAGCTTTCCAATGACATAAAGTTTATAAATTTTAGACTTCGAGATTAAAAGTTATGAAGATTAGAAGTGAGTGTGCAAAAGCTGCACTGTTCATCAAATTACACGATCATGCAAATGTTATTTTTAGCTGGAAGGTCACGATTGTGTACAAGGACGATCGCGACTTCCTGCTCTCAAGGCTGTGCAATCATTCTCATGGCTGTGACATTTTTAAAGTCACGCCTGTGACTTTCTCATTTCTGTTTTTATTTGTTTGGGTATTTGTTTGTACTCCCAATTGTGACTTATGGTTCTTTTATTTATTTTCCAAAAATTCCCCAATTTTTTTATTGGCGTTTCGTCGCCCCAATTTTTTTATTGGCATTTCGTCGCCACAGAATAAGAACCGAAACTCGAGGCCAATAGCATAGGTGAGGCAGAAGTAGTCGAGGCTAGTGAGAAGAGAGAACTAGAAAGTGGTGGAGGTGTAGATGATAATTGAATTTGTAATGGTAAAGATAGAGAAGTAGTAGAAGGGGAAAAGGAGTTGGGTTGGAGATTAGGAAATTGGGTTTTGAGAAATCTAGCATCATGAAATTATTTGTGGAGGGATCAAAACATTTGTATCCTTTATGATTGGAGGTATAGCCTAAGAATACACATAGAATGAATTTGAGTGTGAGTTTATCAGTTCTAGTGTGAACAAATTAAAGGGTAGCATGTGTAACCAAAAACACGAAGATGATTAAGATGAGGAGAAGAATTGAGCAATAGTTTATTATGAGATTGAAATGTAAGGTAGATGATGGTAAAAAATTTATAAGTTAAATAACAGTGGAAAAGGCATCATACTGAAATTGTTTCAAAAGAGAGCTATGAACAAGAAAAGTGATTCATATTTCAGTAATGTGACAAGTTTTACATTTAGCAACATCAGTTTATTGTCGAGAATGACGACAAAAAATACGAAAGAAATGCCATGAGTGGTAAGAAAGTAGCTAATATCCTTTGATGAGTTCAAAAGCTCCATAACATTGAAACATTTTGATTTTTTGATGAGAATAAGTTTTAAGTAGTGGTTTTGAAAAAATTGAAAATTTTGTAATGCTTGAGACTTATGATCTAGAGGAAAATCCAAATGTAACGACTAAAATCATCAATAAAATTTATAAATTATCATGAACTAGAAAGTGATAACAAAGGTGATGGTTCCCAAATGTTGCAATGAATAAGCTGAAAAGTTGCATTGCATCCTCTGGTAAACGTAAGAAAAGAAAGACGATAACTTTTGCTTTGAAGACATGAATTACAATGAAGATGGATACGAGACATTAGATCAGACGTAAATAATTTTGAAAAAATTTGAGTACATCGATGACCAAGACATTTATGCTAAAGGTGTGAAGAAGCACATTAAGTAGTAAAAGCCATGGATTTGTTAAATTAATAGGAACCTTGAGAGGGTAGAGATTATTATGGATGTTTCCCATGATAAGTGGAATCGTGGTAGAAAGTTTATTCACAACATAACCAGAGGGATTAAATTCAATTAAACATGAATTTTTTTAACAAATTAAGCAACATAAAGTAAATTAGCAGTAAGGTTCGACACAATGAGGATATTATTTAAATGTAATAGTTGAAGATTTGTATGGAAAGATAAGGAACCTTTGGAGGTTATGGAGAGAGTAGTATCATTACAGACAACTACTTGACCAGTATTATGATATGATTGAATGGAATCAACAATATTATTGTTGGGTGTCATGTGGGAAGAAGCAATAGTATCTAGAAGCCATTCGGTAATTTCGTTATGGGAATAAGTGGAAGAATTTGGTGGGGGGATTGATTTATAATGTAAAGAAGGCTAGTTGAATTTATGATGCGTTAGCAAAAGGATTAGAAAAGTTATTTTGGAATTTCATGTAGTATAAAAGACAAATAACGACGATGTGATCAAAATTTTTGCAAATTTGATATTTTAGAGGTTGGAAATTGGATTTGGGTCGAAAAGTGGAATTGAGATATGGATTTAAATGGTTTAACTAAATTACATTATGGGGTTGGGTTGTTGGAAGTGTAGATTGGGTTGGGAATAATGGGTCTGGTGGATGTGGTAGTTGAGTTTGGGCAGGCTGATATGGGCCAAGACCTGAAAAGTTATGTAATGACCTGACCCAGGTTTGATTAACAAAAGACCTAACTTGTTCGTCTTGTCCCAGATGCATGTTAGGTTGGTTGTAGGAACCAAGTTTGTCACCACTGTCGTGAGGAAAGGGGCAACGTAAAAGTTGAATAGTAAAGGCCATGTCCGGTGGAGTTTGATGGAGGGACAACGATCATTGTTCGTGAAGCAACAACTTTGCTCACAACTCAGGGAAGGAAGGAGGTGTTTCATGATTCTCCATCGTGGTAAGGAAAGATTCATATTAAGGGGGAAGTCTGTTGAAGGTAAAAAGGACCAAGTTTGTTGATGAGATTGGGTCTCTTATAACTTCCAAACCCTCAATTTGTAATTGCAATGTTCATAAGATAATCAGTGATGGTGGGATTGCCCTTTTGGGTGGTGTGAAGACGACGACAAAAAAGAGATCTTTGAGTTACAGTTTGTTGAAGAAAGTGAGTTTCGAGGGTTTTCTAGAGATTTCGAGAAGTATCAAAGCCAGGAGCAAGAGACACAACTGTGGAGGTAAGTGTTGCAATGAGACAACAACATACTAATTTGTCATGTTTTTGTAGAAATTCTGCTGAAGGGGATGAAGTGTCTTCGATTGATGCATGGTGTTTGGATGGTAATGCATCTATCAATATACCCGATGAAGTCACCGGTAAGTAGTATTGCTTTAACTTGATTTCACCAAACGAAATAGTCATTGTTCTCAAGAGTTGTTGTAATAGAATTGACGATGTTAGTAATCAATAGTGAGGTGTTTTCAGTCTACATTGTGATGTTTTGTGTTTAACGATGTAGTAGAGCTGTGTTTATGTATGGTAGATGTAGTAGAGGTGAAAGAAAAAAAATTGGGACTTGGCTTAGGTAGGCTCTGATACTATGAAAGGAAGAATAAGGCTAAGAAATTGAAGGTAAAGTGTAATGTATTGATTTTTTATTGTATTTTGCTTTACAACGTACATTATATTTATACATAATTTGAGATAAGATGAAATTTGTAATTGATTCAATCTAAACTAAATGATCATATTATATATGATGTTATCCAAACTAAGATGATTTGGTACAAGGAGGAGTTTATTTAATGTAATTACAGTAGAAAATATTTAGAAGATGTTCTGATATCAGAAAAAGACTACATATACATTATCTAACCAAGAGTAAGAAACTAATTCTTTCCCATACACAAAATGTACAAAAACCCTTTTGTATGTTAATGGTCAGAAAAGAAATGAACTATATATTTAAGAAGAAAATCTCAAGCTTGATACAGAAGTTTTATCGACCCATAATGGAACGGTAGCTCTTATACTCCTACTAGGTTAAAAAGATAGTTGTGATCAGGAAGCAATAATAAAATATGGCCAAAAGTGGATTCTAAAGCTCAACGTTTATAATAGAATACAACTTAATTCTTAACATTTTGAAATATTCAAATTGAACCATAACGTTTTCAAAACGTTTAGAACAGACCCTAAATAGACAAAAAACGAGGTTAAGTTCTTGTCATTTAAATATCATGTTAATATTGATATAACATTGTTTTATATTTTTTAAATAAAAAGTGGGCCCTTTAAATTAATTAGAAAGTAGGTTCCATGTCTACGTGATAGCGGGGGCTATTGTTTACACATTTCAGTGGGTCCTACTAGCCATGTGATAATGAGGCTCACATTTATATATTTTTGACAATATTTATCATTTGTCATATGACAATGTGACCTACTTATTATTTAAAAAATAAAAATAATATCACATCAATATTAATGTGACGTCTACCTTACAGAAAATCAATTTCATTAAATTTTTCGTTCACTTAAAGTCCGTTTTAAATATTTTGAAAACTTTAGAATTTCAAATTGAACACTTTTGAAATATTAAAGTCTTCTATAATTAATCTCTTGTAAATATTGAGATAGTCTTGAACGTGGGGAATGATTCGTTTCACTGAAGACTACTATTAAATAAGAATTAGTTTGACCACGAACAAATTGGCTTTCGATTATATAAGATAAGCCTAATTGTTTAGTTCTTCAGTGTTTCATTTTTAGTATGAAGAGAATCAAAAGCTACCATATGCAAACACACTCCCGTTGAACCCCCTGCCAGCCTACATTGTTTAACTTGAATCCTTCTGTATTGGCATTGCTTAGTGTAAAAGCATTTAAAACACTTATCCGGGGTTTGAGGCCAACCCCTTGTGATGTTTTCTTTTTTATATTTCATTCATGTGGGGTGTACTCGTGTTGCGGCTTTTGCTTGATAGAATGGAGTGGTTGTTGGCCATATCTTGCTAGTCACCATGCTCAAAGCGTAAAGATCTTGTCCTTGGAGACATGTGGCCTCTGAGTTAGGAGTGGAGTGGCAATTTGGAATGTAATGAGATCTAGTTTCTTACCTACTCCTCCTCCTACTCCATTTGACCTATATATATGAAGTTTCAATTAAGTTGGATTTGGTCCAATTTTAGCATGATTTATGACAAATACCGTAGTTGTGTTTTGTTTGATATAAGAAACTTATATATATCATTTTATTAGTTCTCGTGTGCTTAAGAAGATTGTATGACGATATGATTCTCGCAATTCTAGATTGGCTTGGTTTTAGTTTTACCTATTAGTTAGGCCGTGTGAAGGTTATCGTTTTGACGCTTCTATTTACATATTGGCTTGTACATTCATGCCATAAAAACTGTTTTTGAGAATCATGCCATAAAAAAGTTATGTTGAACATCACAGAGTTTTCTTGTCGCTCATTTCTTCGGACGATCTTTCCGTCTCTCACGTAATCTTTGATTTGACAGTAATTGCAAGCTAATGTCTATGACGGCATCCAGTAATCGAAACTGTCCAATTTTCCTGCAAATCCTTGCCACATATGGAGGATGAGGTCCTCTGATGTACTCTGGCACGGAAAAATGACAGAGGATCTTATTTGCACATATGGAATGTACAAAGAGAAGGGATGCTCTGTTTTTATTACTCTTTACTGTCTCTATCTTACGTGATCTTATCTATATATTTATTTAGATCTTATATAAGTTTCACATATTTGTATGAATGAGATCATATAAAACAGAGTTCGTACAGAATAGTATATACAGAAGACTTGGTTCCATATATAAGAGATGCCTAATTGACTTATTTAGAGATTTGAAAACGACAATTATACTAAAATTACCCCACAAAAAATTTCTAATTCTAGATAGTTATAAGTATTTAAATTTTAATAAAAAGAGAAATATTTCTATTTCTATTTATGAATACTAAACTATGTACTCCTAGTAATAATAATGTAGTCATATAATATCAAGAAATTCAAATGATTTATTATTATTATTATTATTATTATTATTATTATTATTATTCTCACAAGTAGTATAACCTTCCTAGAAAGAAATCTAATCTAATTTTAATTGCTTGCTTCTCTTCAATAACAAGATGTAAAAAATTTTACAATCATGAACAATATAAATTACAAATGAAACTATTTATGTGGCTAATTACAAGAAATCAAATATATCGTATCGTAAATCATATAAATCTTAATTTTAATATTCCTTGTATGTTTTAAACATAAATATTGAAGCCAATTAAACCTGTCCCATTATATGACTACATTACGTGCATATGTATATCTATGAAGTAGATACGAGACACTTGACTTGATTGATAAATAATAGTATGTCTTACGTTTTGGTACCACCCCAGCAGCCCCTGTTCTTGTATTCCTGTTGCTACATTTACCGCATGCATAATTAATTGCCAATTATATTTGAAGATATCAAGCCAATCATAATCTGATTACATGCAACATCTCATCTCTAGATAACCAATGAATGAGACACGTGTGTTTGATTGGGAGAAAGGAAAAAATCATGAAATCGAACGTGTCAAGCAGCTGACATGCAAGGCATGTGGGTGCCATTAGCAAGTCTATCCTCTTGCCAGATGGGTACATTGTGTGTAAGAACGAAACCCTCCATCTCTATATGCCTGCTTCATCGTATCTTCCTTTCTTTGGATACTCTACGACCTTTAGCCTGTAATTCTTAAAATCATCTGAAAGTTATGCGCTAACAATGTGAGGTTGATGAATGGGCTTATAATTAGTCAGCGAAGAGAACATGAAGACAAAATTTCCCCTTAAAGAGGTGCGAGCTGCTCAGTCATCATGGTTTTGCTCCAGTCAAAAGAGAAAAGAAGTAAAAACCCATTGGAGAGATTGGGGGGCTTTAACATAAATGGAGACAGAGAAAAGACGACACACAGCACAAGTTGGGACCGATAATAATGATTTATAGTTGAGTTAAAAGATGGGAAAAAGAAAGGAGAGAGTTCGATTCTCGTGGTGTGTGAGGTTTAGGTATGTACCAAGGATTCCTCTCCTCCTAAAAATGGAAGGAAGAAGAGCAGCATTATTTATAAATACAAAACTTCATAATAGAACATGTCACCTCGTAGTCCCTCTTGCCTCCCCGCTTTCATACATCAATAATTCATACTTCATAACATGGACGCTTGCCTCAATATACTGTTCTTCTGCACTTAAAAAGCGTATGATAAAAGGAGAGATAAGTAAATAATAATAAAATTATTGAGTTCTTACAAAATACAAGGTAGAAAAAAAGGTACATGGAAACAAGAGATTTACTTGTAACTAACTTTATATTTGGCTGACTCTTCTGCATGGAAGCAAGAAATTTACTTGTAACTAACTTTTATATTTGGGTGACTCTTCTATGTGATATAAAGTCTTTATGGTCTAAAGTCCTCTGAATTTGAAGTTTGAACCATGGTACTCTTAGCTAATGTATTGTCTAGTGTATCAGAGTCAAAGAAGCAAATAATCAGGTTTTAATTATGTTCTGTGGTGCCTAATATGTTTTTTTTTATATCTAATTTTTGTATACCAAGTTGAATCAAGTGATCATTAATGTTTTTGAATTTGGATCTGCCCTTTTGGAGGAGTGCCTTTATGAAACGAAAAATATAAAGGAACTGTGAGATCATACACCAAAAGCCAATGAAAAATCATGAATCGAAATCGAAAAATGAGAATGCTTTGGCGATGGCAAAGGCCCGAAGGCGAAGGCGAAGGGAAGGGAAGACAGAAACACACCGCCCTATTCGTCCAATAGAATAGAGACCTTTTGCTTCTCTCTATCTTTATCACTCAAGGCAGACAAAATTTTGCATTATAAGCCTCGATTATCGTGGAACCCTCAGTATCTGTCTTCACATTCATCTGTCTGAGCCTCCTCTATATCTGTGTCAACTTCTCCTGTTTCTCTTCGCTGCACTAACTAAACCCTTTCTCTTCTTGATATTTCCCAAAGTCTCTCGCGTCCTCCGACCTCAGTGAACATGGAATCGTCTACTCGTCATCAGAGCGGTAGCTGGCTTGGTTTCTCTCTTTCCAACCATCGCGTGAACATCAACAATTCTTCTCACTGCTCTCAGCTCGATCTCTTTGAAGTCTTTAACTCCACATCTTCTTCTGGACCAGGTCGTCCTTGTCTACTACTTACGTTAATTTAAAGTTGCAATACATTTTCCTCTATCCCTAACGCCATTATCTTGTTATTATTTTAACAGTGAGTCTTGTAAGTACTGCACAAGAAGAAGATACAACCGCCGGTAGAGCAACAGTAGACCTATCTGTATTTTCGTGTACAGGAGCACCCAAGCTTGAGGACTTCCTCGGTGGCTCCACTGCCACGGCACCACCACCGCCACCTCAGTCACTGGCTCATCAGTTCTCTACTGCCACGCCCGTGAGTACTCTTCCTGACACTGCTATCCAGATATATGACTCGGAGCTTAAAACCATAGCCGCTAGCTTCCTTCGTGGTTATTCAACCAGTGAACAAACTGATAACGAGAAGCAACATCAACCACTGGTTCAAGCTGAACATGCCCCGAAGAAAAGTGTTGATACCTTTGGACAACGAACCTCAATATACAGAGGAGTCACCAGGTAGTACACAATAGCATCTCAAACGCATGATTCAAATGGCCTCTAAAAGTAAGAACAAAAAAGAGACTGGATAACATCTTTAACTCCCTTATGTTTTAGGCATAGGTGGACTGGTAGATATGAAGCTCATTTGTGGGATAACAGCTGCAAAAGAGAAGGCCGGAGTAGGAAAGGAAGACAAGGTAAACAAAACTGAACCTGAAATAGAAAACATCTTTCTTTAAGCTGTTTCAGTGGGTTTCTTTCTTAAGTGCCTGCAGTGGTCAGTGCTTAAATAAAAGTTATATCTGCAAATCATGGTAAAGGGATTTAGATCTCAGGGGATTTCTGCGTAAAATTAGGTTGTGCTCCTGCTCATTCATGGCTACAGTAATATGCAGACTGAATGTCTGGAAGATTCTGATCTACTTTTTGTTTCTTCTTCTACATGGCATGTACATTGCGAATGATTGCTGCCGATGCTTGAAAATCATTATTTCATCTCGCAGTCTACTTGGGTAAATTTCTGGCCTAATTATGTTAATATCATTATTTTCTTCATTCCTCGTAGAATTCGGATTGGACTCTAGATTTTAGTCACTGTTTACCTAAGATTCCATTTCTTTTGCATGGATGTGTCGTTGATGAGTTATAACCTTTCTAAATTCTATTCCAAAGATCCTAATGTTTGGTTTCAGGTGGCTATGATAAGGAGGAGAAAGCAGCCAGAGCTTACGATCTCACAGCTCTAAAGTACTGGGGTCCGACCACTACTACAAACTTTCCGGTAAGACCTTTCTTGTGTTAGTGTTTAAAAAAAATTGTCTGAATCCATTTTTATTTTAAGTATCCAGTCTGAGTCTACAACTTGCATGCTATGCACCCATTAGGTTTCCAACTACCGGAAAGAATTGGAAGAGATGAAGCACATGACGAAGCAAGAGTTTGTTGCTTCACTTCGAAGGTCATAATACTGATGAAAATCTTTTTTCTTTTCCAAAAAAATGTCAAAAGTTTATGCTTATGTTGACGCCTACATATCTTTGTTCTGCAGGAAAAGCAGTGGATTTTCTAGAGGAGCCTCTATATACAGAGGAGTTACAAGGTTTCTGTCTTTCTAGTCGAAAGACTGAATTGAAGACGTATTCATGTTGTAATATTAAATTTCGTGGTTATGTTTTCAGGCACCATCAACATGGTCGGTGGCAAGCAAGAATAGGCAGAGTTGCCGGAAACAAGGACCTTTACCTTGGCACATTTAGTGAGAGAACTTCATTTGTGATTTCTAGTGGCATTATTTAATGGTGAGAACAAAGCTAATTTTTTCTTTTTTTTCGGTTGTTTTGTCAAACAGGCACTCAAGAAGAAGCCGCTGAGGCCTATGACATAGCAGCAATCAAATTTAGAGGCCTAAATGCTGTAACCAACTTTGACATAAGCCGATATGACGTGAAAAGCATAGCTAACAGCAATCTCCCCGTTGGCGGAGTTTCGGGGAAGTCCAAAAACTCCTCAGAATCGGCTTCTGATAGTAAAAGCTTTGATGCTTCAAGATCCGACGATCTCTCCTCAGCCTCCTCGGTAACTTTTGCTAATAATTCACAGCCTGCAGCTTCCACAGTAAGCTTCGCCATACCCATCAAACAAGACACATCAGATTATTGGTCTAATATCTTTGGGTACCAAACCATGACCACCACTACTACATCATCCCCCACTTTAAATACCGCGAAGAACACCAATGTTAGTGTTGCTCCTAGTTCTTTATTTCCTGGATCCAACAATAATGGACCTGCTATACAAAACCCTCCTGTTTTTGGTATGGATTTCAAGGAAGTTGCTTCAGGAAATGACGGAGACTACAACAATGGATTACTGTTTAACACTGGTTTTATTCAACCAGTAAGTAGTGTGGGTGGGATTAGTACATCATCAAGCTCAATCCCATTTGCTGCTCCGATTGCTCCTAATAGTAGTGGTTGTAATTATGAGCGTAATTCTAGTTATGGTAGCTGGAATGCACAATCTTTACATGCTTTCCCATCTGCAAAGCCTAATCTATCGGTGTTTCAGACACCAATTTTTGGCATAGAATGAGATAAGAAAAGCAGTGACATGGAATGAGAATCTGTGCAAAACATGAGTGTTGTTGATATTGGGGAATGATGGTGTATGGTGCCGGCCAGTATATACATGTCACAGTGGCACGGATGTAGGTGGATATGATGGCACGGATGTAGGTGGATATGATGAACTTCAGTTTTGACATAGTTGGGTCTTGGATTACTGACGAAGGCATTTCACAGGAGCTGACAGATGGTACGTACTAACTCAAAAGATCTTTCCAATGGTTTTTGGTTCCCTTTCTCTTTGTTTTTACATTTAATCTTGCTTTTTCTTTCACTTTTCTATTTACTGACAACAATATGGAGCTGGTATAAATGAAAAGAAATCCTTGTCCAGTCTTCCTCTTGTAGCATCAATTGTGAATGATAGTTTCTTCAATCACTTCACAATATATTTTTCCTGGAAAAGTATCTGATCAAGGAGTGTGAAAATTGGATATATGTACCAAAGTTGATGCACTTTGATTTCACTATTAACGTCAGCTTTGACTTCCTGAAGAAATTAACAAAACACCGATGTAAACTTGATTATCACTTAGTATAATAAGAAACAAACATTCTAAATCAAATTAAGAGGCTGCGGTCTGGTTTATCATGGTGATGGTGCCACTTTCTGGTTCTATCAATTATGAAAGCCTCTTAGAATCTGCTTTAGATGTCACATCCAGAGAGAGATACTCGATGGAATTTCAAAACATGAAACAAGGCAAAAACTAATGAGGTCCTTGGATATGGGTTTGGGAAGGAATCAATGTACATGAAATGAATAAAAGGTGATTGATATTTTATTATGATTATAGAAATAGTATTTTTATATTTGACTCTCGGGAATTAATTCATAATTAGGAATGAGTTTCATTTATGACTTACGGGTAAGTCTTACATGCGTAACAGTCTTTGTCACGAATTTTATAATATAATTAATTAAATTATACTTAATTGCAATGTAATTAATTAAAATATAACTAACTAATTAATTAAAATATAATTAATTAATTAAAATATAATTAATTAATTTTTAAAAAATTAAATATAATTAATTAAAATATATTTAAATTTGATATAAAATAAAAATTTAACAAATTTTTATTTCTTAATATTTTTAACAGACCAACCAATTTCAATGACAATGATAATTATTCCTTCCTCTTAATTAACTATTATAATTATAATGATTATATTTATTCTCATTTTTTACTATATTTATTTACATTTTTATTGTAAACCAAACGCCTAATATATAAAAACGAAAATTATTAAAAATATAAGCCTCGAGGTTTGGCGCACAAAAGATTTCAAGTAGTTAGTGCTAGAAATTTCCTTTTCTAAATCCTATATATCATTACAAACACCAACACGAATAGATAGTCCGATCTCTCGAGTAAAGAGTGGGGTTATGTATTCCTTTGACAAAACAGTGACCCAAAAGTGATGAGATAACGAACTTTAACAAGATAATAATGCAGAATAGGACAGAAGCAAAAACGCATATCAGCTAAATGTTTGTCTAAGATGAGCTTTTTATGGATGTTCTCTGAGCTAAGTGATTCAATTCAAAACCATTTCTCCTTGTTGTCTCTTACCTCCCTCTTGGATTATGGGGTTCCTTTGTACCTTTCGGCGCTTATTTGAGCTTTACCCCCACTACCATGCCGCCTTATATGCCTTCAAACTTTGACTATATCCCTATCGTTATTATGATTATCCATACGATCATTGTCGAGTCGTTGTTCTAGTTGCACATCCCATTTTCAAGTTATCAATATGGAAACACTACAACAAATAAGTTTATTGGCGACGATAAGTTTATTGGTGACGAAATCAAAAGTCGCTAAATATTAAAACATCGTCGCAAATACGTCGCCAAATATTATAACATTGTCACAAATATTAATTTGCGACGAAAAATAATCGACGCTGTAATGGTCACTGAATCTCGATAGCAAAACAATATTCACGATGTTTTCTTAAAATCGTCGCCAAAAGGTTTTAGATACACAATAATTTTATCGGTAAAACATATAAATAATGAGAATGAAGAACGTCGTACATAAGATTTTGCGATATATACGTTTCGTAGATAAAAGTTTTTACTTACTAAACTGTAGTCGTAGGTAATTATTTTCAGTGACGATTTTTTTGTAGCAGAATAGTTTTAGCTACTAATTGTTTGTTGTCGGTAAATATTGTTAAAGACGTTCTTGTAAATGTAAGTAATAACATTTTGTAACGATTTTTTTTGGCAGCTAATACTTTTTAGTGACGATTCTGTTTTTGTAGTAAAAAAGTTTAAGCTACTAATTTCTTATTGTAGGTAAATGTTTTTAGATACATTCTTGTAAGCATAGGTAATAACATTTTGTGACGATTTTGTTTTGGTAGATAATATTTTTTAGTGTCAAAAATTTTATTTTAAATTTTATTATAATTGTTAAAAACAAATTTATTTTAATTTATTACAATTTTAAGACAGTTTGAAATATAAATTAGTTACGTTTTATAATTAATATTGGGAACATATTTTTTAAATAATAATAAATTGAAATAAAATAAACATTAAAAATGGAATGCATTTTATATAAAAAATAACTATAGGTCATCTACAAACTAAGATTCTTCATCATCGTCACTACTACTAACATAGTTTACTTCTTTTACGTTACGATCTAACTTCTCTTCCATACATTGTAACTTAGTCTTCAATGTCTAGTTCTCCTCTTGAAGCGCCGTGATATATGCTGATCGTAACGAAGATGCACCAACAGGCTTACGGCTATACCCAAGACTTTTGATATAGCCCGATCTTGTACCAAGAACATTGTTGCAAATGTCATCGATATTGCGTTGATTCCCTTCAGACAATGATGTCTGCAACAACTCCTGAATCTTACCCTACAATTTAAAGTACAAAATCGAGTTAACTAAAAATTATTACTTAGTATTACATAGAAAAAAAATTGTAATATTAATTTATTTATACTTACATAATTACTTTGTGCCTTTTCAGACGTCCAACCTTGACCTTCCTTGTAGTGTGTTAGCTTGTAGAGTGTGATCCTATCATACCATTGTCCTCAGAGTTGTGTTTGACTCTATTATATGAATTTAAAAAATTAGAAGAGAATAGAATTTATTGTATTAAGAAATAGAATAATAAGTTGAAAACGTTACACTTACAAATTCTTATCGGACAACAACAAATGATTCAGAGCCGGTGTTATGAGGAGTCTTTATTTTTTCTCTGTTCACATTGGTTTTCTCACACTTTTCCTAAATTAAGAGAAGTAGTCATGAAATGTATAAACAAAATTAATGGAAGAAAATATGAAGAGAAAAAAATAAACCTGAACCTTCGCTGAGGCCCAATAATCACACATTTCACTCCAATTCTCTAGAGTCACTCGTTCTAGAACATATCTCCTTGCCTTTTCATCGGAAGGGAAAGACTGGTAGTATTTGTGAAATTTATATCGACGACCTTCACCCTTTGTTTCAACAGTGAAATAACATAGCTTAAAACCTCAGGCTTGTCGATATCAACGATATTAAGCTTCATCTATGAAGAACACGTATAAGTTAAGTTACTATTTTTGTTAAGTAAAATCACAATACATATAATCAAATGAATTGAAATATTACCGAAACTTTGTCCAAAGCATTTTGGAGCAAGTTGTCTTCCTTCAATTGCCTGACATCCTGAAGGTAAGGCAATTCATTCCTCACAACAACGCCCAACTCACTGCACAATTTTACAGATTGGATCTTATCCAGAGGGCGACGTTGCGTGGGGTCAATGGTCATAGACAACTTACTGTTCATTGCAACATTCATCCGTTGCAACTTAGCTCCTTTTGTGATACCTCTACCTCATTTTTTTACCTGCATACTGGAGATAGATGTTGGCCACTATATGATAAGGATAAATATTCCCATTTATCTCTTAAACTGATTTTAGTTTGTTTACATTGAGTAAACCTATTTATACTCCACATGGTTAATGTAAAGCAGTATCTAGGTTACCATTACAATATCATAATATCAGAGCCTTTTTCTTTACACCCAACTGCCTTCATTTGATTTTTTTCAGACTTCATCAATTTAGAGAAGTCTTTACCCCCTAAC
The DNA here is from genome assembly GCA_025629805.1 of Erythroxylum baracoense. NCBI lineage: Eukaryota > Viridiplantae > Streptophyta > Magnoliopsida > Malpighiales > Erythroxylaceae > Erythroxylum > Erythroxylum baracoense. The sequence continues at coordinate 15,881,093 of JAOTAY010000190.1, read as the reverse complement.
AGCTAGCTGCCCATTTTCACATCAAATATATCTATTGTTGCTTCAACCATCTTTGTCTTACCTTCCTCCATTATAGCCACTTTACCAAACATATCTCACTAGCTCCCAATCAAGACGAACTCTACTAATTATCTCATATGGAAAGCATAAATAATGTCATTTCTTTACAACTACGATTCGACTTCACACATTGATGGTAACTCTGCTCCACCATCACAAACCACTGCTGAGGGAGACCCAAATCCTTAATATTCCACTTGGTTTCGCCATGATTAGTGGGTATTGAGTTGGATCATTGGCTCCATCTCTGAAACCTTCATTCCACAAATTGTTGGCGTCTCTTGTGCTAAGGATGCTTTGATAAAGCTTGCTGCATCCTATGCCTCAGGTTTAAAGCCCAGATTCGTACCATTAAAAGTAATTTCTTTAAGCTCCAAAAAGAGCAATATGAAAGTATTGCTCAATACACTCAATGTGCGAAGGTTATGCTTGATCAGTAAGCAGCCTTAGGTAGTCCTATGCCTAATGATGATTTGGTGCAGTTAGTTACCAATGGACTCGGACCTATGTACCATCCTTTTGTTCGCTTTCTTGAAAACATACTTGATATTGTTAATTTTGATGATCTTTATGGCTTATTATTGAGTGAAGAAGATAGTCTCAAGGCTAAAAACTCATCCAAGACAGTCATTCCAACAACCTTTGTAGCCACTACTCAATCTTATTCTCTGTACAATATAGGAAATACAAGGGGTTGGGGCCGACAATATCATTGACGAGGTAAAAGTTTTCATTTTAATTCCTCTATTTGACCTCTAATTTCTACTCCAAATTATTCTCTTCAGCATCAACCCCATTTGCAAGGGCCTGGGCAATCGGATCCTACCCAAATTACTTATTACAATTTTCATGGTTTTAGCCATCTCTCCAAGAATTATTCTTCTTCAAAATTCAATAAAGCTAATGCACCCACCACTCCTAAACCAGCCTCCAACCATGTCAACACCTCTTCTCAGTCAACCCAACCTCAGTAATTTCTTCCTTCACTAACGCTAATAATGTGTCTATTGAATTTTTTCCTTCTCATTTTGAAATTAAGGATATCCCTATGAGGAATTTGTTGCTTACAGGGTTTTTTATTTACATGATTTTTCCCTTTTTTACTTGACTTTACCGGAAAAAACTACAAAAATAACCGCCGCCTCTACTACGCTAGGGAGAATGATTTCTTTAATTGAAACTAATAACAGACTGAAGTCGATTATCCCTATATAGATCTATGAGGAAGGGAGGGGAAGTAGCGTCGAATGACAATGGACTTTATTCTGTCTTTCTTGCACCTGTTTATGATCACAATTCTCCAAAGCTTGCATTACATTGCTCTGTCTCAACATGGCATGAATGTTTTAGCCATGCCTCTTTTCGTACTGTTCTTCAAGCACTCAATAAATCGGATATTTCTGTGATGTCTAATAAACAATTAGGTCTATATCATGCTTGCAGTGTTAGTAAAAGTCATAGGTTGCCTTTTCCTGACTCTTCTTTTATTGCTGAGGGACCCATTGATTTAATCTATTCTGATGTATGGGGACCCTCACATGTTCCTTCAATTGATGGTAATAAATACTATGTTCTGTTTTGGGATCATTATAGTCGCTATTGTTGGATCTATTTTCTCAAACAGAAATGAGATGTTCTCAATACCTTTATTAAATTTCGTCACATTGTTGAAAAATTTTTTTAAGACCAATTAAAATGTTTCAATCAAATTTGGGTGGGGAATTCCAGGCCCTTACTACATACCTTTTTGAGAATGGAATCACTCAACGTAGTACTTGTCATAAAACACTTGAACAAAATGGATCTGCTGAACCTAAACATAGACATATTGTAAACTGGTCTTTCATTATTACATCATTCCTTTGTCCCAAATATTTATTGGCTTTATGCATTTGATATTGCTATTTATATCATAAATAGACTACCATCTCATGTTCTGCAGCCTGTCTCTCCTTTTGAGAAATTATTTCTTTCCTTGCCAAACTATACAGATATGAAAGTTTTTGGATGTCTACGTTATCCTTGGCTTCGACCTTATGCTCTTAATAAGCTTGCTCCAAGGTCCAAAGCTTGTGTTTTTCTTGGCTACAGTAAACTTCACAAAAGCTATATTTGTCTTGATATTAATACATCCAAATTACTTGTCTCATGCCAATTGATTTTTTATGAGCAGGTCTTTCCCTTTTCGTGAAAGCAAGCTGCTCCTGCCAGTTTCCATGACACATCACCAACAACCATTTTACTTCCATCCTTCTTACCTGTCAATCTTACTCCAAAGATAACCTCTCCACTAAATTCCAATCTCAACTTGTCAACTCCTCAGCCTCCAACCTCGTGTCAGTCTTCCTCTCCTCCATCATCTCCACCTTCCTTCAGCTATCCCTATTGTACCACATCATGCCTCCATATCATCAGACATACCTAAAACCCATCTGATGATCTCTCGTTCCCAAACTGGATCCTTAAAACCATGTGTCTTTCATACATAAGTTGAAGACTCTGAACCACCTCATATAAACAAGTTGTAAAAGCCAACAAATGGCGAGATGTTATGGCTGCTGAAGTGGATGCCTTAATTGTTAATAATATATGGGAATTAATTCCTCCCTCTTCTTTTGATAATGTCATTGGCTGTAAATGGGTATATCGAATCAAAAGGAAATCAGATGGCTCTATTGAACGATACAAAGCTAGGCTCGTTGCAAAAGTTTTCTATCAACGCCAAGATATTGATTATAGGGATACTTATAGTCCTGTTATTAGGCCTGCTATCATTCAGCTTATTCTATCCATGACTGTTTCACATCACTAGCATGTTTATCAGTTGAACGTCTCTGATGCCCTTTTACATGGCAACCTTGATGAAGAGGTATTTATGCAACAACCACAGGGTTTTGTCAATTCTCTATATCCAGATCATATTTGCAAGTTGAAAAAGTCTTATATGGCTTAAAACAAGCCCCACGACAATGGTTTCTTTGTTTTACTAAAGCACTTCATTCTATTGGTTTTCAGAACTCAAAACCGATAGGTCCCTTTATTATTACAACCATGCAGGAATTCAAGCATATTGTCTAATTTATGTTAATGATATTTTAGTCACTGGAAGTAACTCTGGTCATGGTCAACACATCATTACTTCCTTAAGTGATAGATTTTTGCTCAGAAACTTAGGTTGCCTACATTACTTTCTTAGTGTGGAAGCCAACTGGTTACCTACAGGCCTTCTTCTCACTCAGCGTAAATACATCACAAACTTGTTATCTAAAGTGAGTATGCCTTTGGCTAATTCAGTTTCTACTCCTGCCTGTCCACAATCCAAGTTGACGTTACACTCCTTTTTTTGATGGAACTCTATATCGCAGTATTGTTGGTGGATTGCAATATCTGTCTCTTATCAGATCGGATATCTGTTATTTAGTGAACAAAGTATCTCAATTTATGCATCAACCGACCGAAAATCATTGGTAAACTGTCAAACGCATCTTGCATTATTTATGTTCCATTATGCAACATGGGATTCTTCTCAAACCGAGCTCTAATCTAATGGTTTTTGCCTATAGTTATGCCGATTAGGCAAGTTCCATTGATGACAAAAAATCAAAATTTAGTTATTGCATATTTTTTGGCTCAAATCTCATTACTTGGGGCTCTCGCAAACATCGAACTGTTACTCGCTCTTCAACTGAAGTAGAGTATTGTACTTTAGCTTCCACAATATTTGAATTACAATGGGTACTTTCTTTACTCCAAGAACTTGGTCATGCACAAGCCACAACTCTTGTTCTATAGTGTGATAATCTTAACGCAACATATTTGACAACACCAAGTTTTCATTCTTGATCAAAGTACCTGGAAATTAATTGATTTTCATTATGTCCGTGATCTAGTCGCAAATCGAAAATTACAGGTCAGGTATCTTTTTTCAAATGATCAGATTGTAGATATTCTAACCAAGCCATTACCTAAGCAAAGATTCAATATTTTGAAGGCCAAATTGACCGTCATATCTCATGATAATCAATTTGTAGGAGAGTGATGATAAGGGTAAATATTCCCATTTATCTCTTAAGCTGATTTTAGTTTTTTTAGATAGAGTCTAACTATTTATACTCCGTATGGTTAATGTAAAGGAATATCTGGGTTACCATTACAGTATCACTACACACCATGCACTAAACCTATAATGCCCTTTTGTTGATACGTTTTAGTTTTTACTTTGACCAAGTATATTTATATAGAATCAACATCTGTCGCTTACTGAACCAAACCACTTTTGGTTGCTGTTACTTAATGATTACAGGATTAGGGTTCTGTCTTCTGTGATGTGAACAAGAAGTCATGATTCTAAGGTTATATGTTTAAATGCTTTTTATACCTTAACTTAACTTACATTTGTATATGCATCACTGTTGTAGTTAATATATGTTATAATCATTAGTGTCTAATAATCATTCTCTTGGACCTGCTTGCACGTGCTCGTTGACTGGGATGATCGGGGAAGCGTGCGGTTGAAGTTATGCTTATCATTTTATAATGCAAGTGTAAGACAAGCTAGACCCTCTTCCACATTGTTGAACTTGTGATTAAGAGAATTTATTATTAGCGCAGGCTGAAATCGCCAACATAGGAATTCACTAGAAAAATATATTATCCAATACTCTTCAGGCTCGTTTGTTAATGAACTGGAACCAACCACATAAACAGCTGGATTAAGCCAACCGTATACCAACCAATGTCTAACGTGTAAGAAATTGGGTGGTGACCGTACAGGGTATCGTTGGGTCATTAATGTTTGATGCTGACAAGGAGCTTATGAGTATTACACCTACAAGAAGATTGGGCCCGCGAAATTGGTATCTTCAAAATGGAACAAGTCATGTATATAACTCACTACCGAGGTCCATCATGTTCATGACTTTTACGCTACGGTTGGTTCCTGTCTTCAGTAGTTGTAGACAGAACGGAACAGGACGTTACGAAACAAAAGCTGAAGACAGTACGGTGTTTGATTGTGGTGGATAGAACAGAAATTTTTGTCTCCGTCTCGAGGACAGAATGTGTTTGGTTGCAGTGGACAGAACGAAAAAATGGTGACAATGACAAAAATACCCTTGGTCCTTAATATGATTAAAAATATGTAATTAATAAACAGTTTGATGAAAAACTATGTGTGATAGTTGAAAAAAGTTAACAAATAATAACAATTACAAATATTAATTCACAAAAATAGAGATTAAAT
>JAOTAY010000190.1:15824823-15875691 GCA_025629805.1 Erythroxylum baracoense | reverse complement strand
CATAATGATGCTTGATAATAAAAATTGTACATCTACATCTACGACTAATAATAATAATAATGAATTGATCATAAAAAAATGCAAATTAAAAGATAACAATAATAATAAAAATAATAATAACAATCATTAGCAGTGTCGTGGTTTAAAACTATATTTAAGAATACCATATTAATAAGAATGACAATCAATACACAATTTTGAACACTAAGGTAAGTATACATTGGAATTAAACTTCTAACCGTTCATGGAATTAATTAGATATTAGGTTGTTATTTATGTAATGATTTATATATGGATTTTTAATAATAATAAGAATAAGTTAGGTAGGGTATGCATAACTTTGGGTCTGTCATGAATACAAATATAAATATAATTACAGACCCTTAAGTTTCCATTCCTCTCACAAACATAATGCATTTTTCGACCCTAGACAAGAAACAGAGAAGAAGAAAACAAACTCATTCCATTTCGCAACCAGACAAACCTCGAGACGAAGGTGTTGGGAAAAAAAGGCAGTGTGCGAGAGACCACTTGCGCCGGTTGTGGGTCGTATGAAAGACGAGTGATGGGGTTGTGGGTCGACAACGGAAGACGAGTGCTGCGACGGTTTAGCGAGAAGAGGCGAGCTGCACAATAGACGGTGTGCGACACAGAGGATAGGGCAATTTTGGTATACGCGTGACCTAACGCAGCGTAGACAGAGACGTCGTGTCCCTTGTCCTAAGATTTTCGGAGAGACAAAGATTACTGTCTCTGTCAACCGGGGATTGAAGACAAAAAGGCAGGAGACAACAACTAAATACATTATGTGGACAGGATTTATTTGTTTTGTGATCTGTCCCCACTAATAGAGACAGGAACCAAACGTAGTGTTAGGACACATCGAGAATTTGAAGTACTTGAGTCCTAGAAGCAATCCTGATGGCTAGTTGAACTTACCAACGCCAACCTATTCCGTTTCAAGTTAATTAATACGGGCCACGGATCATGATACACCTAGGTCCCTGCTCCACGGCTAGTCAAACAAACCACATGCTTTACGGGCTCTCAAGTTCCGAAAAGGTCAGGTGTGTTAGGGAAGGTAGAGAGCATTTACTCTGAAACAATCTACTGCAATTTCAGTCCAAGAAGTAACAAAGCAGGGGCCCAAACAAAGAGACTTACAGTTGAACCTGAAAACACTAACTAAGAAAATTGGGTAAAACATGGCTCACTGATCACTAGCAGGCTCCTTTAAAGGACTTAACTGAAAAACTCACGTGTTAATTGACCATATAATTTGAAAACCGACCAACTGACCATCGCTAAAAGGCAAAAACTAAAAATCAAGAACAAAATTCACAAATTTTACAGGGCTACTTAACACTCCCACTTCTTTCAAAATTTGCAGCTCTCATCAGTGACTTAAATAATCTTGCTTGGCACTTGAAAGGGGTTTGCGAGAACATCATCAGCTACTCGCTTGTGTTACAATATTTCAAAGCTATAGTTCCACTGGCAACCAGATATGGATAAAAGAATATCAAACGTCGATATGCTTCGACTTGTTTGTCACAAGGATTTTGTTTTGTTGTCAAAAAAATTTTGATTGTAGTAACTAGCTCTTGAAGAAGCTAGAGTCAAATCCCTTGACAAACCAGATATTGCAGCAACGTATTCAATTTTAAACGATAATAAAGCTACAATTTCTTGCTTCATTATCAGTAAACCCAAATAACCTAAATTTTGATTGTTTTAAATACTAAATCCTAAAGTCAACCATTTCAGCAACATAACGGAGGACGGGGTGCATTGTTGGATTATGTATCAACTTGAAAAAAATTATTTACAGAAAATGTTAAATAAGGTCTTATATAATACAAATAATTTAAAAAGCCAATCATACTCCTAAAATAATGTGTACTCGCATGTCAGTACCATCATTAGTTATAAGCATCATGTTAGGAAATGAGTTATAGTACCCATGCTAATATAATCTGCTACTAAAATATAATTAGCTATAAGTGGTCCTTGCGTATGTGGTCCTGCAAATTGTACAATACAATTGTGTAGCTTAATCACAATTTTGTAGAATATTCCCTTTGCTAATTTTCTTGGAACATAATTCCAATCATAAGCAGCTATAAAGGTTTTAGAAACCTCTTTGTAATTGGTACCTTTTTTTTCTATATAAGAAGCACCTCAATTATTTGAGTTGAGCATTTCATATTTCAATTTTTCTGTTTCTTAACTTGGTATCAGAGCCCTCCCCGACAAGTGTCGAAGATGTCAACCGAAGGTGGTAACACCCCTTCCCACACCAGCCCAGCTGCGATTATCCCTGCTCAAGCTCCGAGTACCCTTGCTCCTCAAGTTACAAGTACACTAACTCAACCCTTTGCTTTAAAACTGGATCGAAACAATTTTACTCTCAGGAAAACTATGGTTTCAGCTATTATCAAGGGCCACAGATTGGATGGGTACCTTGTGGGTTCCAAAATTAAGCCCCCTGAACTCCTTCCTCACGATCTCTCGACTGGGACTTCTGATGCTATTTCTGTGCAAGTGAATCCAGATTTTGAAACTTGGATTGTTCATGACCAGCTTCTTTTTGGATGGCTTTACGGATCGATGACGGAAGAAATCGCTACAGAAGTGATGGGCTGTGATTCATCTATTGGGTTATGGCTCACCCTTGAAGCATTATTTGGGGCTCATTCGAAGTCCAAAATGGACGAGTTCTGAACCTTGATTCAGACCTCGCGGAAGGGAACCCTCTCTATGATTGAGTATTTACTTCAAAAGAAACGATAGTCTGATGTGCTTACCCTTGCTGGAGATCCCTATCACGAATCCTAGTTTGTTACAAATGTCCTCTCCGGCCTTGATATAGATTATCTGCCTATCATTGTTTTGATCGAAGTTAGATCAAAAACCTCTTGGCAAGAGCTTCAGGACATCCTTTTGAGCTTTGACAGCAAAATGGAGCATTTGAACACCCTTTTTGGTTCAAGTAAATTGCCTCAAAGCTCAATCCCACTTGTGACAAACTTAGCAAATCATTCTCCTGGTTCCAACATACCTCCATATGGCTCTCATGGTAGCAACAGCAACAGAAGTGGTGGTGGCCAATTCAGAGGTGGTCATGGAGGTCGTAGTAGTGGTTCTAAACCCACATGTCAGGTTTGTGGACGCTATGGGCACTCTGCCGCTCACTGCTACAATCGATTTGATGAGACATACATGGGTTTCATTCAACAAGGTGCTACCAGCAACAACAAAAAAGCTCCAAATGCATCTGCCTTCCTTGCTACTCCTGAACCTCTAAATCACAGTGTGTGGGATGCTGATAGTGGTGTAAGCAACCACATTACAGCTGATACAAACAGCTTGGTTCAAAAGGTTGAGTACAATGTAAGGAACCATTGGTGATAGTAATCAGCTCCCAATTTCTCATATTGGTACTAGAAAATTAAATTCTCATTCTAATGCCTGCCTTGTTTTAAAAGATTTGCTTCATGTACAAAAATAGCCAAAAATCTTATTAGTATTTCTAAACTTACTGCTAATAATAATGTGTTTATTGAATTCCTTTCTTATTTTTATTTCGTGAAGGACAAGGTGACAAGGCAGTGGTTCTCTAAGGCACACTTAAAGATGGACTTCATCAATTTGATGCACCTTCTTCTTCAGCTAATGTTTCAATCGGTTTTTCTCCCCAGTCTAGCTTCTTTCTGGTGTAGCAGTTGCATCTTAGCTCTTTGTAAATCAGTCTGTGACCGATGAGTCTAGTATTTCAATCAAAGATAGGTGGCATAGGCGTTTAGGCCATCCTTTGAGTCGAGTTTTAACTCTTGTTTTGAGCAAACTGAATGTACATACTTCCAAGAATGAGAAATTAAACTTTTGTGATGCATGTCAACTTGGTAAATCCCACTCTTTACTTTTTAATTCTAATCCAAACCGAGTAAAACAACCTTTTCAACTTGTTTATACTGATGTTTAGGGGCCTGCATCGGTCATGTCTAACACCAAATTTTGTTTTTATATACATTTTGTTGATGACTTCAACAGGTTCACATGGATTTATCCTCTCAAAGCCAAGTCTGATGCCTTCTCAGCCTTCATTCAGTTTAAAACTCTTATGGAAAATCTATTTGACAGAAAGATGAAAACTCTTCAAACTAATTGGAGGTGAATACCAGGCGTTTACACACTTTGTCACTCAACACGATATTGTTTTTCAACACTCTTGCCCACACACATTTGCACAAAATGGCCGTGCTGAGAGAAAACATCGATATATAGTCAAAATAGGTCTCACTTTATTGGCCCAAGCACATATGCCTCAACAGTACTGGTGGGATGCCTTTCAAACTTCTGTTTATCTTATCAATCACTTGACTACTCCCGTCCTTCAAAACAAGACTCCATTTGAGGTTCTTCATTCAAAACCTATGGACTATAGCTTTCTTAAAGTATTCGAGTTTTCCTTGCCTTTGCTCCTATTCATCTCACAAGTTTCAATTTCACTACACAAAGTGTATCAACTTAGGCTATAGTGATAGGCACAAAGGATATAAATGTTTTAGTAGTACCAGTCATTTATATATTTCTCATGATGTTGTCTTCAATGAGAGTGAGTTTCCATTCAAACTTGGCTTTCTAAACTCTCACCATTCCGAGGTACCTATTTCACTCTCGGCTCCTTATTGGTCTGTCTCATTGAATCCTTCCACTAGTGTCTTGTCACCTTCTTCTTCTTCTATTTCAGGTACTCGAATTGATAAGGTTTATCCCGGGGAAAGCCGTGTACCATCTGCCTTGCAAACTTCTCCTTTATATACTGATCAAGTAAGAAATAACTCTCATATTATTACTAGTTCTGAAACTTTTGAAATATCTAATGAGTTACCTGCAGAACCTGAACACTCTTCTACTTCTCATGCTCCAACTCCCACAGTTCTAGCTTCCACTCAGAACCAGTACACGCACCTGATGGTAACATGTTCCAAAGTTGGAATATTCAAGCCAAAAACATATCTGACTCAATCCACTTGGGAACAAATCAGTGAAGAACCACCGAATGTCAAAGATGCACTCTCTCATAGTGGCTGGAAACAAGCGATGATGGAAGTGTATCAAGCACTCATGAACAACAACACTTGATGCTTAGTACCGAAGACTCCTAAGGTGAACATTGTGGGAAATAAGTGGGTATTCAAGGAGAAAAGAAACTCAGATGGAACATTTCAAAGATACAAGGCGCAGCTGGTAGCAAAGGGATTCACTCAAAGGCTTGGAATTGATTTTGGCGAAACTTTTAGTCCCCTTATAAAGGTTGCATCAGTTCGTGTTATCTTGACAATTATGGTAGCGAAATCTTGGGATGTGAGGCAATTGGATATCAATAATGCCTTCCTAAATGGCCACCTAAATGAGGATGTGTTTATGCGATAACCACACAACTTTGAAGGTGCAACTAAACCATAATTCGTTTGTAAATTAAACAAGTCGTTGTATGGATTACGAGAGGCACCGAGAGCTAGGTTTGACAGATTGAAGGCCAAACTTCTTGGTTGGGATTTTAAGAACTCAAGAGTTGATTGCTCATTATTTTTCTATAAGTCCTCAACTCAAGTTATCTTTGTGCTCATCTATGTAGATGACATAATAGTTATTGGGAACAACTCTGAAAATTTGCAGCAGTTCACCTCTCAACTCAATTAGACTTTTGCCTTAAAAGATCTTAGGTCCCTCCATTACTTTCTCAGAATAGAAGTGCATAGAGATGCAACTGGAATGTACTTAACTCAAGGTAAATACATAGAAGAACTGGTCATAAAAACAAAAATGCTACATCTCAAGCCTTGCCCAACGCCTATGATAGTAGGCAACATGTTTTCACTTACAGATGGTGAACCTCTTTAAAATCCTACAGAGTACCGAAGCATTATAGGGGGACTCCAGTACCTCACACATACCAGACCAGACATAGAATTTGCAATCAACAAGTTAAGCCAGTTTCTCAAAGCTCCAATGACCAGCCATTGGGTAGCAGCCAAAAGAATTTTAAGGTATTTGAAAGGCACACCACAATATGGGATGCACATCAAACCTTGTGACTATTTATCCTTGACTGGGTTCTCTGACGTTGATTAGGCATGTTATTCGGAAGATCGACAGTCTGTTGTTGGTTATTATGTGTATCTTGGTGACACTTTGATCTCTTGGTCATCAAAGAAGCAGGCAGTGGTATCTCAGTCTAGTACCGAATCAGAGTATTGATCTTTAGCTCAATTGACAACAGAAATATCTTGGATTCGAGCTCTCCTACATGAGTTTGGATTTCCTTTACCATCAACACTGGTCACCTAGTGTGACAACATGGGAGCCAGCGCCTTAGCCTCCAATCTAGTGTACCATGCACGCACTAAACGCATCAAATTGGTTGTCCATTTTGTCCGAGATAAGGTGCTAGAAAAGTCACTTGATATAAGATACGTTACTTCTTACGACCAAGTTATAGACTGCCTTACGAAAAGTCTCACTCATACGGGGTTCCATTTCTTTGTTGACAAACTCGGCGTGGTTCCAACACCGTCTAGTTTGCGGGGGGTGTTAGGAAATGAGTTATATTAGCCTTGCTAATATAATATGCTACTAAAATATAATTAGCTATAAGTGGTCCCTGCTGTATGTGGTCTTGTAGATTGTATAATACAATTGTACAGCTCAACCTCAATTTGTTAGAATATTCCTTTTGCTAATTTTCTTGTAATAGAATTCCAATCATGAGCAACAGTAAAGGTTCTAGAAACCTCTTTGTAATTGTTACCTTTTTTCTATATAACAAATACAAAGGCACCTCAGTTGTTTGAGCTGAGCATTTCATATTCCAGTTTTTCTATTTCTTAACTCATCACATTCATGTTTTATGGGTATTGGGGCTGTTTTATAGTTCAACATATTTAAATCCAAGAAAATAATGTAATAAACCTAAATTTGACATCTCAAAATTTTTCATCATGCAAGACTTAAATTAAGCAATTATAGACATAAAACCCCATATATATTATACCATCATTATAAAGGCATAACTGAAAAATCAAATTCACCTCACTTCTTCAGATTTACTCCTTTCAAACATATTATCTAAGAAACACGAATCAATTTTAATGTACTAATCGTATAGGGCTTGCTTGAGGTCATATAAGGCTTTTATTAGCTTATAAGCTTTACTATCATCATTATAAATAAAACTTTCAAGCTAAAAAATGTACATCTCTTCTTCTGGCTTGCCATTCCAAAAAGAGAATTTAATATTAATTTGGTACATTGAGCATTTTAATTGAGCAACTAAAGTTAAGATAGTTCTCATCGTTTTAAAGTAAGCTATTAGAGAAAATGTATCATTAAAGTCAACACCTTATTATTGTGAGTTCTCCTTAGCAATCAAATGAGTTTTGTGCTTTTAAATTGTTCCATTAGTATATTACTTTGTTCTAAACATCCATTTCAACGTAATAACATTCTTGCCTTCCTATGAATCAATCAACTCCCAAGTTTCATTTTTCTCTATAACCAACATCTTTTCTTTTAATGCATCCTGCAAATACTTGACTTTTTACAGCTTCATCATAATAAGTAGGGTTAGAAACATAACAGGCAAAATTGCACAACCTTATCTCTCACTCAAAGAATGAAATTTCTTTGGAGGAGTTTCAAACAAGAGCTTAAGGGTGAGTGAGAGCTTGATGAGGAAGTGAACTATTGTTACTTGGAGTTAAGTGAATGGATGATGAGGAGCAACCACTAGGTGAAACACATGGACTTGCTAGTTTTAAAGGTTTTGTCTTAGGGATTGCAGATTTACTTTTTAAGACTAGAGGATGTGTTAGTTTTGCATTTTTGTTATTCCAAGAACAATTTTCTTCTTCATTGAACTTGACATTCTTGATTAAAATAACTTTGTTATTCATGAGGCTATACAACTTATATGCTTTGGATTGAGGACATAAATGAAAAAAATATTTTTTAAAATTTTTATTAAGTTTTAGATGAAGAAGTAGCCAAAGCATATTCTATACATCCAAAAAATTTTAAGTGACTTACCAACAAGTTTATACCTTTTCAAGCTTCATATGGAGTTTGGTTTATAACTTCTTTTGTTACGGAGATATTGAGAAGATACACTATTGTATTTATGCCTTCTACCTAAAACTTCTTTGGAAGATCACTTACTGTCATTATGCTTCTGTTCGTTTCAATTGCCATTTAATTTTTTCACTTAACCACTCCATTTTACTCTAGTGTGCATATTGTTGTTAACCCCTTACGAATGCTATAGGTAAATTCACCACCTCTATCTTTGAAGAGCCTTAACGGAACACCTTTTTATTTTTCTGCTATTGCTTTAAATTTCTTAAAATTCCCAAAAATTTCTTATTTGAAATTTAAAAATAAACCTAACTTAAATGATGGTAATCATCAGTGAATAACAAAAAAATATTAACTTTCACTTAAAGACTCAATAATCATCGGATGTTAAATATCTGCAAGTGCTAACTTAAGACAATTCAAAATCCTTCAAGACTTCTCTACTGGAAATAAATTTCTACTTTGTTTTTTATGAACATACAATTCACATAAATTAAGATCATCAATTTTGGGCAACCCAATAACTATATTTTTTAATAAAATAATTTCAACCCTTTCATATTCAAATGATCATAATGTAAATGCCACATTTTTTCATCATTAGTTCTACCAACTGGTGATCACTTTTACAATTAACCTAGAATTCTAGTGTGTTAGTGAAGAATTATCCTAAAATGGCATCTAACTTCTAAATGATGATATAGGTAGGCTTTCAAAAACTTAGAGAATAGATTTATAAGTAACCAAATTTTTAAATGCTAAAAAGTTTTTATGTTTAAAATTTAAGTTAAAAGAATAATTTTATTGAAGCAAAGGATGAGTACAAAATGCAAATAAAGTTGAAACAATGATGGGTTACGTGTCTTTGAGTAGTTTGATTGTGTGTCTATGATTCCACTCTGTTTTGTCTTACTGATATACTTATACACCTCTCCTAACTTCAACCGGTTTAAGCAGTTTTCTAGTAACTGCTCAATTTCTAACTATCCTCTAATTTTGGGTTATGTCCTAACTAATTGCCTGTCACAAATTCATCATGTTTTTAACCATCTCGACTTCTATACTACATCCTGTGCCCAAGAATTTTCTAGGCAATATAGTTGACTTTTGGAAATCCTAACAACTAGGTTTTTCATCTTTACGCCTAATGGGTTGAATTTTACTCAGGTTATTAACAATTGTCCCTTACATATGTTTGGTATTGAAACCTTCTAGAATTTTTCAATAATAATAGGGTGAGATTCTGTTTATTGACTTGGATCAAGTTTGAATTCTTTACAATTTTTAGCTTCCTCTTGACATCCAACAAAAATAATAAATCAAGCTCAGTTGCATTAACAATTGTAACTGATAGAAATGGATCTTCATCTATCAAGATGGTTTGATCATATTCAACAAATAATAGAATTCCTTTGTTAAACCAATCTTGAATAACATTGTTGAATCCACAGTATGAATATATAAGGTGACTTTATATATTATGGTAGTTACAATAGTTCATCCCTCGAATCTCCTCCCTTGTGGGAATCTTATGTTTTGGTAGAAAAGTAAAATTTTTTTCCTGCAATAAGAAATAAAAAATTTCTTCCATTTTGGAGACATCAAAAGTGCATTGCATTTAAATAGTTAGTGTCTTTACTTTTCTTTTGGCTTTGAGTAATTTTGTTCTAGAACAGACAAATATAATTTTTGGGGATATTATTCTCAACCACCGTTGAGGCATATGAACTTGTTTATATCAAATAAGTACCTATTAAACACCTTTTCTGATACACTTCTTCTTTACGAAGTTTTTCACATTCAGATACTTTTGTTGCCAATTCATAAAATTCATATAATTTCATACCTTAGAATTTTTTCAATATTGAGGGCTAAACTAGCTTCATATACTTGGTATCTTGACTCCTTATTCTCCTAAATCGAATGATAAATACGTTTACATTCTCACTATTTTTTAGTAATAATAGACAATTCATCTATACTGACTTCAAATTCAGTTCAAAAAAATTGAGTATGAAACAATCTTCCTATCTTCGCCTATGAAAGGACATAATTTCTAGACAACAAAGCATACTATAAAAAGTTGCACCTAATCTTGAAGTTGTTGAAATCACCACACTGAATAGTGAATCTTGTAATGTACTCGATAGTTATCTAACCATCTTCACTAGAAAATAGCGAAAAGTAAGGAATTTTATAACCATGGAGATAAAGATTCTTATGGTCAATATGCTTTGAATAAGCTCTAAAGAATTATGGGTGGCCAATCTATCTTAAACCAAGCCTATACAACTCTTGAAAAAACTCTCTAATAGTCTATATATTGATTAATCTTATTTATGGAGGAGTCATAATAAGACAAGGATTTTGGGTTATAGCCAAAAAGTTGCCCCCTTAGTTGTAATTTGGTCTATTAGGTTCAATTTCAAGACTAAATCCTGTCTTCTAAGAGTGGTCGACCATTACTAGAATTAGCGGGTAAAGGCACCACAAAAATATCCTCTCTTTTATAAGGAAGAACATATCTTTTTCCACAAAGAAAGAAACTGAAGGATGATTATACTCACTAACTTCCATCACATTCGGTGTAAGCTTGATCCCTTTAGAAATTTGCCTTATTAGAGAAGGAGAATTCTACCTAGTAAATTATACCAAAGCGGAGAAAAAATTTTCGTCTTCTCTATTGACATTTTGAATTCTCGTCAGTTGGATACTTAGTCCAAGGCGATGTTTCCTTCTTTAAATTTTCAATCATTTAAAATACAAAACTTCATTTCTTACTATAGTAGGATTTTTCCTCCAAAAATAGAGGCACAATGACTTCTTTTTAATTCTTCATACGTGACATCATAATCCTTCTAAGCGTGTCAAATAATTGATCATTCTTATGATCAACCTGGAATTTGAGCATATCAAGGAGGAAGTCTTCCAAAATTATGCCTGAATTCTAAATAGTGATATTGGTGGGCTTTGAAAAACTTAGAAAACGAATTTCTAAATAACCAAATTGTTAAATGTTAAAAAGTGTTGAGGCTTAAAATTTAAATTAAAAGGATGATAGGTTATGTGTCTTTGAGTAATCTGATTGTGTGTTTGTGGTTTCCTTTTGTTTTATCCTACTGGTGTACTTATACACCTCTTCAACTATCCTCTAATTTTAGGTCACGTCCTTACTAACTGCTACCATATATTCATCATGTTTTTAGCTATACCAACTTATAACTCTTGAACTTGTCTATTAATTCCTGGGTCTAAGAATTTTCTAGGCAATTTAGTTAACTTTTAGAAATCCTAACAACTAGGCTTTTCATCTTTGCACCCAATATGTTGAATTCTTCTCAGGCTATCAATACCACAAAGGCACAATTTTTCATACCAGAGACTTCCAAAGAAAATATTTTATTTTATGCCATAAGAATGCTAACTATTTATTTGTGTGATTTCTTATCCTAAATACATTAAAAACCATTATCAAACATAATAGAGTAACTACGACCCATCAATTACCCAATATTTAGTATATTATAAGCTAAATTAAGAACATATTACATATTATAGAGGAGTTCTACATTATCTAATGATGTTTTGATGTAATTATACTTTTACGTTTCACTTATATCAATTTGTTGTCACTTAGAAAATTTCACTTTTCTATGACTGATTAAGCTCTTTTAAGAATGAATTTATGTTGGAAATATGATTGGAGCATTTACTGTCCACAAACAGCACTTCACTAAAAGCATCAATAATGAAAGAATGAGCTATGAATAGCTTACTCTTCTTTCCACGTTTCTCTGTAAAATTAGCTTGATTTTTCTCATCCTTCTGCTAAATCAATAATCAAGTTCTTTGTGGACTACTTTTCATACAACATAAACATTGAATGTTACTTTTACTCTAGTGCTAATCATCAAATTGACCTCTTCCTCAATAATAACCATGACTCAACCTTGAAAATCTCTTGTACCTTATTCTCGAACACTTTAATTTTCTAATTTTCCTTATATAAGAACACTCTTCCTTCACTTAAAAAGTCTTATTTTTAATTTTGTCATAGGACCTATTGACCTTAACTTCACGAGCTAGCATATAGATTATAAATTTTCTAAAAGTGTAAGTTGATAAGTCTTTAGACTCTTCAATTGCAACAATAATATGATCAAAGTCTCTTATTAAACTCCTCAGAACCTTAATAATAACAATTTCATCACTATCATTTTCGTCGTAAGACCTAATATGATTTATAATTTCAAAAACACTAAATAAATATTCTTGCTTAAATTCTTTTTTTCTTCCATAGCTAGCAGTTTAAAATTAAGTTTTGTTGCCTAAATACTCTTTCTTTAGGATATCTTGAACCTGAGTGGAGGTGTTAGCTGATGAGATTTTATGAAAGATATCATTGTCCACTATTAAGTGAATAAGAAACAGAGCCTTTACATCCTTTTTATAAAGTTCCTACAATCGTTGATCGACTTGGTTGGCTTTGAGTCTATAAACCTTTTCTAACTAAATCCGATAGCTCTTGAGACTTGAACATAGTCTTCATATTAAGGATCCAAAGGTGATATTTTTCACCTTTGAAATTTTGAAGTGGGGGTTGAGAAGTTGAATTAGAACTACTACCCGACATGGTTGAAATTCTTCCTAGTTTGTGTTTACCTCATTATTTTTTTCTTTCTGATTTATATTTTTCTTTACCTTGTTTTATTCAGATATTATTCAACTCACTTTCTTTCTCTAAATTTCTCTTTTCATATGCCTAGTTTATGACCCAACTTGGTGAAAGAAAAAAAAAGAAAGTAACATGCTTTTATTTTAATCTTTCTCTCTCTTAGTGCTCTAATACCAAAAATAATGTTAAGAAATGAAAAATGAAGTCAAAGTAGTGAGCTTTTACTAGAAAACAATCCACTGTAATTTCATTCCAACAAGTTACAAAAACAAGGGTGTAAATAAATAAACTTATAATTGAACCAAATTAAGTTAAAATATGGCCAACTAATCACGACCACTCTTAACTAAAGGACTCCAATTGAAAACTCATATGCCAATTAACCAAGTAATTAGGAAACTCACCAACTTAATGTTGAAAAACATGAACTAAAATTCAGGAACTAATTTCACAATCTTTATATCTTTACTTAAAAAGGTAAACACTTCAAGATTAGGCAATTTTGAATGAGCATGGAGATAGGTATTGTTTTGATTGAGGCTAACTCTCTATATGGGTAAATAAAAGAGGCAGTTGAAATATAAAGATGAAATGACATGGTGTGTATATTTCAACTAAAGCCCAAAACCAAATGCTTTGACTCTTCTTACAATCAAAGAAACAATGGTAAGTGAAGCATGCTTCTTCTTTGGATGTATAACTAAAGCTTATAGTGAAATACTACGTTACTGGACCTAAATGTAGCTATATGCTTATTAGATTTTTGTTGTACAACCAAATATCTACAAATTTCTTAATTAATTCAGTAACTAGCTATTTCTAGTATGAGGCACTATTGTGCATGAGTGAAATATCCTCTTAAGAGGAGGTATAGAGTTTGTTTTAAGTTTTCAACTTTTGTTATTTGGTAGAAATCAAAGCTTGTGAAAACTTCGCCTCATGTTAGTCAATTATTAGGGTTGTTATTTGGTTAATTCATAGTTATTCGGTTATTTTAATGATTTGTCAAAGCTTCTCAAGATATGGCTAACATTGTTACTAAAGGAAGAAATGAAATCGTAAAAGAAGCAAATGACTTAGTAAATGTCTACAAGGTAAAGATGGTTATCGACATTGACTAGTTGGTAGGTCCAAAGTGGCAAGAGTATTGTAGCTAGAGATAGTAGGCAACTTAAAACTGTCTCCAAAATCTCAAGTTCAAATATAACAAATGATCTAACACTACTTAAATCCCATATGTATATCCGTTATAAGGCCTTATGCACAATCAGTTTATGGTTTGTGCATGTCTTTCTATAATTACATGTGGTGTTTTTTTTATGAAAATAAATAATCATTTGCTATAGTTGAACTATATAACCATTATTTAATAATTATTAATTAACATTATTATTACGTAAGAAAAATTTTATTTTATAAAAATAATATTTTTATTATTTATGGTATTGATAATCACCAATATTTACCAATCACCTACTATAAAACTTATTTTTTCATAAAAATTTGTCTGAATTTCTCTCTTGTCAACCTCTATCTTTTCTCTTCTTGTTTTTTCTTTTAAAATACTTTAAATCTTCTTCCTTCTTGAGCACTTCGTCTCCTATCTGTCGAAAAACTTTCAAAACAAATTATTAACGCATCAAATGGTATTAGAGCACTTTCTTGGTAAACAAAAATTAATTGCTGAAGGTACTTAGGACATGAGACCCGTAGAGGAATCCATTAAAGACTAGTTGCTTAAGTGGATCTAGGAAGTCTTTTCAAAATGCGATAAAGAGTTGAGTGAACTTAAAAAAAATATCACAACAATGTATACAAGTTTAAAAAAAGTCCACATAATAGAGCAAACCTTCTGCAATGATAAGAGGCAGTTTAGACCATGCACCATAAGTGGAGTCTTCACCTAATGAAGGCTCTTCGTACTTGATTCTAATGAAGTTCAGTAAAATCTAATTTCTAAAATTTGATGGAGAATAGTAAAAAATTGGACCTACAAGGAAAAATAATTTTTTTATGGACAAAACACCCCTATAATTAAAGATCAAGGACTCTAAAGATAGCTGCTTTAGGAATGCACTAACTTTACATAAGGAATCAAATGAAACATGATTTATTAAGTTAGGAAGAATACATTATTACTTTAATCCAACAATTCAGAGAAGTTTTTAAAGATTTAGTAGGTGACTTCAAACAACTATAGCAAACATGATTAGTGAGAATATTGTGCTGCATTTAAAGGCCATAGTTGGACCTTATTTGGTGGAATTTTTCTTGAATGATTTAAAACCATCCTTTTAGAATGTTCAATTTAAAAAAATTTCAGTAAGCATTTGTGCTAACAAAAAAAATGAAATAAGCTATATCAAATGTATATTATCCTAATAAATTTGTGTATGATAAATCCTTTCAAACTTTCAATTCCAATGGAATGGTGATAATGACATTCCTACCATCTTAGTTGAAATATAATAATAAAAAGCTTAACTTATAAGTGAGTTTACTATCCACTCTTACTCCATTTCCAATAATCACTATTATAATCTAAGGATGTAGGGAGTTATAATGAAATTAGAGACAAATGAGCAATAAAGAATTTAAGGATAAGAGAGCCAAAGGTATGCATTTTTAGTATGATGAGAGATTCATACTTGATCGCAAATGCAAAAAAGAAGCAATGAAAACCAATTTATGGTAAAGAATGATGAAGAAGATGAGAGATAACTATAGGTAATGAGGAGTTTAATTCCAGAAACACATAGCAGGAGGATTATAGCTGCCATACTCTAGAATTTGCATAAACTTTGAGTGAACTCTTTAAAGGGTTCAATTCTCCACTGATGCATCAGTGTTGAGAGTAGGAGAATATGACATAGTGCTATAAGTACAAAGGCTTTCCGCTCTAAATATAAGTCTTATATAACTTCAAAGAGCAAATAGGTTAGGGGGATCAATTAATAAATTAAATATGGTTCCTTTTAATACATGTAAGAAATTACTTTGCAAGGCTTAGGTAATAAGTCACTGGTGCATGATCAAATTGATAGGGCCAATTGAGCAATGAATGCTGAATTAACCCTAAAAATAGATAATATGAAGACTTTAATAGATATGAATTTAGATGAGTTATTGATGGAATATAACCCAATCTTTGAAACTCCCAAATGATTATCACCATAAAGGGCCTATGATCATAAAATCCATTTAAAGGAGGGAAAGGAGGTACTTAATGCTAGACCCCCCCAACACACACACACACACACACACACAGATAACATAGTACCAACCCTTTTCTGTCTTCAATTGTGTTAGATTATAGGGACCTTAATAAAGAAACAGTCAAAGACAAGTTTCTTACTCCATTAGTCGAAGAACTTCTAGATGAGTTATAAAGAGCACGATGGTTTTCAAAGTTGATTTTACATTATAGATACCATTAAACTAGAATGGGTCCTCAAGATATCCTTAAGATGGCTTTTAGAACTTACGAAAGTCATTACAAATTTTTAGTAATGCTCTTTGGTTTCAGTAACACTCCAACAAGATTTCAAAGTACAATGAGCCATGTTTTCAAATCTCATTTAACGAAATGTGGATTAATTTTAATGATATCTTTGTGTATAGTTCGATATTTGAAGATCACTTGAATCAACTTAAAATGGTGTTGGAGACAATGTAATCAACAAATGTAGTTTTGAAGCTAACAAAATCAAATACTTGGGTCATTTATTGTCAAATATTAAAACCCTATACAAAGGGCTTATACCAAGAATGATTAAAGAGCTAAGAGATCTCATAGGATTAATAAATATTACAGGAGATTCATTAAACACTATGAAAAAGAGCAAACTAGCCAACCTATTGAAGAAGGATCATTTTGAGTAGAGTGAAGCAACTTAGTGTGCCTAAAACAAATAATGGTCACAACACTAGTGTTGTCCCTTCCCAATCACTCTTAAACATTTATTATTAAAGCTAAGGCAAGTGACAATGAATTAGAAGTAGCACCAATGTAAAATTGATATCCACTAACTCTTGTTAGTGAATCATTAGCGCCAAAACATCAAGCAAGATCAACTTATAAAAAGAGCTTACAGTAGTAATGGCAACGAAAATTACACGTCGATTTTAAGGTTCTGGTCCCTTTACTAGTTAGTGCGAAGTAGGAACATACTTTTATTTTTTTAAAGTGAGAAACATATGCCATATGAAAGTTATCCCTAATAGTAAGATCTTCATCTAGATACAATATGTCTATCTTCAAACTGCCGAAAGGCACTGATTACAGCCCTGTTCTTTCTTGAAGAAAGTAATACAGAGGTTGCAAAAATCAACACGTCGACAGCTTAATGCTGGTCTATAGAATTTTCAAAGGAAGACTAGGTTTTGGGGACTAAGTTGCACAACTTCAAACTCACCTCACTCTCGTGAATGTCCTTCCCAATTCCTAGTGTAATAGGCTGAAGACCGGGGTAAGTTTAGGAAATATGGGGAGACCCAGAAGCTGTCAGTCAGAGCAGGGATAAGCTTGCTTCTTCACAACCCCTAAAAAAATCAATCCTATAGCGCTAATGCTTCTAGTTCTTTCTATTACATTCCATCTCATTTCATTCTGAGGTAGGTGGCTAAACCACTCCGTATGAACAAATGATTCTAAGATAAATAGCATAGTTAAGATTGAACGAAGAGGGGAGTAGCGGAACTACAGAGACTTTCTTCTAATCCCAATTCCTCTAATGAAAAAGGAAAGAACTAAGCTAGAATGCTGAGAACACGACGGAGTTGGAAGTCAAGGGAGGACCAAACACAAACCTCCCAGTAGGCCCCGATAAGCGAGTGTCAGTGGGTAGTTTAAAGCAAGCCAGATAGGCCGATCAACCAACTAACACAACTAGGGAAGAACCCAGGAGTTGAGAGGAGGGCAAGGTCACTGACCGATCTTCTACGCTTACTTGATTTAATTTAGTTCCTATTCCAACCGTGTTTGGCACTATTTGCTTAACGACAGAAAGTTTACCATTCGAACTGATCACCAAATTTTAAAATATCTTTTGAAATGGAGAATTAGCTTCCCTTTCTAATAAGTTTGACTTCCAAAGCTTCTCAGATAGGACTTCGACATAGTTTCTAGAAAAGTGAAAAATAGTGCAGTTATTGATGCGCTCTCAAGGATCAGGAGTATGGAGTTGTTCACTTTAATATTACAAAAAATCTAAAATGATTAGTTGAAGGATATTAAAAATAGTTGGAGTAGGGGTTGTAGCACCTGATTTCAAAAATGCAATAGGGAAAATTACTCCCCATAACATATCAATGGCACGAGGACATATTGAAGTGGAAAGGGAGAACTATGGTGGGTCATGACATAAAGCTAAGAGTTAAAATCATAACCATAGTCTATAAAAGTTCAAGAGGGGAACATTCAGCAACTTTAGCTACAATTAAGAAGATCCAATTGATATTTTATTATAAGGGCATTCAAAGAATGTTAAGAATCATGTCAAAGGATGCCCGCCATGTGAAGTTAATAAGTATGAAATAATAGCACCTTTAGGACTTTTTCAGCTGTTGCTAATTCCTAATCAATGTTGGACTACAATTAATGAGCTTAAACTTAATAGGATTTTCAAAATCAAGAGGGTATGATGTGATAACAGTAATTATAGATAAAGTAAGCAAATATGTTCATTTTAAAGCATTGTGTCACACATTTCTCAAGCATGATACAACTGAATAGGTGGCTCAAGCATTTCTCACACATTTATTTAAGCCACACGGGATGCCTTATCCAATTGTGAGTGATAGAGATCCAATAATTTTGTAGTATGTGTTAGTCTGAATTCTACGTGCATCTTTTGTCAGCTTACCACTCACAATCAAATGGAGGTGCTTAACCTACTTGTGAAAACTTATCTAAAATGCATAACAGGAGACAATCCACACAACTGGTGCAAATGTTTGGTGTTAGTGGAATGGTGGTACAACTCACCAACCACTCGTCCATCAATGCCACTTAGCTCAGCATCTGTATGGTTTTCCACCATATTTTGTAGATGACTTTAAAATAATAGTTGTTGATCAAGTCTTGAGTTATAGTGAATCGACGTTACAAGTACCCAAGTGAAACTTAGAAAGAGCATAAAGTTAGATGAAGATGCAAGCTAATAAGAAAGAGAACTAACCGTGAGCTCCATTGGGTGATGTGCTTTACTTAAAATTAGTCTTGTAAACAAATGCAAGATCTAGAAAAGCTAATAAGATACTCTTCGATTTTATGGACCATATAAAATTATTAACAAAATAGGATGGATAAAATATAGGATAGATTCCCCGGAATATCTCATTCACAATGTTTATAGACGTTAGAGACAGGTAACACCAATAATAAATACTTCCGATAGATAGAGCCCTTATAATTGTATTGGACAAGAGAATGGTCAAATGTTACAACCGCCAGGCCACTCAGGTGCTGGTGGAGGGAGTATCTAACCTTGTGGACATTGTTTTTATTGACCAGAGAATATTAGTATTGATACTGTTATAATTATACCTATAATCTCTCCTTTAATTTAGAGATTTCATAGTGTTAATAGCTAGATTACTTCCTAAATAGTCCTAGGAATTTTGTATATAAACCCTTGTTCCTATGTACACAATGTCTGAATAAAAATTATCTTCAACTTTCAACAAAGACAAACTAGAACCAAACACTTAATCAAGAGAAAATCTGAGCAATGTTATACCAAGGCCACAACACCACCAGCTGCAGTGATTGCTTCTCGATTTTTATCCTCAAATGATAAATTCCATAAAGCACCAGCAGCTTCTTGCCTGCTTATGAGGTACAACATTAAATCCATCCTTTTGTTGAAGAGAATGAGCTTACAAAGTTAAGCTAAATCACAAAATGGTATTTGATTACAAAATTTACTTCAAGCCCAGCATAAAGTTTGAACTTCAAGATGACACTGAACTTGAGATACTTACAATCAAGACAATTCAACTGTGGCAGCAGAAGTCGCTTGTCTATGAAATATGCAAGAAATTTATAGATACAAAAATAAAACCCTTCACAAAATTTACATTACCTTACACCTTCATGATGAGAATAAGTGAGTTGGACCAACGCTTCAAGTGCACCAGGCTCCTGTCCAACAGAAGCATTATGGGTATCCCCATGAGCAGCCAAATTAGATAGTGCTCGGGCAGCCTGGTTGGAAGAGAAGTAACATTTAGTCTAATTGTTAACGACCCACTATTGAAAAATTGTGTCAGTGGAATGCACCGAAATCTGGAAGTAAGATCACCTGTTCCAGCACTCCTTCAAACTTGCAGCTTGTGGCAAGCATAACCAGAGCCTGAATGCCCCTCACTGCTGCCACCTCAATGCTACATTTGTCATCAGCAGCCAAATTTGCAAGTGCCCCTGCTGCACGTTCCTGAAGAAAAAGCATATATACATCCAATCACAACTTATACTGTTTAATGCTAAGAAAATTTCATAAAACTGTATGAAACTATGCAATTTAAAACAATTCAAACATAGCATATAAATGAGATATATACAAGAACCCCGCAACTGGAGGAGGGCCACTTGAAAATGAGGTCGACCAAAGCTTTTATGCCACCAGCTTCAGCGATGGAGCCCTGGACAGAACAATAATTAATTCATCTGCAATCTTTTCCAAAGAAGTCATAAAAACTTCCAGTTTTTTCAACCTTATGCTCTTCTCCAACAGAAAGATTCCATAGACCTCCGGCAGCCTCTTCAGCAACCAATTTGTTCATTGACTTTGCTAAATTAGCAAGAATGCTAATTCCTCCCCTTTCAGCAACAAATTTAGCAACTTTTGAATCAACGGACAAATTGGCTATGGCCTGCACATCATAATGGTATAGCATAACTATGACATCATAATGGCATAGCATAACTAGGACATACTTTAACCTCTCTAGCTAATCAGATCAACAGGATGAATATCACAATCTAAACAAGAATTCATATGGATAGTTAAGAACCTTTAAATTGAACATTACTTGCCACAAATTTCCATAGTAATTCCAGTTTATCTACTCAAGCTTCATAGAATTGTCAAAATTATATAATTAACAATCTTTATCTTCTAAATTCTAGAATCGCAGGCATGTATTCTGTGAATTATAATTTACCTTAGCTGCTTCACACTGAAGTCCCTCATGACATGATCTTGCAAGATCTAAAAGAAGCTGTATTCCACCATTGCACATAATCATCTCAGCCTTTTGAGAATCAACGGTGGCATTTTCGTCGTCAATGACAACAAAAGTTGCAATTGCTGTGGCTGCTCTTTCTTGAACATCCTGTTTTGGACTCTGCAACAAGTGAACCAAAATTGATGCCCCTTGCTTGATCCAGAAAACATCAAACTCTTTTGAATTGTTCTCTGCAATGCGCAAAAGCAAATGCGAGAGAATCCATTCTATCCAAGAGATAGTTTGACCCAAGATTCTATTAACGTCCTTTAATTTCCTCCAAGAAGCAAACACATTGCACTCACTTTCAACAGTCTTGGTGAATGATGAGGATAATGCCTTGAGAATGTCACTAAAGACTGTGATCAATACTTTACCATTATGATGATATGTAATACCAATATTCACTTGAGCTTCAAATTCTGGGCAGTTCAAGGCAAACAAGAATTTTAAGTTTTGTGACAATGCCAAAAATCTCATAACCGAACTCAAACTTATATCAGTTCTGGACACATCTAATCCCTCCAAATTGGGCAATTTACTCCAAACTTGTGATGCTAAACCCCATTTCAGATTTCTTGTCCCAGCAATCGATAGATATCGTACAGAAGCTAGATTCCCTAATGCCAATTCGTCAACTGCATCTGATTCCAAGAATGCAATCTCCATTAGCTGCTGACAATTCCTAGCCAACGCATTAATGGCATCTGCATTAATTTCACAAACACCAGACATCTGAAGCTTCTTCAACCGGGGGCAGCAGAGTGCTATAGCTTTAATGGCATCACTGCTAATCCTTTCACATGCATCTGGTCCAAATTGAAGACTCTCAAGCATATCATGTCGAGCTGCTATGACTGCAAGTGTAGAATCTGTGATGTCCTGACAAAAATCACAACCAATTTCACGGACTCCCCTGGCGTCAAGTCTAATTATTGCTTCTGCTGTCTCTGGCCCTCGAAACTGAAGCTTCGAGGTGTTTTTGGATCGAGAAGAAAGCAATTCTACAGCTGCAGCATCCAACTGGTGGAATCTGAGGTCCAGTGTATCCCACAAGCAAGGGGAGGAACCTAATAACCTAAATGTTTGACAAGTTGATGACAAGCTAGCTCGGTCTCTATAATTGAGATATGAAAAGATCTGTATAACTGTGTCATCAGGCAAAGTTTTCCAATTAATATCATGAACAGAGTCCAACTGTAGACAAGCACCATCTGCAATCACTGAACTTCTGTCCACAATTGGCGCATCTGTTTCCTTAGAGTGTGACAGCTTTCTCCTTACTTTTCGAGTCATAATTCAATAAAACAAGCTCCAATCTGGACAGCACGAGAACTTTCAGTAAATAACCCTTCAATCTTAAGATGCGTTTGACTAGTCAATCACAACAGTGTTCAATATTTGCAGACACTTCAAACCAAAAAAAGGGCTACTCTTCAAGCTTTTCGTGAACACCAAATGAATCAAAAGACACTATCTCGACACTAATAAACAACCTTTAAACTTAACGAAAGAAAGCTAACACTTCTTTCTATTCAATCAAGCAAGCTCTTACCTTTGAAACATTAAAGACTCCACATACATTTCTAGCGTTGAAGATTAACATTATGCCATTGTCCAATAAAAAGATCCCCAATTAACTCTATCAAGCTTCGGTATAAAAGCTTCGAGAGAGAAAAAGCGAGAGAGGGAGAGAGAGAACTATGAAATAAGGCCAAACTTTCCCCAAGATTAGAGCTAAATCTGAACATGAACATGTAATGGGCTATACCTGCATAAAAACTGAATTGGGTTGTTGTTGAAAAGGCTGAAAAAAGTTCCTTCGAAACTCTAAATGTGAATAAGAAACAAAAGAAGAAGCCTTTTTGCAGGTACCCAGTGGCGGTTAAAGGGTGAAGACAAGAGAGAGTAAGCCTCAAGTTTAACTACAAATCACATCTACCCATATCCGTTTACTTCTGTTTTTAATTTTATAGAGGGATGTGTAAATGAAGGAGAGGAAATGTGAGGACTGTGACATTTCTTAGGCCTGCAATACAAATACCTCCTTCTCCGTTTTTCACCACCTTTTTATTAACCTTGTTTTTAAGTTCAGTGTTCCTTACTGTCCACCTTGTGCTTGTTCTTTGTCCCTTTCAACTTTTCATTTTTTGTGTGAAATTTTGTGGTCAACAATCTGAAGAAAACTAACGAAAAGTCTATATTCAATTATCTACAGTATGATTATTGGTCACGGTAAACTAGGAGCTTTGTGGCAGTGTAATTTCACTGATTTACTCTGACAATTCTGCTAAGTTAAAGAGGCTCTATTGGTGTTTCAGAAGTTACATTATTTTGAGGTTCCAGTAGGGAACATGTTTTGTAGCAGAAAGATGCCACAGTTTTCGTTAGTTCTTAACAATGGAGTCATTACGAATGGCTTTTTCTTTTTTTTGGTCTCTTAACCATTGCAATGTGACAGTAGCAAGGTATGGTTAACGCGGCAAGTGGATTCCATGGACGTTACTATCTGACAACATCAACATCAACCCTCCACAATTATGAAGGATTCTGATGATTAGCTGATGATACGGATGTAATTACAAAAGGAATACGATAAATCGGATCAATAATACTATAAGCAAATTCATGAATGAGTCAGCCTCAAATCATGTTTGTCAATGTCCTGATCCAATAAGATCAATATTAGCCCTTCGGCTATGAAAAAACTGACGGCAAACCAGAATGGAAAAGGCCAAACTATGGATACATTGGAAAGTAACTTCTGGAATGTTGTCGTGTCCTATTGTTGTTTCCGACCAGCACTTATTGATTCTTAATACAAGTTTAGCCGGAAGCAATATAACAACTAGATTCGAAGTGATCTTTACACTTTGGACATTATAGTGGTTTTTGTTCTTGTTCTTCTGACAAAATTAGCCGAAAGATGCAAGCTTTTAATCTGGAGCCGGTTGTGGAATCAATGTGTGTAACTTTAGTTAAAAACGGAATCTGTTCGGTCATAAGGCGTCGTTTGGTGTTAATTTGTTCTTGAAACACGCCGTACTGCCGCTAAGGTATGTAAGAATTCAGAACTCAGTTATGCCTTCTCAGTCCATGGAAGACAAAAGGTATCATATGATACATTGGTTTTTCTTTGATCTGATAAAGATTAGCCCTTTACCAATAAAGATGAGAGAAACAGTTTGATCCCATGCAACTTCAGAAATGTCGCTGTTTGTCTTATACAATACTTGACGCGATCTTCCAGAGAAGCAAAATGTGTTCCTTATTAACGTCTCAGGTCAGCGAAAGAGATTATAACTTATAAACCTCATTTGAATTGAATTTATCATTTATCTCGTTAAATAATTTATGTGAAACACGTAATTTCTAATGGTATTTCTGGTTGCTTGTGTCCTTTTCTCATTGACCGTCCTATGTAGATCAGCCGAGGCTTTCTTGTTGCTATAAAGAATCGAGAAAGAGTCGACATCTGCAATAGAATGACACGTTGCAACCTTCCAATTCTATGCGAATCCTGTGGAATAGAATAATGATTCTCGTTTTCTAGATTGAGTCAAGATGCAAATACTGACATCTAGAAGCCGAATCAAAGCTTTATAACAGCGTGTCCATGTTAAGTTTGTGTTCAGAATCATACGATTTCATTGAAAACTTGAGGATTCTTTGTAGTAGGCTAATCACCATTGTGTTGATCATAATTTAGTGCAGTAGCAGTCAAATCTTCTAGCAATTCACATCGAATCCTCAGAACAATGGGATGGTTGACAGTGAAAGAATCCAATAATTGAGTTAATATCACAACATAGAAAAATTCTTCCTGAAGTATCAACTGCAGTGGATAGAGATCTCTCAGATCAAGAAATCACATTAGAGAATAGTACTTTCTTAAGAGATCATGGATACCAATTTGTACATACATTTTAAAATACAAGTTGGAAGCTATCTAAACTACAACAGGTAATGAGCCTCAATCGTCGGAGCTATACTCACTAAATTCAGGCAATGGTGGCACAGCAGCACAACAGAATAAGTCCTTATCTTTGAGAAGAAGATAGCTTCCGTCCGAGTTCCATTTCAAATCAGTTATGGTAAACTGTGCTAATGGGTTACTTACGCAGTAGGCACCCGAAGGGGTCCACATATATAAGTGAGTGCTGCCGGTGCAAATGACAAGACGCGAACATGTTGGATCCCAAGCTGCTGCTCTTATTGGATCCTTCTGGACCAGGATGGCAGCAAGCTCAAGATGATTTATGTCCCATATCCACAGAGCAGTAGGCATACTATCATTTCGGGTACATAGGTACTGGCTGTCATTACTCCATGACATAAGACCTGGAATTAAGATAAACAGATCAGTGAAAACGATAATCAAAAAAAGAATAAGGATGGGGGAAGCAACTTGAGATCTTAATTAAGGTGACAGAACTGGAGAATATATTGTCAATTCATAATGTCAGCCTTACGACACAAGAAAAATGAGCTTACCAATCCCTTGTTTAGGGTTAGGTTTATCAGCAGGAGGCTTTTGTGAAGGCAATGCTATAGGCAGTTCCATAACCTCGTATCTAACTCTGAAGTGTCCATCTGAAGCATCTAATGAAAGCGGTAGAAATAAATATAAATGAATGCAGAGGTTTACAATCATTAAAAAAGTGATCAACAGAAAGGTGATGTTCTCGAGTTATGGAATTAAGCTATGCCAAGATCAATAACTTATTTAACTATCATGCTTACCAGAGTTCCCTTGGAGAAATTCGTCATTCAAACACAACTCAGACATATCAATGTTTAAGGGTTCATCCACCTCCTGAAAAGTTTAGAGAACAAGAACAGAAATAAATCATATAAGGCCACTTCAGTAACGAAAAGGCAACAGGAAAAGATCAATACCTTAAAGACAGCAGCATAACAAGAACCTCGAACAGCAGAAAGGTGCATAAATTCAGCAAATGTCTTCCAAGTCAAGTGGTGCAGAACCCGCAATATTTGATCATAACTACCAACTGCTAGATATTGGCCACAAGGGGACCATGAAACGCTTTTTACACCAAGTCCACTTTCATATGCTTGATACTTGAAAAGGCATCTCCCATCCGGAGAGTAAATTAGAACCTGTAACAAATTAGAAAAATAAGTAGCCATTTCACCTCTCAGTTGAGAACGAGTGTTGACTTAAGTAGCTAAATTTATGTGATACTGAGATGTCTACATGAACTGATAAATCGTGCAACACAAAATCGCATAATTGATGTGTTTGATGGCATGCTCAATATAGAGTTCATATAAATAGATTATTTGTGGTTTAGGATATGAAGGTGATCAATCCCAAAAATGCTTGCAATGAATGCCTAACAATACGGCAAATTGTCCTAATAAATTTTAATTCTCTCTTGAATTGGAATATCAGAAACAATGCAAGGTTGAGGCACTACAGCAAATGAAGTTTACCACCTTATATTCTAGAGAAGAATCCCATGCCACTATGGCACTATCATCAGGAGACCATTCAATATCAGCCAAGTCCAATGAGTCAACAGCAAATGTTCCCATTATCTCCCACGTGTGGCATGACAATAGATTTATGTAGTCCTTGCAGTCACGCCTTGTACAAATTGCAGTAAACTTTCCATCTTTAGTGAAAGCAACCCCTTTAGAAGCATGTTTGGGCCACTGCACGTGAACACATGCCGTGTTAACAAGTGACCAAACTGTCAATCGTAATTGGAAATCTGATGTTGTAAGTATATGACGGCTGTCAGGACTCCAGCGAGCATATGAGATACCAGCTGGACCTTCATCTATTTTGCATGTCCATTCAGGTTGGTTCAGTGACCATGCCTGTATCATCGGCCTTTTATACAGACCACAAAGAATGTACTCAGAATCAAGCGCCCATTCAATATAACTTATCTTATCCAAGCAAGAAAACAACTGCACAACCTGCATTTGCAGATTACAAGAGATTTCGCATAAACACAATCTTTCAAAACTCAGCTAAACAATAGCAGTTAAGTAAACATTACATTGAAGCTCCAGTACTATGAAACATAATGCCATCAGCTATTCACGAAATGCTGACTCCTAAGAAGCAAAAAAGGACTACTTGATCATTACACCACCCTGTTTTGGCATGAATACAGAGGAACCTCCTAATTTAAAAGGATCTTAATCTATAGGAATCGATAATACAACTCTCCACCACCGTAAAGTAACCAAAAAACCTATAATTCTACTAGACGTTCAACATATTCCCAACTCTAGGCCTAATGTAAACTCACTTCTAGCTAACCAAAAACATAAAGCACAGTAAAGCATGTTTCTTCTTTAACATTCCCCCGTTTTCTAGGCACCCAAACACGGCGTTAAGCAGTAAGAAACAAAATTTGAAAGAAGTACCTTGAACGATAAAGTGTCGCGAATCACAAGACGGTAATTGACGGCGACGGCGATATACCGCGAATTTGGAGAGAAACAGCAGGGACCGGTTTGCTTATAGGCCTCGGTGAACTCCATATCTCGAAATGACAACGTCTCACGTCTTCAGACCGGCATTGTAAAGTGTGTGATATCGACGAGTCAAAACACCATAACTAAGCATCGAGAAGTGAATCTCTCTACAGATCGGAAACCCAAAATAGGGATCTAAAGAAAGTGAATAGAGAGAGACAGAGGTCAAATTCCTCAAAATTTGAAATGAGATGCGAGAAAGGTGACAACTTTATTCATTTGACTGCTCTTGACTATGGTAGATTCAATACTCTCCCTGCTTTTCCGCTCTCTCTAGTGGTCCAGCGAAGAACCAAGAGTGGTTTGGTTTCGGTCGGACCGGGCAAAACAAATGAACCGGCCTTGGTCCAGGCCTATTACATTTTTAATTACAACAAAATTTCTTTAGGATTTGTATTTTGGGCCTTTGAAGTTTGAATTGGACCGGGTTAGTTCACTCCTTAGGTCAACATAAATCAATCTCAACTGAAAGACAAAAATGCCCCTACCACATCACAAGATCTCCAACATGTACCAAGTTCTTATAAACCCTAACGGTCGAGGAGTGATTGGCGTTAAGTAAGAAACTGACCATCTTGAAACGGTCTTAGGGTTTAAGCCAAGGCGTGAGGTTTAGGGTTTTAGTTCTTTCCCTCTGTTCTGGAATTTCTTCACTTTTCATTTGCCAAAAGAATCCAAAAACCATGGCGACGAGTTTAGCTTCACAATTACAAGCGATTCGCTCCGTCGTACAAACGGATTCGGAGCCCCGAAAGCGGCCGTTCACTAAACCCTCCATTCTCTTCGATCCGAAAGAAGCCGCCGATATTGACATTGACACTATCCTGGATATTGCTCTTTCTGGTCAAAACCCAGTAATTGGTTTTTTTTGACGTATGCTTTTTGTGTTTGTTTCTTCAGGTCATTTAATTGTTTGTTGATTGCTTTGCAGGTCTGGAGGTTCTTGTTGGTGTCGATGAACGATTTAGAAACTACAAGAATGATTTGTTTAGTCATAAGAGTAAAGAATTGGATAGAGAATTAATGCGGGAAGAGGTAAATAATAGAATTAATGCAAGTATTAGTTCATACTTGAAGTTGCTCTCTGGGCACTTTCAGTTGTCTTCAGCGCATAAGACACTCGAGTACATGATTCGCAGATATAAGTAAGTTTTTATCCTTTGAATCGATTTTTTTTTTGTTGAGAATATTATGATTGCTCTTTAGCAATTGTGGGTTTTTTCAGGGTTCACGTGTACAATGGTGAGGATTTGATTCTATGTGCGCTTCCTTACCATGACACTCACATGTTTGTTCGAGTGGTTCAGTTAGTTGATACAAGGTTGGAGTTCTTCGTTCCAATTTTAAGTCACTGCTTTTCTTTTCTTTTTCTGGTTATTATGCAAATATTTGACATCTCATTTATTGTGGTGTAGAAATGGTAAATGGAAGTTTCTGGATGGTGCGAAAGTCTCAGGTGCACCACCACCTAGGCGTGTTATTGTGCAGCAGTGTATTCGTGATAGGGGTGTATTGGAGGCCTTGTGCAACTATGTGAGTGTTTGCATTTTGCTTCTTTTCGTGTTGTTTCACTACTTCTGTCATTATATTTTTGTGTTGAATATCTTTTCTGCAGGCCTCTCCTGTGAAAAAGTATCAGCCTTCAACGCCAATTATCAACTTCTGTACAGCTGTTGTTTTTGAAGCTTTGAGTTCCTTGACGGCTGCAAATGACGATTTTGTGAAAAGAATCCTACCATTTGTGTTTTCTGGACTTCAGAGTGGTAGCAAAAACAGTTCAGATCACAAGGTAGGGTTTTAAATTATTGTTCCCTGGCTTCGGTCAACTATGATATCTCTACTATAGTTTGAGCTTACCTCTTGTGCTCCCTCTACTTGTAATGTGGACTATACTTTCCTCTGTACAGGCGGGTGCTTTGATGATTGTTGGTTTACTAGCAGCTAAAGTTGCGTTATCTCCTAAACTTGTTAAAAGTCTAGTTCGGTTGATATCTGATGTAGCTAGGAAAGATGCAAAGGATTCAATTCAATGGTTTCATTTGTCGATTATGGCCTTAATTAACCTTGTTCAGGTGCTGGCTGCTTCTCTGATATTTATTTGTTTCAGATGCGTAAACATCTGATTAAGCAGATGGCTTTTATGGAATTCTTTTCCGACTTATTTTCCCGTAATTTTCTTATAGGTTCTTTCTTATTACTGCTTTGTTACTATTCTGCTAAGTATTAGCATAAAGGTCTTGGCTTAGTGGATGATATGCTTCATGTAGATATGACATTCTCATTATAAAAATTTTCATCTGATTTTTAATTTGAGTTCAGCAACTTTATGTTACATATTGAAGAGCAATTTTTATTTTGGTTTACCTTCCTCTTTATTTTGCAAAATTTTTCAGTTGCAATCTGTGGATGTGCTTCCAAAAAAGGCTTTGGAGATGTTCTCGGAAACTAGGTACCTAATCAGCCCCCTACAACTCTTTTCACATTTACTGTGAGGCATGTAACTGCATATAGGTTTCTTTCTTCCTTTTTTTCTTCTGATTTCTATGTCTCTTTATTTTGAAGGGACATAACTCACATTCTTTTGGACCTATTGAAGGAGTTCAATATTAGTAGGTTCCTTGCTGTTCTTTTGGAGTCTCTGGTTGACTGCAGGTTAGAGTTAATTCCCTATTCACTTTTTTGTAAGGACCTCTTAATGGTCATTGCATGGGAGTTGATTGGTTTTTGTTTTGCAGTTATTCTGATCCTGGATGCCAACATGCATTGGTATCCATCATAAGCGTAGTTCCTGTAAAAGAATTTGTTGATCTTATGGTCTCAAACGTTCTCTCGTCTTGCATGAAAAAGTCACAGAAGAATAGCAGTTCAGTCCCATCTGAATGTGGTAACGCTAAAACCAAGCAAATTTTATTTATCTTATTTTACAGCTTGCATTTATCTTATCATCCATATGCATAGTCATGCTTTCATTTATGTAAGTTACTCTTGTAACTTTAATAAACTATTCAACATTCACCTTTCTGTTGGAGTGTTGGTTGTACTGACACTTACCTCATGCTCAATCACCATCATGATTTTTGTTGTTGTTACTCAGATATTTTTTACTTGTTGGCTAGGAAGCTGGGCTAAAGAGATTTTGTTGGCTATTAACATGAATTATCCATCAGAATTTCGTTTAGCAGTTCATTCTTTTTTGATGGTTAGTCTGACAACAATTCCTTTCCTCCTATGCTTTTCTTGCTTAATGGTTGTATTGACCATTTATCTTTACTGTAGAATGCCAAAAAAGGCGATTCAGTTTTTGATGTCTTGAGTTCAATGTTGGATGAAAACTTCAATTTCTCAGCTTCTGTGTCAGGTTCCAAAATTTGGTTTGCTTTAAACCATCCTAAGGTATTATCTATTGACATATTTGATGCGAAGTTGGGTACTATTAACATATTTTCAAACTTCTTACTAGTTTTTATATGATTTAGGCTGAGGTAAGGCGTGCCACATTGTCTGGTCTAAGTATATCTGGGCTTATAAAGAGCAAGGGCACTGATTCACAGGTACAATTTGGTGTCAAATCTCATCTTGTGTAACTTGTTTCTTAGTTATTTCTATAAAGTTGAACAAGTGGTGTCATTAGACAGGTATCGACGTGGGTCTTTTTTCTTTTTAATGAATAAATTGTACCCACCATCATCAACAAAATGCCCAAATCATCAAATTATGGTTCTTGAATGTTTATTAACTGATTTTGTTTGATTTCCCGTTTGTTCACTTGCTGTCAGATGCTTGTAACTATTCAAGATGCCATACTGTGTCAGCTTCGTGAGGATGATCTATCAGTTGTTCAAGCTGCATTATCTGTTGAGGGATTGTCTGAGTTGATAAAACCCCCAGATCTTCTTGATTTGTTAGGAGATATACTTAAAAAATGTCTCAGCATCCTTTGGTCAAGTAAGTATTATTGCTCTGATCTTCTACTTCCATGATGCTAGGTTTCAACTCCTGCAATTTTCAAGTATTAGTCTTTGCAAATATTAAAATTGGAAACATGGAAATTGCCAACTTAAAATTGTGGCACTATAGTTTTGATCCTTACTGTTTCTCTAAATCAATGATGTCCTACAGGTTCATTAGACAAAGCATCTCTGGCTGTTGATGTTGCTGTTTCCGTACTAAAGATTGCCACTGCAAGCTTCTGTGATCAAAATCAGCATTCAAAGAAAGTTGCTACCATTATCTTTCCTTTACTCCTAATCTTACCCAAGGTTCTTTGCTCATATACTTTTCTTTGGTGATCCCTGCATTGCCATTTTGGTGAATTAAACAAAGAAAACATTTCTTACTTGTTGATTTATCAACTTCTTTGTGTTATTATATGCAGACAGAGAAGCTTAATAGATCTGCCTTGGAACTGGCAAAGGAATTGAAGTGGCCTTTTTATCATAATCTTCCTGATGTGTCCACCGAAGAGAGGGTGAATTGTTTCTCTTGGTTTTTTTCATATGGACATTCATTCGTCTATGTGGAACTTTTTTTTTTGGAAGTTTATGCTTGAGACTGTGTGATCAGAACCCTTTGAAAACCTAATAGTTTAAGACTATAGAAGTCAATATGAAACTCCAGAATTTTGTTGTTGGCCTGGTACAAGGACAGTCTATCTTTTGGTGCACCAAAAAGTATAGGGCTTGTCTGTATTCAACTTAATAGGATAGCTAGTTAATCCATGGGGAATTGATTATACAAAGTTGTCACTGTTTGCTCATATATTTTTAACTTAAGACTATGAAGTACTGTGTAAATTTATGAGAGTAAAAGAACAACTGTTTTTAAAGCTTTAAAACTCTAAATGGTTGTTCTTAAGCTTGAAATGGCTCGCTGAGAGAAGTTATACACAGATTAGATAGCACTGTTGCGTGTCTAGTCAACTAGAATGCTTATTTTGTTAAAGAAAGTTCTGCTAAATAGCGAGTAGTTTTTAATCTTTGCAATTTTTTGTGCTTGGGCATTTAGTTTCTCTTCTGAAAACATTTTGTCCTGCCTGCCTGATTTTTGTTCCTCATCAACCAACTTACATTATATTTCTGTATGTTTAAACAATGCAGAAATTACGGCGGGAGAGTGTATCTTCAGTTAATGTGAAGATCATTAACAGCTATGCGGAAACAGTACTAGTGCACCCTAATGAATACATGCCCTGGCTTATCCAGAGCTGCAACAATTTTGGCTTTTCAAAAACAGTGGTCTTCTTGGTCTTGATGCAGGCTTTTATGGCTTCAAGGAATGGTATGTTTCTCTGATCTTCCATCACTTCTTTCTTAGGCCACATTCTCCATTTTGCAAGTCGAATCTCTCAACATCATTTCTTGATATTAGGTCTCTAGAACTCAAAGTCGACTTGGTATGATGGTTGAAGGTGTTTAAGCTTGCACGTGAGTTGAGTTTTTTTAGTTGTAGTAATCATTTCATGTTGATTTGAGGCTGATTACTTGTGTTCTTTTCCCTAGTTGGGTTCTGGGCAGTATAACAGATATTTCTAGTGTTTGAAGCAGATAGCTGATAAGTGCAATTGTTCTGTTTGAGTGTGGTTTATCTATTCTTGACTGATTCCACAAAACATAAAGAGGGTTGAGCTAGGTGGAGCAAACTTTGTATTCACTACTTTGTGTAAGCATGCCAAGTTGAGACTTAAAACAGTGCAATTACTTGTTTTTTGAAGTTTCTGTTGTCCTTATTGCTTATAATTTGCCACATTTGTATCCTAAAGACATAAGGTACTTAGCAATTCTCCTACGTGTAGAAAGTTTACAGATTTCAGATATAGAGTAACAAAATTTATGACTTAGTTTCAGGAAGCATTGTATTTGGTTAATACAGATGAACAGCGATGTGTTCCCATCTTTTTAAGTAGATTCTGATGGTCTCTTCATTTAGATGAGAGGACTTTTGTACCACAGATTCAAAAATACTTTACTGTAAAATACTTTGTAGGGAGTTTCAGTTAAAATACTAGCTTTCCTATAACTTTATAGTTCCGGTCATCTGGTACTCACATTTTGTTGTCTTGTAACTATAGACTGAAATTTGCTTCTGTAGTCGTTGATTCTGTATAAATTATTCTGCTATGTTATTATTCATGGGGTATTAAAAGGCTGACATTATTATTGTCGTCTTATTGATAGAAAGTGGACGGTTTTTGGCACTTTTTGAAGCTTGCATTTCTTTTCTGAAGGCTGAGTGGGAAGTTTTGGAGTCTGCTGATGATATTTCTTTCAATGAGGTTGGTTGATGTAATTTGTTTTGTATTTGGGTTTATCTTGGTTTTGGCTTTATAATTTATTTGTTAACAGTTCAAGAAAGATATACTACAATGGGATTGTGGAAACTTCCTAGATCAGATGCTGGATACAGATTCCAAAACATTAAATGCATATGTTCTCATTTGCCTGTTTTGGAAGTTACTGGAGGCATTTATTTCTGTGGCACCCACGGATATCATTTTGGTTCGTGAATTTTTGATGTTTTGCTTGTTTTAATTGTTTCCTTTTCCAATTATTTTGTTGACTTTGATTTGTTTTCTGCTCCAGGGTGATGAT
The DNA here is from genome assembly GCA_025629805.1 of Erythroxylum baracoense. Classification (NCBI taxonomy): domain Eukaryota; kingdom Viridiplantae; phylum Streptophyta; class Magnoliopsida; order Malpighiales; family Erythroxylaceae; genus Erythroxylum; species Erythroxylum baracoense. The sequence continues at coordinate 15,841,545 of JAOTAY010000190.1, read as the reverse complement.
GGGAAGTTGGTTAAGCTTAGAGACTTGTTTCTGTTTTTTGCTTCCTCTAGGTTGAAGCATGTTTTCAAGGAGCACCAGTGCTACCTTGTTACCAGATGCAAAATCTCACCCATTGATTTTCTGAATGGTTTTTTCTTGGATGAAGGTGCTTGTCAACAGTTAATATCATATAATTGCTGGCATACTTGTGCTGATTTTCTAGCAACGGTTAAGATCATATAATTGCTGGCATACTTGTGCTGATTTTCTGATCAAAGTTGTGGCATCGAGTGGGGTTCCATTTTTTAGTTTGCTTTAGTCCACACTTGCATGGTGGTGGTTCTTCCATTGTTATGTTGACAAGATATCTTTTTGATTGCTTTTAGCTCTAGTTTAGGTATATTCTTCAAGGAGTTTGTTGAACTATCTTTTCAATGATACAGTTATATACTTTTTAATTGGGATTTTATCTTGTAGATATTCCTCTTGCTGTTCAAGTTGAGAGTCTACATTGTTTTGCATTCCTTTGTGTTGAGCCTGATAACAGGCTACTGTTTCAACTTCTGGCCAACTTCCCTTCGCTGCTTGTTCCTCTCTCTCATCAAAGCCAGGTTTTGTGTCAAACTTTTTGGTTACCTTACTTATTACATAAACCTTTCTTAGCTTTGTATAACTGAACTGCTCAAGTTATGATGAAAAATTTGACCTGACCAACAGCTGTTTCATTCACATGCATTACTTTATAGGGTTAATTATATTGGCCCCCCCTATAGTTTGCACCTTTTTTACTTTAGTTTTTGATTTTTAAAAACTATCATATACCCCCCAAGGTTTGGTTTTTATTTCACCTGTATCTCCTAACTTCATTCTATGTTAGAAAACGTAACAAAGAATGGAAAACGATATTGTATGGCTTGATTAAGTCGCGGGTGGCACAACACCTATCATGGTTGTGCCATGTAACACATGATCATGGTTGCTGTCGTCTCCCCAAATCACGATTTCATCTATATGCGGGTCAAACTCATTTGGATGTTATGACTCCCAAACCACATGACATCATGTGATACGTGGCACAAACATGACATTTGTGTGATGTAACACCTAATCAAGCCATACGACGTTGTTTGCCCATTTTCTGTTAGAAATCTAATGGATAATGATGTTAGGGGGTACGATTGAAACAAAAACCACCTAGGGGGCTGTATGATAGTTTTTAAAAATTAGAGACTGAAGCCAAAAAAGTTCAAACCAATGGGAAGTCTGATGTAACTAACCCTGCTTTATATATGTGGGTTTTTTTACTCACTATATTGTATTTTCAGGATATAAGGGTAGCTGCCATGGGCTGCATTGAAGGGTTACATGCACTATCCCGACATGTAGATATTAGCAAGAAAAATGGTATAACCTTTGAACTTTACTGTCCAAGCATTTTGCTTGTTCATTCCCATGTTGTCAGCTTTGCTGTGGCTATATTCTGAATGGGAATGATGACAGGGAACAATGCAAGTTGGATTCATTTCCTTGATGAGCTTCTGGGCCTCATTGTTCAAGTAAAAAGGCTTATATTGTCGGATACAAAATTTTTACCCTCATTTTTGACATCGTTGCTTGGCTCATCCTGTGGTAGCCTTCTAGTACCACAAAATGTTGAAGAGAGGTATCCGCTCAATGGAATAATCCTTTTCTTTCATTCATCTACTTCGGTTTTGTTGTTGGATTAGTGAGGGAAAATTTTAAGTGGGGTGTTATTGATTATTTGTTATCCTAGTTGCATACTTCATACTACAGCATCCTTTTCTATTGTTTATGAAACCATCATCTTTCTTGCAATTCTAGATTTGATCAATCTACAAAAGAGAGTATTCTTGAATTTATTTTGGGCTATGCTCTGCAACATTCTGCATTCGCCAAGGTATGTCCTTTTTTTCTATTTGCTCTCATTTTTCCAAATCCTGTGTTTGTGTAAAGGATTCTTCATTGTTTATAGAGATCATTTAATAGAATTGAGGTGGATATCTTTGGCAGCAAAAGATCATATCTTTACTCAAAGGATTGGGTGGTATGATCATGTGTATTAGAGATATTGAGTTGTTATTGTCTCAACTCCTAAAAAGATGCAGAGAATATCACTATGAGCATAAATCATCTCCGAAGTTGTCGAAAACCGAAATCAAGATATTATGCCTTCTTCTGGAGGTAAATTCTTGAAACTTTCAATGCCCCTTAAGCTTCACATTTTCAGAACTTCTCTCATTTTGTACTTACTTTGTTTGCCTCATCTGGTGTATTAGATCTGTGCCACCCCTTCATCAGTTGAGAGACATGCTTGCAGAGAATTTTTGTTAAGGGCTTTACAGGTGAGCATTGTTTAACAAATTTTCTTCATGACTGTTTATTATGTATCTTTGGCCTTTGATGGCATGACATTTGCTTGGGGATGTATAATCTTTTAGTTGGGCGGGCACTGTTCAGAAGAGTCTGCTGTCGTGGATCCTTGCCTTACTGTTTTGCAGAGGTTGACAGATCAAGTATACAGTGGATTGGAATCTGAAGAACAGGTTACCTATAAATACTTGTGCTCGTTGGCTAATTAGGACATTAACTTGTGGAATACTTGCAAAATGCTTTACATATTTCGGCTGGAACAATCTCCTTAACAGGAACTAAGTAGATATTTTCCTCTTTACTTTGGTTGTCATCAATAATTATAAGAGGCATAGTGTTTGCCTACAGATTCTCTGCCAGTGGAAGTGTGAACTGAATTGTGTACTTTCTCTTTGAACAGGATCTTCTGTTTCGCGAGCTTGTGTTTTTGTTTAAAAGCGCTAGTGCTGACGTCCAGAATGCAACCAAAGATGCCTTGTTGCGATTAAAAGTTTGTTTCATTGTTTTCTTAAATGTTTCTCTCTTCTTTTTGATTGTCTGATTGTTCTTTTCTCCATGGATTTGTCAATATTGATTCATTTTGGGAGCTAATTCTGTGTGGCCTTGGCTGTTTTTTTTTTTTTTTTTGATGCTGTCATGCTTGGTATCACTTTAGGTGAGTCTTGGCAATGTCAGTGTCATGCCCATGGTGATTAATGCTTGAACCACCATGCTCTACCTCTGTAGCCATTGTGCCTGTGTTTGTGCATCTATTGACTTTTCATGTAGAATATGTTTTAGTATTGAAGCAAAAATAAACTCAGCCTATATCTGTTCCTTATAACCATATGCGACTTTGAGACAGAATCAAGTATAGTCTTGCATCAGATGCAAGGTGGTCTTGTGAATTTTTACTTGAAGGTTTACGTTCTGAGAGGATCATGGAATGAACTGAAATGTCTCCTGCATCTTGAACTGGTAGGGCTGGTGGTGGCTGAAGTGTTCTAGGTGATATGGAGGACAGTTTAAACTTGGGATGATTGTTACATTGCAATCCTTGTGTATGTGGCTTGTAATAGATTGTGGAAAATTTTCTGAAAATGTTAAAAGTGCAACGATGGAAAATGGATTCCCTTTGCATCAATAAGTTCCTCTGTAGTATGCTTGAGTTTGTATTATATTCTTTCAGTGCTTTGACCAGCAGAAGTCTTGCTGATGCAGATTACTTATCCTACGGTTGTGCGGACACTTGGCTTCATATTGGAATGTGAAATTCAATCTACTGGTTCGGCACATGGAAAGAAGAAGAAATCAAAACTACACGTATCTAACTCTGATCGTGTTGCAGTTGTCAAAGGAGAAAAAGCACTGATATTTTTGAATTCCTTACTTGACATATTGATTTTGAAGAAAGATATAACTAACAGGTCTGTTTTCACCATACACTCAAATTCTTGACATTGAATTATACCTCTATATGGCCCTACTGTTCTATACTTGCATTCTCTAACGTGCTTGATTCATTTTGATGTTGTAGGGAATTTCTTGTAGGGCCTTTATTTGAGCTTCTTGGGAAAATCATCTCAGGTGAGTTAGTATCATCCCAGGGCGGAAATTGGTCCCATGCTTCATCTGACACTTCCCAGGCCATTTCTAGCACTATGTTCTACACTCAACAGACCCTTTTGTTAGTACTGGAAGATATTGTAGCTTCACTTGTAAATGCCAATCCTCTGAAGGTTTCTCCTACATCACAAATTTTTGAATTTACAGGAAATGGTTACATGTTATACCGACAACTTGTTGATATACTTGTTTGTTTCAACTCTTCTCCTTGCAGGATGATATTACAAACAAAATTGATGTTGAAATGTTAGTCAAGGGTGCCCATTCTGTGAAAGATGGGGTCATGCGCAACCATATGTTTACACTTTTGACATCCATTATGAAAGTCATTCCAGATAAAATATTGGAGCATATATGGGATATACTCACTATGATTGGAGAATCAACTGTGACACAGGTTTGTTGATACATCTAGTGATTGCTTACAAGTTATACTATTGTAAATTCGTATCTGGCAGTGTAAACTGCTTGCATCTCTGTCTTTATTTTGTGCTTATTTTTTTACCAAATATTTGTTAGTGAAATTTGTAAATAGAAATATTAATGTCATTTTCAAAAAGAAAAAGTGTTAGCTTCTTTACCACTTCTTCCTTTGAATTGTCCCATCTTGAGAACAAGCCTTGACTGTAAAAGAAACAGAAATTGTAAGGAAATTATTTAATGTTTGGCTGTGTATCCTGCAACTGAATAGATTGACAGCCACTCCCAGCGTGTCTTTGAAGATCTTATATCTGCTGTTGTTCCTTGTTGGTTGTCCAAGACAGGAAATACTGACAAATTGCTACAGGTTCTCTCATCAGTTTTAGTTCTGCGCATTAGTTGAGTATTATGCTGGGCTAGTTGCTTTCAAACTAATGTTATATTTCTGCTTATGCTTACAGATTTTTGTGAATGTATTGCCCGAGGTTGCTGATCACAGACGGTTGTCAATTATGGTATACCTGCTGAGGTAGTATCCCTAGACAAAGTTCTAGTTCCATTACTTCTTTTAGCTTCTGCTTAAGTTGATATGTCCTGTGCAGGACTCTGGGAGAGCGAAATAGCTTGGCTTCATTGCTCGTTCTTCTTTTCCAGTCATCAATTTCAAGGAAAGGGCAATCTTGGCTTGTTGATATGCATAATTCAGATGATCTTGCATCTTCTTTACAAAGAGAATGGGAATATGCCTTTGCAGTTCAGATATATGATCAGTATTCATATAAGATATGGCTTCCTTCCCTTGTTATGCTGCTTCAACTTGTGGGAAATGGAAATCCACACAAAGAACTGTTTCTACAGTTGTTATTTGCAATGGAATTTGTCTTAAACAAATTACAGGATCCACAGTTTACTTTCAGTCTTGAATCAAGTGAAGATCTGGACAATATCCAGGTGCCAAAAATTTTCTAAACTCTACCAAAAATTTTCTAAACTCTTTTTTCTCTATTTCCTGTCAGATAAATGCATTAAATTATCTCTGAAAATTGTTTCTGTGTTTTCAAGAATATATTGCGCTACTATAAATGATGACTGTTATCTTGCCCTTTGTCCCCCCTCTGCCTGCTAGTTTTGGAATTTTATGCAGTGGTGATTTAACAGAATTAGTGGGTGATGGCTAGATTCTGGTAGATGACTCGTTGTAACTGTCAGATAAGAGATGGTATACTTAAAACCCCTGCTATCATTCTGGAGGCATATTATAAAAGGCCGTTGAAGTCATATCTTTTGTCCCTTAATAAGTACTAATAACCATTTATTCTTCATTGTAAGGATAATGTCAACAGTTTATTGCATCATACAGTTTTTTGTTTGAATATTCGATTAGGTCAATGCCTGTGATCCAGTTTTTTGGTTGCAAATTGCTTGTTTGTTTATTTTTACTGCAGTGAACATGGCAAGTGCACTTATGTTTATGGTTGCTATTTTGGCAGAGTACTCTGCAAGATCTACTGGAGAATGTTGTTATTCTTTGGCAACTCATGGTAACGAAAGGAAAGCAAATCAGTATTGCTGTTGAATTGAGGAAAAAATTGAACGAGCGTATGCACACTGTCTTGAGGACTCTCACAACATTTATGATCCCCTCGGCCTACTTCAGGGCCATTAGTAATTTACTTGGCCACGTTGATTTAAACGTGCAGAAAAAGGTATGTTGTTTGATATTCTTGGGAATTTCTGATGGAATTAATACTTTTTTTGTGGGTAATATTCATTAATTTTTCACATTTAATTGTAAAAAATGTCAACTTAATTCCATGGGTGTGCATTATGCAGATGACTTTTTTATGTATTGGAATAGAGGCCTAGCTATTTCCTTGGCTAATTGTTTGATATATTCTCTTGTATCAATTCATTTTTTTGACTACTCTATGTGCCATCAGGCTCTTCGGCTTGTCAGTGATACGTTGAGGGACCATGATTTGATCAAAGCAAAGAGCAGGAGAAGAAGAGAATTAAATTCTAAAGCAAGAGCTGATTGGATTCATATGGATGATAATTCACTTGAGTCTTTCAATAGAATGTGCTTGGGAATTGTTCAGCTAGTTGAATCTACAACATATGACTATGATAGTTCCCTGAAGTTGTCAGCAGTTTCTGCAATTGAAGCTTTGAGTCACAGCTTTTCTTCTAACCATTCTGTCTTCAGCATGTGTCTTCCCCCTATTGTAAGAGTAATTAGTTCAAAGAACTTAGCTGTATCATCTGCTTGCCTTCGAACAACTGGTGCCCTGGTTAATGTCCTTGGACCAAGAGCATTAGCTGAGTTGCCTCGAATAATGGAGAATGTGATAGAAAAGTCTAAAAATTATTCATTCTCAACTCGTGAAATGAAATATGATCATAACACTGACACCTCCGCTGCTGCATTAACTGCTAGAGAATCTCTGATGCCATCAGTTCTTGTGACTCTTGAGGCAGTGGTAGACCAGCTTGGTGGTTTTCTGAATCCATATCTTGGAGATATCATAAGCCTTATGTTGCTTACCCCTGAGTATACATCAGCATCTAAACTAAAGCTAAAACTTCACGCTGATGTAATAAGGAGGCTCCTTACTGAGAAAATCCCTGTGAGTCTATAGAACCTAATTTGTCTTTCTTCCTAGTTTCTGATTGGTTCTGCAATAAATATCCTTATTTTTTCTGTATAGGCTCGACTTGCTCTGCCACCTATGCTTAAAATATATCCCAGTGCTGTGGAGTCTGGGGATTCATGCTTGGTGATTGCCTTTGAGATGTTGGCAAGCTTAATTGGTAAAATGGACCGATCTGCTATTGGTGGTTACCATGGAAAAATATTTGATCTCTGCTTGCGTGCTCTTGATCTTCGGCATCAAAACCCCGTTTCTATTCAAAATATTGATGCTGTTGAAAAAGGCATCCTTATCGCAATTACCTCTTTGACAATGAAACTTACAGAAACCATGTTCAAGCCTCTCTTTATTAGAAGTATAGAATGGGCAGAGTCTAACCTGGAAGAAACAGTAAACAGCGGGGGTGGATCTGTTGATAGAATGATATCTTTCTATGCTCTGGTGAATAAACTTGCTGAGAACCATCGGTAAACCAGCATCTATACTCCCTACTGTCCTACTTATTTCTTTCTCTTTTTTCAATGTAATTTTCTACCAAGAAAATCACCATTTTAGATTTCCTGAAGTCTTCTATTGTATTCCAATTCTTCAAATCCAAAGTCATTTTTTTTCTGCTTAGTTTGTCGTGTTTCCTAGGGGAGAGGGGTGTAAGGGGATTTGTTGGGCGAATGTGGTCTTGTGGAAGGAGTGCAGGCATTAGGCTACTATCTCAGCCTGTTGGAGTATCAAATTATTGCTTTGCTCATGTGGTTCTAAATAGTATCAAGATATTTCTTTTCTCATGTGGTTCTCAATAGTAACAAAATATATATTTATTACTAGGAGAACATTTAATGGCATTTTGAGCATTCTTCCAATATCATACCACAGAAAAATATATTCTTACAATATCATTCTTCTGCCCAGGTCATTATTTGTACCTTACTTCAAATACTTACTTGAGGCTTGTGTCAAGCATCTTACTGATACTGGAGGTGCCAGTATTACTGGTTTGGTTCGGAAGAAGAAGAAAGCCAAGATTCAGGAAGCAGGAAGTGATAATATGGAAGGAAACAGCATTGTATCTCTAAAAAGCTGGCATCTAAGGGCATTAGTCATATCAGCCTTACATAAATGTTTTTTGCACGACACTGGAAACCTGAAGTTCCTTGACTCCTCAACTTTCCAGGTTTGTGAATTGTAATTTATAGTCTAGCTGATATATTTTGTTTACTTTTCATCATCGAATCATTTAACAAATAAAAGTTTGTCCACATCCTAAAATCAATGTGTATAGCCTGCCAAAAATCATCCAAAGAATTATTACTTCCAAATAATCCCTATTTTTTCAGATTTTTTTGAACTTTTTGTTTTCATTGGTGTTATGTGCTAGTTACAGATTTAAGGTTGTAGAAATATATCAAATGAATGGGCTTGCAAAATTGACCAATTCCACCTTTTACTACTGTCTATTCCCTTCCATTTTCCCTGAATGCTAGATGCAAGAATTTACACCAATTTAGAGAATGATTAAATTCTTTTGGGATGATGAGTGCAAGTTTCTTTGTCTTGGTTAGCTAGTGGTTTATCCTTACAAAATTTGTTTACACAATTTGGTACATGGCATATATCTGCTGGAAGTAAGAAAGCTGGTTTGGACTGCACGCAATTGTTATTTTCTATCGTGTTAATGTATTTTTTATGAACTCTTCTCATATGAATCCTATGCCAAAGTCTGTAGTTGGTTAATTCTTTAATTTTATTATACTATCATGCCTTATAGGGTCTTCTGAAACCCATCGTGTTACAACTTAACATAGAAACTCCGATGTCCCTGGAAGACCATCCAGAGATTCCGTCTGTCCAGGAAGTTGATGAATTGTTAGTTGTGTGCATTGGTCAAATGGCTGTGACTGCGGGAACTGACCTCCTGTGGAAGCCCCTGAACCACGAGGTAAGAATGAGAATTTTTGTACAATGATGATAACAAGGAAGTAAATTGAATTGTTAAATAATGCAATAACAATAATAATCACAACTCTGCTGGCACTTTTGCACGAATTTTGTGGAATGTTGCAGGTATTGTTGCAAACACGGAGTGAGAAGATGCGATCTCGAATTTTAGGATTAAGAATTGTTAAGTACCTTCTAGATAGTCTAAAAGAAGAATATTTGGTACTACTACCGGAGACCATCCCATTCCTTGGTGAATTACTGGAGGATGCAGAGTTATCTGTCAAATCCCTTGCTCAGGATATTCTGAAGGAAATGGAATCCATGAGTGGTGAATCTCTTAGGCAATATCTGATGTAGTTTCCGTTTCTGATACTTCCATTTAAGTTATCTCTGTCAAGAGCCCGGTTTGTAGCCTAGTCGAAGATTGTCGGACAACATTTGTTTCTCCTCGTCCAGGGTTCGATCATGTGGGCAGATTACAAGGGGTTGGGGAAATTGCCCCAATTTGGTTCCATTTGAAACGATAATCATACTCTGAGTCGAATGTAAATTGTGTAACTTAAGCTTATAGAATAGAAGAGTTGGAGTTTATCAGTCGGCAAAAATTTTGGGAGGTTTTTTGAGGTGAGCTTACAGGATATGAGGACAATGACCATTGTCATGATGATACATCTGAGTCGAGATAGTCTTGTGTTTTTGTAATCAGAAGCTTTCATGTATATAACAGAATTTTGTTCCATTTCGCGTTAAACCAGCTGATCAGCCATTATCATACAGAAGAAGATTCGTTAGCACATTTATCTTCAAAGTTAAAAAAAGAGGTTTTGCGGTGTTTCTCTTGTAACTTGAGCATGAACCTGTTGATCTATTCCGAGATAACTTACTCTAGGTTTTGGATCCAATGGTTGATCCGTTTGGATGCCCTAATACAGTTTTCTTCCCTAGCTCTGGTTATGGCCATGGATATTCTAGTTCTAGGTGCTTCTCCTAGACTGCTCCAAGGATTGTATCTTCTTCATAAATTATTCTTCGTGCTGTGGAATTGAATAGGCGCGGTAATGAGTTGGTCGGGTCCAATCCTATTCGAAACAGTAACTTTATTTTAGTAATTTTTATTTAAGACATCGTTTTGATCTTAAATTTTTTAAATTTATAGATCAAAACGATTCGTGTTAAGTGGGAAATCGTACTGTTTAAGCAAGGCCTTGCACGGGGCCTAGATTATCATTCCAGGGCTCCATCTTTTAGACATCTCCGGATAGTTTCAGCCAAGGGCATAGGCCAGTCCTGGAAGGGACAAGAAGTCAGACATGGAAGTCTCCATTCAAATCAGGATTTATGCTTTTCCAGGGTGGAGAGTTGCTAGGAAGCTGCTCTTGCCTTGCTTTTCCCTTCTTTGATAAGGCATGAAATAGTATGGTCAATGAATTCTACAGTATGACGTGTCTAGGAGATTTCAATTATTTTAAATTATTAAAAAAAGTATTTTATAATGTTAGAGATTGCTATAAGTCCACTTCTTCTAAGAATTTCAGGGGTCAGGTTCTTGTTCCCCTGAAATTGCTAGGTTCTTGTCCCCCTGAAATTGCTAAGAGGTCGCCTTCCCTCCTCTTGTCATGTTTCATGTAATAACAATCAACTAAATTGATGTTTCCCTCAAGTCTTGCGTATTCATTACCCCATTCCAGTTCTACTCAACTACTCTGTTTGAAATTTATCTCCCAAGAAATTTCTTACTAGTTTCTTGAGCCAGAAAAACCCAAAATATATTTGATATAGCTTCATTCTTTTTTGGTATTGTGATTATCACAGAGACCTTGTTGCCGAGGCAAAATGGGTACCTGGAGACGCGCAGACGATGGTCTAAAGAATCTCGAAAATGATTATAACCATGAACTTGAAGATTACCATTTATGCTCTTGTGCAACTTTGGCAGAAGATGAGTTTCAGTTGCAAGATACACGGAGTGAAGACTGTTACCAATCTCCATTAAAAAGCCTGGATCTTTCATGGTCTAAGGAACCACAGAGGCTTCGACCATGTCCATTCTCTTGGGTCACCGTGGCCGAGGAAGGCAGATTTGGAGACATGAGAGAACTGCTGAAGGAATTGCCTATGTCTGCTATGGAGAAAACACCAAGAGGTGATACTGCTCTTCACTTGGCAGCTATGCATGGCAATCTTGAAGCGATCAGAGCCATAATTAACAGTCAAGAAGTCGGTGGCAATACAACTCTTCACCTTGCCAGCTCCAGGAAACAACTTCAAGTAATTATCTGGATTCTGCACTTTGTTATTTGGGATAAATATATTGGTAATTGATCATGAGATTGTTAAAATTTGACAGCAGTTGGTATGGTTCATCAGTGTTTTCAAATTAAAGCTGTCGGCTTAGGTTTAGTAATGGATCATTATCATACCTTTTTTTGTTGCTAAAACTCATAATTTAGTCTCAGTAACTAGCTCTCTTTTTTGTTTAAACATGCTAGAGTCATTTACTGAGTAAAATATTTGAATTTGATCGTGATACCTGGAAATCAGAGATGCTTATTTTCTGCAGCAGAACCAGAAAATGTCAGCAGTTATGTTTATTTCTTTCCTTGAACGGGAAGAATTATCAATGAAGGATATCAAGTGCAGATAAAGTTATCATAATTTTAGTTTGGTTTTACTGGATTATCATGCACGATGTCAAGTGCCCTCTAATTTTCTGATACCAAGTTATACAGACTCTAAAGCTGCTGGAGGAAGAGAGCCCTAATTACGATGGCCTCGTGGAGGTCAATGCCGAGAATCATGGTGGTTTCACTGCTCTGGATATTTCAGATCTCCTTCCTGAAGATGGATACACAAACAAAAGTCTCAATCGAGCAGGAGGCTTAAGATGGAGAGACAAAGCAGAACAAAAGCACAAACCATTACCTTTACAGGCTATCAGGTTGAGGTCTCTGAAGAGCAGTTATGATGCGGTACTAGTGACGGCGACTTTGCTGGCTATGATAACTTTTCAATTGGTTTTAAGACCCCCAGAAGGTTTTATTCAGACTTACCAATCCAAAAGTGAAGAGAAAAATGACGTAATGATCAATCATCTGTTCTTTCTATTCAATTCAGTTTCCTTTTTCACATCACTGGCCGTAATCAATGTTCTGATGCAAGACCTTCCCTTCAAACTCGGGCTGCACGTTCTAACGTTGTCGTCCGTTGGAGCTTTTATTTGCGGAATAATTGCCAATTCACCTCAGGACCTTGTGATGGTGCTCTGGATAGCAACGATTGTCTTCATCTGTTTGGCTTCACACACGATGCTGTGCAAGTACATTAAAGCAGCATATACTCGTGTGTCGTCAGTTCTCAATAACGTGTGCTGAGGTTGTCACACTTAACAAGAATATCGGTGCATAATGTGTACGATGTGTCATTAATAATGCACCTTTTATAGTTTGTTGTTCCATTTTCTGATTCAGAATGTTTGCAATTTAAGATATTTAATTTATGCTCGTGCAGTCAATCAGTTCACTGTAATTTAATGTATGACATTATTATTTAATTAATAAAAGGGTTCTTTATCTTTATATATTATATTAATGACATTTGAAATTTTAAAACTACAGGTAAAATCTATGAAATAATTATTATGTAATTAATATTATGATGAGATTATAATTATGATATTCAATTTACATTTACGTATTATTCCTAAAAGTTTCTAATTGTAGTTTTATCAAGATGAGATATTGATGAAATAGTAAAATTGACATACATTATGTTTCTTTCTTATAAAGAAAGTAATTAATGTCGTAAATTAAAGTATAAAAATATTTAAACTAATTTGTGTGTGCTTAATAGAGAATAAATTATTGAACTTATTCGACTATCAGGATCCCAAATGAAATATGTATTTATGGATTTTCCACAATAATGGTTGCATAATTGAACCTTAGACTTGAAATTATCAAGGTATCTTATGTGAAAATTGTTGTGTTTTGATCCGACTTATGAACTATCCTACGATAATTAAATTGGTAGTACTTGAATACAATATGAACCATATACAGATAATTAAGTCAATAAAGGATTCGAATTCGCCACTCTAAAGTAATTAGAGAGAATGTTTTATTGTTATTGATTAGTAGTGATTTATATAATTCTCTGGCTAGAGTGAATTGATATTAAAAAGAAATTTTCAAATATCAATTATAAATTAACTGATAAAGCAAGCACACGCAAGAGGGAGGTGAATTGTGTATATAAAATTTTTCGGAAGTTATTTCAATTCGAAAGGAAATGACAGGAGCCTGTCTATAATTAATACATTAAGAGCCTGTTGTGTGATAGGATCTTGTTTAAATGAAAGGAGCTTGTTAAACGATAAAACCTTTTAAACGACAGGAACCTGCTAAATGAAAAATCTTGTTAAAAACAATTTAAAAAAGAATGTGTCTGTTAAAATAAAAGGATCCTTTAGCCAATTGAAAACAGAAGGAGCCTACTATAACAATGAAGGAGCTTACTATAACAGTGAAGGAGTCTCTTACTGAAATGAACATACGCACAATATAATTCGAAAATATAAAAGTTAAGAGAAGAGAGAGAAGAACACAATCAATTTATATTGGTTCGGCTTACTACCCAAACCTACATCCAATTTCCAAGTATCAAACTTGAGTATTTCACTAAAAAACAAGTAGTAATTTGACGAATCTTTCCAAACTCTTAAGTTAATATTTTTCAAGGTTCTTCAACCTTTCAAACTAATAGTATTTAACTAGCCTCTACAAGCTCTTAACAGAAAATGAAGTTTGCTTGATATGAGCTACACTGATCTTTCTCAAAAATATTTTCACTTTCTAAAGCACAAGAGATTTTACAATGATATCATTTTCAAAAGAATTTATGCTATAGTTGTATTTTGAAAGTCTAATCTCCATTCGCAAAAGCAGTTGCTCTTCCTTAAGTAGGCTTTTTTTTCTCTAACTAGTCGTTACTTCACTTGCATTCTTAGTCAATTGGAGGGATTTAATTTCGAATAACTTCGATGTTATCATTGTCAAAAATCTTTCAGTAACCACGCGACTAATATATGACCTTCATAATAAGTAGGATCCTTTCAGATAAACCATTTTTTAATAAGGTAAGTTTATAACGAAGGTTCCTACAAGAAGGAAAGCAATTATTCCATGATTTTATTTCCTTTTAAGAATTATATCGTTGTTTATATATAAAAAAAATCTAACTTGAATTTTGAAATATTGTAAGGTTATCCTCAAAATCGTTAAATATGAACCTTTTGCTAACAATCTCCCCCTTTTTGATGATGACAAGCAATAAATGATAAAGAAAACACCGCAAGAGATACTTTTAATTCTAATAAAATGATAGAGGCTTGTCGAAGTTTAAAACAACATAGGAGCCTACAAAGCAAGAGGAGCCTTCTAAAATTAGGAGGAGCCTATTAGACTGAGAAAGAGTTTATAAGGAAACACAATAGAAGGAGCCTGCGAAATGCAATGACAAGTAGCAGAGAGAATTCATTCAGAAATAATATAAGAGAGTTTGCACATATCAAGCTCTTTTCTTAACATGCAAAATCTATCTTTTGAAAGTGGCTTGGTGAAAATGTCAGCTACTTGATTTTCAGCATTAACATGCAGAAGATCAATGGTTCCTTCTAAAACATGATCTCTAAGAAAATGATGTTTGACTTCTATATGCTTAGTCCTTGAATGATGTGCAGGACTTTTAGAAAGATTAATAGCCCTAGTGTTATCACATAATATAAGAATATGAGAAAAGTTTAAAGAAAAATCCCGTACTTGATGCTTCATCCATAAGATTTGAGCACAACAGCTAGCAACTACTATGTATTTAGCTTCATTCATCGAAAGTGTTGTGCAATTTTGCTTCTTACAAGACTAAAATACTAGACATCCTTCAAGAAATTGACAGTGACTGCTTGTGCTTTTTCGATCAACTTTATTACCCATATAATTTGCATCACAATATCCCACTATATCAAATGAATCAGTTTTTGGATACTATAGTCCAAAATCCATAATTTCGTGGAGATATCAAAAGATCCTTTTCACTGCTTGAAGGTGGTTTTCTTTTGGATTTGATTGAAAGCGTGTGCAAAGACACACACTAAGCATAATGTCTAGTCTTGATCTTGTCAGCTATAACAGTAATCCAATCATTACTCTATACTTTGTCTCATCTGTAGCTTTACCTTATTCGTCTTTATCAGGTTTAGTTCTAGTGTACATGGGAGTATCCATTGGTTGGGCTTTCTCAAAGTGATATTTCTTGATGAGTTCTTTTGTGTATTTTTCTTGGCTAATGAAGATTCCTTTTTCTGTTTATCTGATTTGTAATCCAAGAAAGAATGATAATTCTCCCATCATTCTCATTTCAAAATCCCCCTGCATTAATGCTGAAAATTCTTCACAGAAGGATGGATTAGTAGTACCAAATATTATATCATTAACATATATTTGCACTAAGAGTAAATTATTCTCCTTTCTCTTAATAAATAAGGTCTTATTTACCTTTCCTCTTTTAAAGTTATTCTTAAGAAAAAAAGTTACTTAACCTTTCATACCATGCTCGAGGAGCTAGCTTTAAGGCATACATAGCTTTGGTTAACTTCATCACGTAATCCGGATGGTTTTCATCTTCAAAACCTAGGGGTTGCTTAACAAATACTTCCTCGTTAATGTAACCATTTAAGAATGCACTTTTAACATCCATTTAGAACAACTTGAAATTTCTATAACATGTAAAGCCTCGTTAATGTAAGTTGTTCTTGAATGATGATCTTGTTCTTAGACTTTCAGAGGGATCTCCCATAATGTACTGATGTGTATCAAGACCTCTCCATTCTCTAGGTGTTTTTCTTTGCATAGGCTATTGCTGAGAGGAAGGAGCTTGCTTTGTTCTAGCTTCAGAGGGACCTTCTTGATCTTATGATTCCAAAGTTGCTATAGTTAAGAGTTTTCGATGTATTTTAAGAACCAAGGGGTGTTCTTCATCATCTGAATCAGCTGATATTATCGACGGTAGTGCTTCATCAAATACCATATGAATTGATTCTTCTATTTTTCTTGTTCTTTTATTATAGACTCTGAATCCCTTCCTCGCACTATTGTAGCCCAAAAAGATGACTTCATATGATCTTGCATCAAAATTTTCAAGATTGTCTTTTCCATTATTTAGAACGAAACACTTGTAGCCAAATGCTTGAAAGTAAACAACATTTGGTTTTCTTCCTTTCTACAGCTCATAGGGAGTCTTTTTCAGAATGAGTCTTATGAGACATCTGCTAAGTATATAACATGCCATGGATACTGCTTCTGCCCAGTATCTATGAGGTAGTCTACTTTCACACAGCATGGTCCTAGCCATATCAACCAAAGTTCTGTTCTTTCTCTCTATAACTCCATTTTGCTGAGGCATCTTTGGACATAAGAAGTTGTGAGTTATACCATTGCTATCTGTTGCGGTCTAAACAGAACAATATAAATTAAATTCTATTTAGACCAATTAGAGGCAAGTGCACCCCGTCAACAAGTAATATAAATCGGTAAGAACCGGATATCGTACCTAAGGGAAAATTTTCCAACTCGTAAGACAATTAAATTAAACGATGAAAAATTACTCAGACGATCTAAAATTGATTGATTTAAAAATAAAATAAAATAAAGTAAGCAAATTAAGAAAATATGAAAAATGCAAGGTATAA
>JAOTAY010000190.1:15810902-15824723 GCA_025629805.1 Erythroxylum baracoense | reverse complement strand
ATACATACATACATACATACATACATACATACATACATACATACATACATACATACATACATACATACATATATGTTTTTGATTCTATTTTTTTTTCTATTAGGCATGGTATGCTATTCATCTTCTTTTCACTTTTAGCATATTTACATGTTTAGTGTGGTGAGTTGTCATGTTATTCATCTTCTTTCCACTTTTAGCATATTTACATGTTCAGTATGGTGAGTTGTTACTTATATAAATATTCTAAAAGTGGAAAGAAGAAGAATAACATGCCAAGAAGAATAGCATGCCATGCCTAATAGCAAAAAATAAGAATCCAACACAAAAAAATCTACCAAACAAATTACAGTTTATCAGAATAATGTTGTAGTCTAATGCTAACTAAAATGCAAAAATCATTACACCAAGTAGTAATAGCATCAGATGCTAGAAAGTAATAGATATTATAAAGGAGAAAAAGAAGGTGAAGAGTAGAAGATAGATGAAATAGAAACATAGATAAACAAAATGACAGATGCTCACCATAATATGCCAATGACAAACCCAATAGTAGCATTGTTGTAGAAAATATATCCACGTACACCAACATGGTAATGAAAACTCAATAAGCCGCCAATAGTTTTACACTACTACTCATCTCAACGTTATTCACCTCGAAATGCTAATTATGGTGAGTGAATACTTTCAAAATCCCCATTCTTGTGTCATGCATATAAACCTTTTAGGTTATGCAAGGGCATCAACTGCTAGATTTTCATTATTTATATGAAAAGATTTCATCTCTCTCTTTTTCTTTTTCATGTAAATGGCTTTGCAAATGAGGGTGCACTACCCCGCAACTTAGCACTTTTAGGGTCTTACTCCAATTGGCCTACCTAGAGGAATCAAACTCTATTGATAAGGAAGGGGCACTCTCCTCCTTATCGACTAGTCTATTGGTTTTTCCTTTTGTCCATCCATCCATTTTAAACCACAATCCTAGCAATATATTTAGGACATTCTTTTCTCTTCTATTTGTTAGTCCACGTGTCGGTTGTAACGCCTTTTGTCTATGTAGATCATGTTTTCTCTTAACATAGAGCAGTTATCTCCTAGAAATGTGTACCTAATAGAGTGTTTTAAGAGTAATGAAGCGAGAGGGGAGAAGTTATTCAACAAGAATTTGGTTTTTCGAGATTGTAGGTTTCTCTTTGACGAGTCTTTAGCTAGTCTTTTTTAAACTTAGGTAGCAAAGAAAGAAAGCTAAGCAAACGAAAATCCATTCTTAATCCCACCATAAATAATGGAACATAGTAGTGTAGCATTGAACCTTGTAGGAATTTATATACACTAGAAAGCACGTTAAACTATTGCACTATCTAGACTAACTTTACAAGAATCTTGGTCATAAATTCTTCTAGCCATGTATTCATTTTTGAGATCATGACCAAAAAAACTAAACAAATAACAAAAGTTCTCTGTGCTTCTTTTTTCACTATAAAAACTTATTGGTACAAAGATATGATAAATGATGATCAAAAATAGCTATTTTCTAGCAAGTAACATAGAGAAAGGATAAATTACTTGCATTGTAAATGATCAAAAGATTTGTTTTAATTGGAGTTTTGACTGAATATAAGTATAGAGAAGAAATCTTATGTTTAAAGAGGTTATTCTTTATTTATGCAAGAAATTAAATTAACTGACTTACATGTGATGACGCGTGTAAAACATACCATAATTTTCTTTCAAAAAAGTCTTAAATTGAGCAAACTCGTAAAATTTTAAACCTTCTATAAACAAATTACAAGTTTAAATTCTAAACTGATCAAATCTAAAAAGGTCAAGCGTCAAGTTGGGCTTTTAGGCAAGATTTCCGTATGTTCCTTGTCATTTACAATATACACAACATAATATCAATGATCTTGGTGACGATTACTCCTTCACACTCTTGGTGTCACATTGGGTTTCTTTGTTAATTACGCGTGTGAAGCATCTCATGGAACACGTCAAGATGTCAAGATACTTTTTGCTCATTAGGAGAAAACCTCATAAAATGTACACTTTCATGTGCATGAGGGGAATAGCAAGATGCCAAGTTACTATGATGGGAGGCGCTGGACATTGTGGAAGCTGCAAACGTTTGGGTGTTCTCTATGAAATCAATTAAGTGCTAAAAAGACCCACACAAATGCTTATATTCGTTACCTGCCATTCGACCAGCAGGTTCATTGCACGACCTTTATTATTCAAAGACCTAACACCTAAACCATGTTAAGCACTTACTCGAATAAACAAGGGGGCCTGAATCAGCCGGCTTATAGTCTGGAGATCCTAATATCATGGACTTGGTTAATTTGAAGCAGTTATGCACATCATTAAAGAGATGTGAATGCTTAAATAAAGAGCAATGCCTGTTACAAAACAGATGTCAGTTTATTGTTGAATGTTGACTGCTCGTTATGTGAACTAATACAATTTTCCATTGGTAGAAAATTTATTTATTATTTCTCATGTGCCTTTAATCTGGATTTAGCCACCTATAATGGTACTAGATCTTAATGAAAATCCTCAACATAAATACTACGGTGTAGTAACCAAACACTCGATTCGGATGATATGATTTTTGCCATCGATTCAACCTGTTACTTGAAGCTCATAAAAACTATCCATCACCTATCCATATAAAGAAAGATGACAACAACACACGGTGATACAATCAGAAAAATATCCACATGGAATCCAGAACTATTATTCCATTCATCAAAGTGCTGACCTGCAGCTGCTCATAAGAAAGCGTCCCAACACGGGTAAAAGGATTAGCTGTCTCAACAGCAATGTCCTGGAGGCATTACTACTGTCAGAACCAATGGAACTTAAAGCAAGAACTATATGTTTTCAGGTTCAATTTCTATCATCTTAGTTCGCAAAACGAATTACATCAGAAGGGCCATAAACCATATGCATTCTCAAATGTATGCCCAATATGCAGCTGCCCTGATCAGTAGCTGACCGGTATTCAACAAAATCAGATAAACCATACAGGAAACTGAAACTAATAATAATTCAGATAGATTAAGTCTTACAAGGTCTTCAAATTGTGTCCAGTTGATACATTGGCGCGCTCATTTTTCCAGAGAAACCCAACACAAGAAGTACTTCCTAACTGTGAAAGGATAACAATTGTTGATTAGGGCCGGGAATAAAAGCGGAAGTAGTATGCACTATGTTATCATCTTCAGACAATTTCTTTTCAATAAATTATGCAGAAGATATAATGATCACACTTTATGTTCAGTATTAAGACAAGAAATTTTGATGACCAAAGGAACTAAACCAATTATGCGGAAGATGCAATGACTACATACTCTGTTCAGCACTAAGACAAGAAAACCTTGATGAACAAAAGAAGTTAATCTAACACATACTGTGTTTCTAGTTGACCAACCAACTAAAATGCCATAATCCACTTTGACCTGTTGAAGTGATTTCAGGTTCTGGAACCGCCTCATGGATCACAAATAACAACTGACAAATCATAACCAAACTAGAAACCATCCTTATCTCCACTGTTATTACAGAAAACCTCCTTAACCCACCTCATCATCAGTAAATCAAAACTTCATAGCACTACTGTAGCTGATAACAAGAACTAAATCATAGCCTTTATCCAATTGAAACCCACCAGCATCAGTCATTGCAAGACACATCAAAAATGACCACAACCCAAATGCAGTATCACTCAAGATATCAAATCCATGTTAGCCTTGCTGCTTTCATGGAAAACCTCCCTAAAATATGCACTCAAACTGCTGCAGTTCATAAACTTACCTAGACAATTTAAACTGACAAGAAGTCGATCACAATTGATCCAGCAAACTTAACCTTCAGCTCTAGAATCCACAGAAAGACATCATTCAAAGCCGCCTCAGCCATATACCAAGTCAAAAATAAAATGGAAGTCAGAAGAAGTTTGACAATTCTCACCAACACCAAAAACCAAAAAGATCATAGTGATCTGAAGTTAGCAGAAGCACCAAAAGTGCAAGTAAAGCAAGGTGCATTTGTGATTGACACGAATTAGGCTTGAGTCAACCATTGCCAAAATGACTAGAACTAGTCATTTAGATAGTTGACTTTTACCACTTATAAACTCTTTAACATTTTCATGTTTAGTTAATATGGTATACTCTAACGCTCTCCCTCAAGTGCAACTGAGACTGAACATCCAGTTGTCACTTAAAATTAACGCAACGGTAACCGAACCGGATAACTAGGACTGGACATCCAGACGGACAACTGAGAAATTAATAATCTGTAACAAACCTACTCTGATACCATATTAGAATTTTTAATATGGGCTGAGTATCAAGCCTATTAACAAGAATTGAGCTTGGGTCAACCATTGCCAAAATGACTAGAACTAGTAATTTGGATAATTGGCCCTTATTACTTATAAACCCTTAACATTTTCATGTTTAGTCAATATGGGCTATTCTAATAAATAGAAGCCATCTCAGACAACATAAACTAAAAATGGTTAATCACTTCAAGGGATTCGTTGAATTTCAAATAGTCAATTTCAAGTTCCAAAGCTTTCTCAGTTTATTGTTTCCAATCTGACCTCAACTTCAGATTCTTTCACTTGAATAGGTTATTCTAACCTCCTCTGTACAAAGTTCAAGGCACCTTAAATGATCTAAGGTTGGAATTTAGTACGAGTGTTGTGGGATGCAATTAACTCCAAGATGGCGGCTTGCATTTTATTTTTGGTACGTAGATATTGAAAAATATATACCAACAATCCCTAATCCCTTACATTTACCGTGGTTCAAACCCTCGGAGATGGGCCATCAGGCCAAACTCCTTATAGTGGCTTACTCTTTGAAATGTCTAACAGCTGGCCAAATTACTCAAACATTCCCTAGAAGCATTAATAAGCTATTCCTCAATTCGTTATATGACCAACAACTAATTTCTATTTTTTGAAAAAACAATTAAAAATTTTGAAAAAATCAAATGGTATGTAACAACAAAATTCTAAAAACCAAACTAAAGGGGTAAAACTTAACCATTATACTAATCCCAGCATCTGCATCACGACCTAGTAGAGTCACATTTTATCAGGACACAAAGTATGATGCACTGTAATTACTAGAATAGAAAGTAGCCGTAACACATCTATCCAGAACGCTCAAGAGACAACCAACTGCAAACAGAAAGGATAAAAGAACCAAATTCCATAACCACATCTGAACCAAAATGCCAAGAAATAAAACTCAACAAATCAAGTAAAAAGCCAAACACTAACCTTGCGAAAGTTCCCAATCATCTACCTATTCCGCTCAGCAGGCAAAGGGCGATTGAACCCTCCTCTGCGATTCATGTACTGCCTTGGCTGCCGTTTCGTAACCGCTCTCACTCCACTCACGTCCGCTCCAGCAACCGGCTTCCCCTTGGTGGAATCAAACCCTACTGGAATCCCTAATTTCTGCATCATCTCCATCTCGTCTTCATTCATTCCAGCTCCATCCTGTCCACCACCAACATTGTTAGTCGTATCATTTTTAGAGTCTACCTTCTCCATTTGCTTCTTCGCTATTCCGTCAACGAAGTCCGACACAGCGGCTCTCTGCCTATCTCTCTCCCTGTCATCTTCAGCATCGTGGCGGTGCCGTTTCCTTGGAGGTGAAGGTGACGGTGTCCGTTGGTGTCGGTGACGTCGATGAGAGCGGGACTCCGGTGAGCGCGTGCGAGATCGGTGTAGGTCCGAAGATCCAGCGCGTCGCGAGCGAGTGTGGTCGGGAGATCGCGTGCTGTGCGTACGATCTCGGTCACGCTCGCGGTCTTCTTTGTCGCGGCGCCTTTCTCTGTCTCTCTCCCGATCACGGTCTCGGTCTCGGTCTCGGTCTCGGTCCCGATGTCTGTCTCTGTCTCCCATAATCGGCGGCAGTGGAGGGTTCTTGCAAATAGCCGTAATATTGTAGCAATGACTGACCAGCAGCAATTTTCCAGGAGTGATATGGCTCAACGGGAGGCGCAACTTTAAGGCCCTTCCTTTTAAGAAGAGTATAGCCCACATTGTGATTAAGTAGGTCTATAGGTAGATTATTATTATTCCAATTCATAAGATGTACCACTTGACCACCGTATTAAATATTTTGACTGAAAACGATTTCTAAATCACAATTAGATTAATGAAAATTGAATCAACATGGATTAAATTAAAAACATTATATTAATTTTGAGTTTAAAAATTAAAACTTAAACTTTTAGAGTTAGATTTAGATTATATAACAAAATTTTAGATAATTTTTAAACTTTTAGAGTTAAATTTAGATTATATAACAAAATTTTAGATAATTTTTATTATGAATTTTTATTCTTTGCATATATTTTTATTTCAAAACAACTTCATTAAATTTATTTTATTTTAATAAATGATTTATATTTTGCATAATCATTAAAAGTTTCTTTAAAAAATAAAAATTTGTAAACTGAGTCTACGTTTAAGATTTTATAATGAATTGAATAGATTTAATTAAATACAACTTTAAAAACTTTTAGATTTAATTTTAATCAAGTCCGATGGACCCAAGTGTACCCGTAATGTTTCTACCGGGTCTACTGACAATGGTACGGCGAAAACAAAAAATTAACTTCGGATAGGCAACACAGATGTGGACCACAAATAGTAACAGGCATCACTGCCCTACATAACAAACCCCATTGGAGCTCCTCCAAGCTTTTTTGAGCCCATTTCTCAATCGATTTCTTTAACCTTTTTCAACTGAGATATCCCACAAATAGCAAATAGGTGATAACTAGTCCAATCGGTCCTCTTTTGTCAACAGCATTGAATCAAGTAACTGAGAAAAGTAAGACGCATGTGCAGAAGTGTAGAAGGGAGCGTCTAGTAATCCAAGAGGAGATGGGCTGTGAAGGGGCTCACAAAGCCTTTTTGTGGTGAGACGAAAGAGAGAGTTCTTGACGTCAAAGATTGGGAAAATTGGCTGTGTGTCTAATACGAATGTGTTACCGCTTGTTGGCTTCCGCATTGACAATGGCCTTGACCTCATTTTCAAATTTTCCACTATAGGTTCTGTTGCTTCCCTTCTTCATGATACTCACTGTAGACATATATAGGTTCTACTAACTACACCAAGAGCAGTAGCTTCCTTTCTGTGTTATGCCTTTTCTTTAGTGACATTATTATATGCTCTTACATTGATGTCTTGTAGATGAGAAACTGCCAGTAATGGAGTGCAAAGTCAGGTGCAAGATTGCCATTGGAACTGCTAGACGGCTTTCATAACCTGCACGAAAGGCATGTAAAAGAAGGATACCTCACAGGGACATCAAATCTTCAAATATTTTTCTAGCAAAAGATTTTGAACCTCTAGTAATTTACCATTAGGAATTCCTGTGTTATGCCTTTTTCTTGATTAAAATTAATGTCATCCAAGTGCCTTTTTATCATTGAAGATTTAAAATTAGTGCTGAAAGAGTTCAACCTATATAATCCTAAATATGATTGAGGACTATAATTTGTTTTAATTGCTAATATATTTAAGAACCTAATGCGTCACACATAAAGAATGAGTTGAAGAGAAAAAAGATATTTTAATCAAGTTGTACTTGATTGTTAAGTTTGAGAAACTTTATGATTAAATATGAGATATTTAATCAATAAGGATCAATATTAGATATTGAATCTTATTAGGACATGTCGGAATTTAATTTGAATTATTTATAATTTTAATTAAAGTTTAATTGAAATTAGAATTTAATTTTAATTAAATTACTAAAATGTCCAAAATCTATTATAAATAAGCTTAAGCTTTAAGGGAACTAGCACTCCTTGCGTAACCCTTTTACAATTGTTCTCTTAACTTATTTCGTGGATACTATTAGAGGTTGGATACTTGCATAGTTAAAATGGATCGATTTTAGAAACAGTTCAAGAGAGATGATAAAAAAATGATCAAGTTTCAGAATAAGGTAAGAATTAAAATTCATGTTTTATTATGATTTTTAGTAATAATTTTATAAAATTTAAAGTGATCTTGATTTTTGAAAAATAAAATACGAAAAATTCACAATTATTCTGTTATGTGCGAGATCGAATTTCTCCAATTTCTCAACAATAGTATTAGAGATAATTTTAATTATATGATTTGATTAAATTAGTTGATTGTTATTGACTTGAACTTGAAATCTAAAAAGTTTAGATCAAAAGCTCGAAACTCTAAATATATGAAATACGTGGATGAAAATTGTCAACTGAAGTGCAATGAGTGCACTGTATTGCTCTTATGGCTATTTTACAAACCTAAAATATATATATATATATATATATATATATATATATATTCCAGAACCTTAAAGCACAATACATTCACAAGCTGTTTGGTTGAGGGTAATAGAAATTCTATTACCCTTCTATTCCTACCTATTTTGTATTCCTGTGTTTGGTTTAACTTTTATCCATAGAATGATATTGTCATAGAATACGCATTCCTCACATTGAGGAATAGGCAAAGACGCCCCCTCCTCTTTACGTATTCGAGGCAGTTGGGAATAACTTTCGTTGAATTTTGGACAACCCATACCCCTCTATTCTCACTCACCTCACTCACTCACGCATGCAAACCTCTCACTCGTCTCACTCAGCTCACTCACGCAGATACTCACACAACATGATCTTTACCAAAGGTACCACATGTCTATTTTTTGTGTCTATTTTGTTCGTAGGCTCCATCACGCTGTGGGTCTTTCTCAGTCTCATGATGCATCTTAAAAATCGAATCTCCTTGTTATTGCAATTTAAAAGATCGAGTCTTTCTGGGTTCAATCTTTTTTCATACTTTGTTCGGTTATGGGTCCTGCAAGTGATATGCTTGTTTTGCAAATCTGCTTAGTTACTCTCAGATATGATGTTTGTGGGTCTTTTAAGAGTTTTCCCCTTTGGATTCCTTCACTTTGACTTCTCACGCCTTTGTCAGCTACAACAAGTCGTTTTTCGCTAGTTCCTACTTCAAATTCCAATCCAGTATTGAACTAGGTCTCTCTAGATTACCCATTTTTGTGATGCTGTGTCCAGTCGTTTTTTGTGGAGATCTTAAGTAAATGCTAGTGGGTATTTGGTTTTTTCTTATTTTGTTTAAGAGACTGATTGTGTATGGTTTATGTACTGATGATTAAGAATAGCGGCTCTTGGTTCTTCATTTTCGTGTTTTAGAATTGATCAAAAGATCTTTCAAGTCTATGCTATATGCAAGCTCTTTTCTATTTTCCTGGTAGGAAAATTTACCTTACTTCTATAATTTTCATTTGGGGGATGATTAGAATCAAAATTTTGTTTGTGCTGCTCTTTGGATATTCTTTATATTGTTTTTTCACTGATACGATTATGATAGTTCGAGGTTCTCTTTTTTATATTTATGATTAGATTGTTGCTTTGTTCGGTTGGAAAATCTCCGAATAAAAGGTAGTGGTTTCTTCAGCTTTTTTGTAGTTGAAGTCCATGTTAGCGGCTATTTTCTGGCTTTTACTGTTTGATTTGATTTTTCATCTGTTTGAATATTATGGCTTACTGGGCAGATTTGAAGCTAATGCGTTACCAAATGAGTAGTTACATGTATGTAAAATAGTCATGATAAGATTGTAGGGGCAAAAAAAGGAATGGGACGGTCTCTTTAAGGTTGTACATGTATATCAAATACTAGAAAATTATGGTTGTTAATGTGCAGAATAATCATCAGTTCTTACTTAAAGATAAGGCAAAATTGGACAAATTGTTGCTTTAAAAATAAGATAATGATTTAGGTTTTGCACATAAGTTAAGTTCGTAGCAAATCAAAGCTGACAAAAAGATTTCTTGCATCATAATTCAATTTATGACGCATTAGACAGTGTATATATATATATGCACAAATCAATCATAAGTCCACATACAAAGCATTACTACATTAATATACAACTATGTTAAAGGATCTTTGGTTTTAGAAAATGTAGAGGTTGTAGTGATACTAGTGTTGAAAAACTAGGAAGAATATGGTAAGAAGTAGACAAAGAAAAGGAATGTTAGTTGGCATTTAAACAAAAGTAAGTAAATTAGTAGACAGTGTAGTATAAGGACTTACTGATGCAGTCTCCTATATGAACAATGGGGTTTTTCCATTCTGAAACACCGTCTACTAGTATTATGCTGGATTGGGAAGGTTGAGTAAGTCAAGATAAGAGAGGTAAGAGCAAGAGAAGCATTGAAAAAGTATTCATTAGCTATTCGGACTCTTGACTTTGTTGTTTATGAGAAAGTGATTATATTAGAAAGAAGTGTCAAGACTTTTTCTTTATCTTGATATCCTTGTTGTCTTCATCCTCTTGTGTGCGATCAAATAAAGACTATAAGGTGAGGTTAGGACCATTGAAATTGGGGGCAGTTATGCATAAATATATGGTATTGCCTTTCCAAATGAAGCAAGAAGGTTGCAAGTAGTGAGGGCTTATTTAAGTAGTTTAGATTTTAAAGCTTTTGGACCAGAAAATTTTGCATATTTGGGTCCTAGGAATGTTTAACATCCATATTTACAGATAACATTCAATGGTTTAATGTTAAGAAGAATTTGTGATGTACAATAACAGAACTGGAAATTGAGTTTGGTCCGTTTAATTGGATGTTGCCTTAGGAATGACTACATTTTTAGGTTTAAAATAAACTAATAAGGTAATGAAAACAGAATGGGAAATTGAGTTTCTATAATCTATTCCTTTTAACCTTATAAATATTATCTTCTTTTTTCTCTCTAGCTCTACTTTATATATTCAACTATTTTGAATTTTTTCTTGGTTTTTCTCTTATACATTATACATTGTTTGAAAATTTTTATGTAAATACATTAGTTTTTTTTGCAGTCATAGCTCGTTTCAATTTGAGTTTATATAGAAATACGGAAAGAACAAAAAGGATTGTGGTTGTCTTGACTGTATGGTTGCAGTTGTGTAATGTTGTTAGTTCACTATTCATTTTGTTGGCATCAGAGGCTTCTTTATATAGTTATAGGCCAAGGGTTAGAAGTTATTTTTTAAATTTTTATGGAAATCGAGATTATGTGAGGCGAATTGTGCATGAGAATGATGAGTCATGTATTTCAATGGTTAGGATGAATAGGCAAGCTTTTTTTAAACTATGTGAAATACTAGAAAGTATAGGAAGATTAAAGTCAACAAAAAACATGCTTATTGATGAGCAAGTAGCAATTTTCTTATATATTATTGCTCATCATGTCAAAAATCAGGCTATTAGGAAAATTTTTAGAAGATCAGGTGGGACAATTAGTCGGTGTTTTCATAATGTTTTAAATGTAGTAATGCATTTGCAAGATCTTTTGTTTAGAAAACCTGAGCCCATACTATCAAACTCTTCGGACCATCGGTAGATTTGGTTTAAGGTAGATAATTACCCTATTAATTTTATAAGAAAATTTTGGGAATGTCATTAAGGTTCCTCATTATTTTTTATTTCATTCGAATTGTAGAATTGCTTAGGTGCTCTAGATGGGACATATATTAGGGTTAATGTGCCAATTAAAGATAAGCCTAGATTTTGAACTCGTAAGGGCAACATTGCAACAAATATGTTAGGTGTGTGCACACCTGACATGTAATTTGTCTATATTCTTCCTAGTTGGGAAGGGTCAGTAGCTGATGGCCAAGTTCTTCATGATGCTATTACTAGGAGACATGGTCTAAAAGTGCCTCATGGTAAGCTTTCCTATGTGATATAGGAAGGTTGTTTAAAATTTTGTATATTAGATAATGTAAATTGAATAACTTATATAGTATTTTTTTATATAGGTTGCTATTACCTAGTCGACGCAGGTTATACAAATTATGAGGGCTTCCTTGCACCATTTAGGGGTCAAAGGTACTGTTTGAATGAATGGCGTCAAGGTTACCAACCAAGAACTACAGAGGAATTCTTTAATATGAAACATACGACTGCACGTAATGTAATTAAGTGGTGTTTTGGGTTATTAAAAATGAGATGGGCTATTCTTAGGAGTCCTTCATTTTATCTAATAAAGACACACAATCGAATTATTATAGCTTGTTGTTTGTTGTATAATTTTATTAGGTAAGAGATGAGTTTTGATCCCATGGAGAGTGATTTAGGGGATTATTTTCACACTAATCCAGTTGTTGAGGAGGAGCGTATAACTGCTATAGACCCAACAAGTGCTTGGACAAATTGGAGACTTGAATTGGCACGCGAAATGTTCAACGAATGGCAAACATCTAGGGAAAATGACAATTGACATTTTTTAGCTTTTCTACTATATTTTCAAGGAACACTTGGTTTGATATAATTGTTTAAGTTGTACTCTATGTTATATTTATTGGACGTTGTTAATGTATACTATATTGGCAGGCGAATGTTGATGTTCATTATTTTTTTGCATTGTGAACTTGTAGATTGTAATAATTATGCTGTAAGCAATTGGATGAGGTTTTTTCTGTCTGTTTTGCGTAGCTTGTTACTCTCATTGAATATTATGTCAGTAACATCATTTTCTTGTGATTGATTATGACAGGATATATTTTTCCTGATTGCCTTCAATTGAGTTGTTTGGTTTTTATTCCTGATGCTTATATTTTTATTTATGAATATTGCTTAAATTTGGTAGATAAGTATGTCGATGCATTCGTCGTCAACAATTAATGCTCAAACTTCAAAAGGAACAAAAAGAAAGTGGAACTATGATGAGGATGTTGTGCTTGTTTCCTGCATGGTTGATTTGCATAATGTGGGAACTTATAATGCTGATACTGGATTTAAAGCTGGGTATCTCAACGAATTAGAAAGAATGGTAGCAACAAAGCTTCCTGATGCAAACTTAAGAGCCAAACCTCACATAGAGTCTAGGATTAAGACCTTAAAGAAAGAGTGGAGCATTGTTTATGATATGGTAAGGAAAGATACAAGTGGATTTGGATGGGATACCGAAAGGAAGATGGTCACTGCTGAAGAACATGTATGGGATTCGTACTTAATTGTAAGTAATGAACTTTTAACTTTTCTTAATTTTTACTTTCCTGTCATTTATATAAAATATTGTTTTTTTTTCATCTTGTCAGAGTCACAAAGATGCTGCTCAATTTCGAAGGAAGAGCTTTCCTTTCTACAATGATTTGACTGGGATCTATGGAGAAGATCGTGCAACGGGAAATGATGCACAAACTGCTGCAGATATTCTTGAAGAAATGGAAAGGCAAGAAGGTGTAGGTGGGTCCAATGAAGGTGGTGAAGATCAATATGAGTATGGTCTCCATGAGATAGATGAGTCCTTTAGCGAACCTCAAGCATCAAATTTTGCCAGACAGCCTGCAAATTCACAAAGGAGGAAAAAAAGAAGAAATGATACAGGAGAAGCAAATAGTGCAGATTCACTTTTTGCCGTTGCCAAGTTATTAGGTGATTCCATGGACAAGATGGGAGATAAATTGTGTAAAAGTATTGGCAATGAAATGTATATTACCCAAAAAGTTGAACAATTATATAATGCATTGGGTGAGATAGAGGGGCTCACACATGATGAAAAGCATACTGCTTTGAGCAAAATTCCTGATCATCCAACACAAATGATTGTGCTCTTCACTTTACCGCCTTCTGAAAGACTTGAGTGGGTTAGGAGGTTTCTTGCCACACATTGAAGGGTTATGTTAAAGTAGGCCTATTTTGTGTAGTTATTTCAAATAGGGCTGAAATTTATTTTTTGTATTTTGCCCTATGTTATATTTATTTTTAATATTGTTATAGTTAGTTCAAATAGGGCTGAA
>JAOTAY010000190.1:15786701-15810802 GCA_025629805.1 Erythroxylum baracoense | reverse complement strand
GGAGAGGGAGGTTGAGCAGGCAGAGCGCAGAGGCAGCTGGGTGGGCGTGGGTCTGGGTGGGGTAGGCCTGGGCACTGGGCATTGGACACTAGGCATTGGGCACTGAGCACTGGGCACCGCTTGTGTCATTTCATCAGAGACAAAATGGCGTCATTTTTCTTTCAAGAAAACGGCGTCGTTTTGTCTCGTATTTTAATTAACTCTGTAGTTAGAAAACGACATCGTTTTGTCGTTTTACTCTAAAGGCAAAACGATGTCGTTTTATCAGTGTAGAATAATATAAAGATGAGCAAAATGACGTCGTTTTGCTCCTGGCCCGCGGATGGGCTATGGGCAACAGGCCGGGCTGCCACAGCCTAATCCGTCCACCGCGACTTGTGGCCTATGATTCACCGATCGTGGCCCGGCCCATTATTCCACGGGTCATATTCAACCGGCTCGTGACCTGGTTCATGGCTCGGTTTGACCAGATCAAACCCGTTAACCAAGAACTGACCATGCCTAATCAGGTAAGATATTTCGTGTATGGTAATATGTATTTGAGTAATAAGTAACTGAGTTATTGGGTTATTAAGTGTGCTTAGTTGATCACTATTGTTCTAGGTGGACTTCTGCATGTCAGAACAATAAAACTTTTGTTAGTGACATCAGTAAATTAGTAACGAGATTCATATTTTAAACTTTACTGTTAAATTATAAAAATATTAGTCACTCAATTAAAAATTTAGAGCACTAAATTAAAAAAGCAACAACTATTCAATAAAAAATATAAAAAAAGAATATAGATAATTTGTTAATTGTAGCAAAGGCACGAGATACAGTATGAATTGACGAGGATTTCAAATCGAAATTACAAGTTCGTGACAGTAACAATAGGCACGTTTGTTAGGATCGCCTCTGAAACCGAATACAGGGTAGGCCATGGGCATCGCCATGGTGAAGCTGTGGCATTATTGAAATTGGTGGGTGATGGTGTGAAATTACATCCAACTGCTCTTTGTTTCTTTAAATTCAACCTTGTAGCTGTTGATAGAAAAAGATTCCTTATCTTTGGTTGGTTACGTCCAAATCACAAATGAGGGCCATACTTATGGCAATAAACGTAACATTGGCTGTTCACACGCTTTCTTTTAACAACTTTTTCAATAAGTGTCGTACAAATTTTGATTATAAATGATGATGTGATCCTTATTTATGGTTCAAAAAGAACTTATAAATACATTGTTAATAAAAATATGTTGAAATATAAAGGTAGGAATAATTTTAAAAAAGGTTTGGATTAGACATAGTATAAAGATTGATTAAAATTTACGAGTATAAAGAATGAAAGATTCGAATATATGGATTATCAAAAAGGAAAAAAAAAAAAAAAGGAAGAGGCTGGTGTAGGTAAGAAAATTTTGGTTGTTGAAAGGGACGGGTTCCTTTTGTGTGAATGTGACTGCGTCCATACTGAAATTTCAAAAGGGGAAATTGGGCTTTCGCTTGGTTGTCAACTCTCTATCTACTTACTGGATCTTGGTCCAGTGAGTTTCAATAAATATAAAGTTTCAAGGGAAACCCTAAAACTTGGAAAAGCTCATCGCTTCGTAGTTGCGCGTGTTGCACTTGCAGAACAATCGCCAGAATCAGAGGACCTCTTACTCTTCCACACTAACAAGGTGATTTGAATAATGACTCGACTGTTTAGGGAGTTCTAAAACCTAGGTGACTGGCTGCCGTATGATTAGAGTCCCTTTCTCCTGTTTGTGTGGATTTGCTACTTAGTAAGAGTCAAGGTGACTAATTAGCCAATCACACTTTAGCCTGTCTTGGCTGTTTTGCTGTGTGAATGGTCAGTAAGTCACCCAAAGTATAGTTGTTGGTGGTCGTAACTCATAATAGTTTTCCTCGATTATGGGTTCTTAATCGGATCCACTAACTACATTTTATAGAATGAACTCTACTTCTAAATTTCTAGTGTTTGATTATGATAAAGTAATTCACTTCCGTAGCTGTTCTTTGATTATCTCATTCAGTCCTTTCTTGCGTGCAGAAAAGATTTGGTGATGATATCAGCTTGGGAATTAGGCCTGGTCCAAAGGCAAAATCTGCCTGCTCCATAAGCCTTCATTATACTGTTATGAGGAATACCGTGTATTGATACATGTTGTAATAGTCAATCAGGCAATTAAATAGTATTCGATTGTGGAAGAATGTTTGTATTGAGACTGCAAAACCCTTTTACTAATTCATACAATTAAAGATATTTGTGAGATCTCTCATTGTTTGGAGACTGGAGTCTTTAGAAAAAATGATTACCATTGTTATGGTCATTTTGAAGAAACACATTCTTAGATCAGATACATCATGTAATAAAACTTTTGTTTGTCTTGAAAAGAATTTTTGAGTACTGGGAGATATTATGAAAATGAATGCCAATCCTTTAACGTGAAAAAGCGGCGATCCTTGATGCATTCCGTTTGTTCGTTTCTCATGTATACTCTCTACAAGTAACATAGAATGTATAGGTCTACCATTTATAAACCAACAATTCTTATGAGATCAAACCACTTGGTGGGTGGACCCCTCATCCTCAAAGATGCAAAAGCGATGAAACCAATTACCAAAGATGATATGCGAGTGCGATGCCGACCACCCTTTTTGACCTTGCTTTGCTTTCCCTCCGTTCCAAACAATTCATAAATCCTACGATGTTGTTTATACTTTATACTGTCCCTAGAATACCTTACCCGCTAAGTTATAATGGGACTGCGACCCCGTTAAAATGGAACTTAAAATAAGCCGACCCACGAGGACAGACAATGTGTATTGACAGTTGGCTTATGTTTGGTTTGGGTGTCTAGAGCCCTTGTATCGTGGGTGTAATTTCGCCCGCAAAACCCTAGCGAGAAACAATCTAGAAGGCTACCTGCTGCTGGGATTGCATAATGGTATTGCTCTTGCTTTACTGTTTTATAAATATGTGATGTTGATGCTTCGTAAATCTCATCTTTTCAATATTGTTTTCTCGTGGAGTTGCCTGTCTTGCTTTTTGTAATCGGTTCAATTTGCGTTTCCTAATTTGGTGCTGGTTTTGATTTGGAGACAAAGCTGGCGTCTTTTATTGATTCTACTGCGTTTAATTCTTGATAAATTAATTACCCAATGTGGCCCTCTCTCTCTTTTTTTCCCTTCCCTTTCTTGTCATTTTAAATGAATTTGTCAATTGGGTGGAGTTAAATAATCTTAAGTTTTCCACTGTGTAGTTTTAGGGACTCCCATTATTATATATAATTACAGTTGCAATAGAATGATAAGTGTTGATTTTTATTTCCTTATATGGTATGTATGATAACTTGTTACATCATCTTGGAATTCTTATGCCTTTTTCTTTCTTTTTTCCTTTAATTTTCTTGTTTTTCTTATCTTAACATCTTGGTTTCGAACTTCAATTCATACTGTTGCATGACCAAGATGGATTTCATATTTTCTAATACTTTGACACCTATAAACTTATGGGTTTCGTATGTAAGTGTATATCAGCCTATCTGCAATGATTAACTTTTATGCCTCCTATTTTGCATAAAAATCACAAAAAGTAGTTGTTACATATCAAGTTTATGAATACCAACTTAAATCTGGTGAATGCTCTGCATTCCTTTATATAAATATTTTCTTGTAGTTAAATTACAATGCTTCTACTTATTGTCTTTTATGTGCATGTTAGCTTTTCAGTTCTTTAAATTTAGTATTATTGTTCAACTGATGGATTCTGGCAACCAGTGCAATGCATGTGCATGTGTAACTATGCTCCAAAGTGGTTTTTCCTTTTTGTTAATAATAATATCATTTTAGAGATGCTTTGCCCAGAACATAGATATGCACACGTCTGATTATTTTCAACATGCATATTTTCACTATGCAATTGGGTTCATAGATATGTAAGTTTCATGTGTATAAGTTTGGAGTTTGTGTCCATTTTGTTAATGACTCTGTGGGGGACTAAGGCATCTCTTGGAACATAGCTAGCAGATACATTCGTAGTATGTAACTAGTTTGGCAGTGTATTTATTTGTCTTAATTGTATGGCTCGACTATAATGGGAATAACATCTATGATAGAGATGGGATTTTGTTATACCATGTGTTCATGTGCAACTACTATTTATTTCTGTTGCACATTGCTATCTCTTTCTGCTCTTGGTACTGCATGATTTTGGTTATGGATTGTTCTTGCTACTGGGATTTTTTATTTCATGTCTTTATGTCCAGCTGTTGTTTATTTCTGTTACATATTGCTATCTCTTTTTGCTCTTAGGGCTGCATGACTTTGGTTATGTATTGCTCTTGCTACTGGCGTGTTTTTGCTGGGATTTTTTTATGTCATGTTTTCATGTCCAGCTGCTGTTTATTTCTGTTACACATTGCTATCTCTTTCTGCTCTTGGTGCTGCATGATTTTGCTCTAAAAATGGTCTAAACATATTTAGAATACCTTCATGTTGTATATTACCTTGAGATGTTATACCTTGGTTGGCACAATTGGATTTCTGAATGAGGCCTAGTCTTTAATAACTATCAATTGGCATGGTGTCTTATATATGTGAGTTGTACGTGGTTGTATATGGTAAGTCTCAACAGAAGGCTTAAGACCCTGGTATGAGTGGTTTGTTTCAATGAAACTTGTGATGTTATTAGAATGTTTAGTGTACTTTAATGCTTAATGAACGTTATAGTTCAATAATCTTGTGTACTAATAAACTCTCCTCACCGCTTTTATTTACTATCATATGTATATCACACAAATCGAACTGTTATTTTGTTTTTGAGAATTATGGTTAAGTTTCTTACATGAAGAGTTAGAGGACGTGATTATTTCAATAAAAGAGCCAAATTAGAGAATCAATTTGAAGTTGATTCAGGCTCATTTGAATATGAAAATGTCAGTTCCCAAAAATATGAAAATGTTGTTTGAATTATACACGTGGGTTGTTATGCAATGTGTTTTTGGGGATATTGGTAGTGAAGCTGCTAGGTATTCTTGTTTACTTTCTCTTTTCTTTCTATAATAGGTGGTGGGATGGAGTGGATTTGGCGGGAATGAGATATTGAAGCTTGAATTTTTGCAATTTATGGTCCCACATGTATGCATGTGGTGCATGTTCAAGTGCTTTCGATCTAAAAGTTAAAGAACCCAAATGGCAAAACAAATTCCTATTGGATTTACAAATTACAATAAAAGCTAAGGAACAAGGTCAATTGTGTACTATACGTATATGTAGATTGTTGGTTCTAGAATGGTAATTATGTTGTGCACTGTGAACTCATTGAACTTGTTGATGTTGTGGATCATGTTTGGCAATTGCCTTTAATTGAGTTGCATAATGTTTTATTCATGATGCTTTTTTATTTATTTATCAATATTGCTTTAATTTGGTAGATAAGTATGTCGATGCATTCCTCATCCACTATTGACGATATTGTCCTTGTTTCCTGTATGGTTGATTTGCATAATGTGGGAATATACAGTGCTGATACTAGATTTAAAACCGGGTATCTCAATGAATTAGAAAGAATGGTAGCAATAAAGCTTCCTTATGCAAACTTAAAAGCCAAACCTCACATAGAGTTTAGAATTAAGACTTTAAAGAAAGAGTGGAGAATTGTTTATGATATGGTGAGGAAATGTACTAGTGGATTTGGATAGCATACTGAAAGGAAGATAGTCACTGCTGAAGATCATGTATGGGATTCTTACTTAATTGTAAGTATTAAATTTTTAATTTGTTTTAAGTTTTTTATTTGACTACTTTCTTGTCATTTATATAAATGATTGATTTTTTTTTCATCTTGTTAGAGTCACAAAGATGCTGTTCAATTTCGAAGGAAGAACTTTCCTTTCTATAATGAATTGATTGGGATCCATGGAGAAGATTGTGCAACTGGAAATGATAAACAAACTGCTGTAGATATTCTTGAAAGAAATGGAAAGGCAAGAAGGTGTAGGTGGGTCCAATGAAGGTGTTAAAGATCAATATGAGCATGGTTTGCATGATATTGATGAGTCCTTTACCCAACCTCAAGCATCAAATTTTACAAGACAAGCTGCAAATATTTCTGAAAGGAGGAAAAAAAGGAGAAATGAGACGGAAGAAGCAGATTCACTGATTATCGCAGCTAGGATGTTGGGTGATACAATGGATCAGATTGGAGATAAATTCAGTAAAAGTATTGCCACTAAAATGTATATTCTTCAAAAAGTTAAATAATTATATAGTGCATTGAGTGAGATAGAGGGGTTTACAGACGATGAAAGGCATACTGCTTTAGGCAAAATGCCTGATCATCCTACACAAATGCTTGTGTTTTTTACTATTCTGCCTTTTGAAAGACTTGAGTGGGTGAGGAGATTTCTTGCTGCACATTGATGGTTATGTTGAAGTGGGCCTATTTTGTATAGTTATTTCAAATACGGCTGAAACTTTATTTTTGTTCAACTAAATAACTTTCTAGGAATTAAAAGCCTTATGTTATATTTATTTTCAATATCGTTACATTGTTATTTTATATAACAATTGCGACTATACAACGAATGCTGACATGAGTTGGACCAGGATAAATTAATAATAATGATAATAATAATAAATCAATATAATAATAATAATAATAATAATAATAATAATAATAATAATAATAATAATAGTAAGTAGAATAATAATAATAATAAATTTAATAATAATAATAAATAATTTAATGATGATGATGATGATGATGATAATAATAAGTAGAATAATAAGTAGAATAATAATAATAATACATTTAATAATAATAATAAATAAAATTAAGGAATTTAATTATAAAAATAAAAATAATTAATAAAAACAATAAATTTCATTAATAATAATTAATAAGAATATAATTAGTAAAATTAATAATATTAAGAATAATAAAAAGTAGAATAATAATAATAATAATAAATATTAATAACAATAATAAATTTAATTATAATAAGGAGAAAATTAATAATAATAATAATAATAATAAATATTAATATGGATAATAAATTTATTAATAATAACAAGGAAATTAATAATAATAAGAAATTTAATAATAATAATAAAATTTAATAATAATAAATATTATTAATAAAATTAATAATAATAATAATAATAATAATAATAATAATAATAATAATAATAATAATAATAATAAAGATAAGGATATTTTGGTATTTTTGTTACTTATTCCTTTGTCATTCGAAGTTTATATTTTCAAACCAAACACTAGCATATATAGAAATTCTTCATCTATTTCATTCCTTAAACCAAACAAATAATACTTATTTTATTATATTCTTCATCATTTCTATTCTTAAGAATAACTATTCTATTCATTATTTATTCTATTCCTTGAACCAAAGAGCCCATCAAAATTCTTGGTTGACACTATGATTTATAGAAATTCAGTAAATAAAATAACACCTCGAAACCCATGACTTAGAACTGATGTTGAAGAAAGACGGATGTTGGGATGTTATGGGTAGTGTTTAGGTGGTAGCTTTTGGTTATTGTGGCTGTGGGACATGATTGGAGAAGATGTAGCTTCTAGCGACGGTGTAGTGAAGAAGAAACTAGCTGTGTTAAGTGGCGTCCATGAGATGGCAAGCATATGTCTTGGAGAAGGCGAAGGCTTGCTATCTCCTTGTTTACGCCATGAGATGGCATGGCTACAGCTGTGGCAGCGTCTATGGAAGGAAGAAGATGCGTTCAAGCTGATAGGTAGTCATTTGCTACCGGCGTGAAACTGCTGAGGACGGCAGAACCTCCAGGAGGTTACTGCTGTGCATAATAGAGGCGTGACGTCCAGAGCAGCCTTAATGACAATGTTTGTGAGAGCTGGTGGCGAAGAATGTGACGACAGTGGCTGTGGGCTGCAAAAGTACTGTGAGGCTCTCCAACAGCTTCAGGTGGTGGCGCGTTGATGGTAGCAGTTGGCATTATGGAAGACGACAGTCACTTTGTGGTGGTGGCTAGGGTTTCTTTATTGTCAAATTAGGATTTCTTAAATTAAAGGAGGAGCATGTTTGGAAACAAGTTTAAGAATATGCATGTTTAGAAACATGTTTGAGAAAAAGGGTGTTTGGACATAGGGTTAGCTTGTTCTAGATTAGAAATAATAGATTCCTAACTTAGAATATGAAAAGGTAACAACTTAATTCTAAAGTTAGATCTATAAAGATAGATTAGAAGTTATTTACCTATTCTACGTCCAAGTATATGGATAATGTATTAAAAAGGTTTGGTAAATGAGATATTTGATACTTTTAAAGTATTAAAGATATTTATTATACTATGTACGAGTTGATATTGGAGTTCAATATTATATGGATATTAACTTTAGAAGTAAATCCTAATTAAGGTCTATTTTACTTAGAACAATATCATTTTAAGATTTGAAAGGTTCCAATGTAGCAATGGTTGCTAATTAAGCCATAATACATTTTTCATTTAGTTGAAATGATTAATTGGATCAATAAATTCTTTAATAAACTTGATATAGTTTCTTCTATTGTTCAAGACAATAATGTACTATGGAAAATTAGAGCCAATGGGCACATAAAAGGAGCTAAGGTCTCATTAACAATCCAAGGATGTATTTAGGCAAGTTTTTCTCAATTATGATAATAATTAAGATGAAAGGTGTAAGATTTAAGCAAGTGTTCACTATAGAAAATCTTATAGAATTCTCTCATCAAGCCACTATCCTAGCAGTAGCATAATAGTTATACGGTGATATGGTATAAGATACATAAAATAATTGACTTAGTACAAGTAGGAGATTGTTAGTTTATGTCCTACAACTAATCGGTTGGTTGTAGTTTGGTGACAAAATAATTTAAAGACATTCTTTATCTAGTTCATATTTAGATTTATATGATAAATTCCATATGATAATTATACATTGCAAATGAAATTATGATAAGATTATAATTATGAGATTTATATTATATTTATGTATTATCCCTATCCCTGAATTGTTCTTAACCATTGTTCTATTAAGACTGAATATTAATAAAATATAAAAATATTAACATACGTTATATTTTTCTTATGAAGGAAGTGGTCGATCTCAT
This sequence comes from Erythroxylum baracoense, assembly GCA_025629805.1. Taxonomy (NCBI): domain Eukaryota; kingdom Viridiplantae; phylum Streptophyta; class Magnoliopsida; order Malpighiales; family Erythroxylaceae; genus Erythroxylum; species Erythroxylum baracoense. The sequence continues at coordinate 15,801,689 of JAOTAY010000190.1, read as the reverse complement.
AAACTAAATTATGTAGATACTTAAACAAACATATGGGTACTTATTAGAGAACAAATTTAAATTGATCCCATATGAGAAATCCATTTGGAACATTACTTGTATATATATGGAAATTCACATTGTAATGATTTTATATGTAATCCTTTAATTCAGATCTCGAAAGTTATCTTATATACAGATTGTTATATTTTGATACTATTTATGACCTATTCTAGTCAATGATATCTCAGTCGATGGTTATTAGATATAGTATGAATTATATGGAGGTAGTTAAATGATTAGTATAGGATTTATTGCCTTAAAGTAATTAGGAAGAAAGTTTCATTATTCTCGATTAGTATTAATTTGGAAAATCTTTGGCCAAGGTGGAATGACATTTTGTAAATAATTTACAAATGTCATTAATTAAATAAATAACAAATGGTGGAGCAATAATATGAATGGACTCAAAATAGAGTAGACATTAATTTTATACTCTATGCATATTCGGAATATTTTATGATGAAAAGATTAAATTATATAGAAAAATTATGCACGAAAAGTTTAATCAAAAGCACTTTGACATTCCTAAATCTAGGCAGTCATGATGTGTTGTTAGACGTCAATCTTGATCTATATATATAAATTATTTAATTAGAGAATTAAGATTAACTAAATGATTTTAATTTATATAATCCTAAATATGATTATGCCCTAAATGAGTTTATTTAAAATTTTTCATCTCCTGAAACAAAATAAATATTGATTTTCCCATTTAAGCAATAAAATTAAGCCAAAATAAAACAAATAAGTTCAATTACCTTAACAAAATAATATCTTATCAAATTCCCCCATACTAGTCCTCAAACACACATCAATTCAATACATCAATCATCCTCATAATAACCTCTCATCTTCTTTCATGTTATCCAGAAATATCCTAAAAGTTAATTCACATTAAAGGTTTAGGATAAAATAACCATTGAGACAAAAACCACTTATAGGACATAATTTTTGAATTAAAAAAATAACATCTCATCAATTTCATCAAAATAAAATGAAACAAGAATTGACACCCTCTCATAAATTTCACTTTATACACTCAAAGTGTTTAGGGTTCATTAAGTTCTCAAACCAAAGCATAGCAAGTTATTTCCATAAGCTTGCTTATGAATCATATCTCCACTACTAACAAAAATGAACTTAATGCATAAATCATAGGGACTTGATAAGGGTTGTAATGTGGCTTAGGTAAGGTATGACAAAAAGAAGTTTTTAGGTTAAATAAATTGAAGAAAATCATATAAACTTATCCATACAAGTTTTTAACTCAATTTAGTCCAAAACTCATTTAATTCAAATAACATCCTTTTTAATCACCTTATTGATTTTTTCTTTTTTCTTCTTTTTTTCATATTTTTCTTTCTTTTTTAACAAGAACATCAAATTGGAGATTTATTTTTTTCCTCTTTTTGTACTTCTCCCCCATTCTATTAAAAATGAAAAATTAAAACAATGCAACTTAAATCAAATAATTTACGTTTCATGAAAATAGTCAAAATACTATACAAATAAGCTTGATACAATTCCTTCAATTTAGGGTTTTAGAATTTGTTAAGAAAATTAACAAAAAAAGGGTAAAAGCGGCTTATAATAAGGTTATTATTCAAGAAAAGAAAGGTTAAGACTTAAATTAGTTCTCTAGGGGTAAAACTTAAGGTAGGATTTTCTAGGTCCAAAATAGTTATCCTAAATGTCCTTATCATCTCCATGCATAAATTCATCAATAATGTGGTCTCAAAATATATTCAAAAGCAAGTTCTAGCATGAACTAGCCATGTTTGATAAACACACCACAAAGAAAAGTATACTAGCACAGATGTGATGAATTGCTCTTAGGCTCAAAAGTTCATATAGGCGTCAAAATTCATCAGGTCTTTTACAATTTAATTCAACAAAACAATGAGATACTTAAACTAATTTAATAAAAAACACTAATCATTCTTATCTCTCTTATGCATGAAAACTTAAATTAAGAATGTGATTTAACTAAGGGATTATTTCTAAATAAAAATCATAAAATTTTAAAGCTACCATGTGAAATAATCAATATATGAATCATGGTATTCATGAGTCCAAGCATAAATCACAAAATTCATCATAGTATATACTCTTCTTCTCCCCCACACATAAATCATATATAGTCCCAATGTATGAACAAGATGCTCACATTCCATAAAATAAGCAATATAAAACAAAGCAAAGAAAAAAAGACTTCCTTGATTTGTGAGCATTTGAAATAGAATGCACTACGGTGTAGTTAGACATAGGGGTGGTAGGTGACATATAAATGAATTTTCTCTTTTATTTCTCAGTAAATCTCATTCCTTAACTAGTAGAACATGCTTTCCATTGGTACTAGTGGTTAACATAATCTTAGATTGATTTTTATTAATTGGATTTATTGTGGATTTAGTTCTTGCCATTGTCATATTGTTTCCTTTTATTCATACTATAGCTATGACCTACAAACTACTATTAAAGGTAACCAGTGGCTAAAATAATGGACCGTAAAGACATACATGTGTGCTTAGTGAAGGTTTGGTTCAAAGCTTAAACGTGATTATTGGAGTTGGTTCTACCTGTCATGCATATTGCCTCTGCTTTGGTTCTGTTTATCGTGCATGGTTTATTAATCCGCTAGTCCTCAGTGCTAGTTGAACATGGTTGGGTTGCTTAGGAATGGAACTTGATTGGTTTACATATACTAGTGGAGCTAGATGTGTGGGATGTTTAATATGGAAGTTGGTTGTATTGATGCTGTCTATTGGACATTTGGAGTTGGAGGGTTAGTCTATACACAAGTGCAATGCTAGTGGATGCTAGTATGTTATCGCTAGTGGAGCTCGCCTAGCTGATTGACACGTGCTAAGTAGAGGAACGCTAGAGCTTAGTGCTTATAGACATATGTGGTGCAACATTGATGGATGCTAGTAGAGCTTGCTTAGATATGGAGAACCTAAAGAAAAGAAGAAAGTTAGGGTTTAATTTTATGTTATATTTTTATATTAAAAAATTCTGATTTTTATTTATTTATATGATCATTTTATTCTATTTTATTTTTATGAATGTTAGTATTATGTAATTTAAGGGATTCTATTTCAGAAAGCTAAATCATATAAGGTAAGATCTCACCTTATCAGTTTTAGTATTCTGGAATTTAAGATGACTACTATCCTAACCTAAGTTACATAAGGTGTGATCACGCCTTCTGAATTTTAGTATTCTAAAATTTTGGGTCTTTTTTCATAGCAACGTAATTATATAAGATGTGATCTCACCTTATGAATTTTAGTAATATGGAATTGTTAAGACCTAATTCGCCCTTAAACCAATAAACTTACGAATTAATGAAAAACAAATGGAACTATATATAACTACAAAACTAACAAAAATTATCATATTTTGAGTTGCCTGCCAAAAATTGTAATTATTTAATGATGTTATACTTGATGAGGCTTTTTTTCTCAAACTTCTATTATTAGGGAAGTGCTAAATAATATCCACCATGCTTGAAATCATCATCTCCTTATAAAATGGCTTCATTCTCTATCCATTCACCTTAAAGATTCTCTCGGTATAAAATTTTTTTATTTCCACTACACCAAAAGGAAATACATTAGTGACTATAAAAGGACCATGCAATCTGGAATGTAACTTACCTAGCATGAATTTTAGTTGAGAATTATATGATAACACTTTCTACCCTACCTTAAATTGCTTCCTTAAAATCATATTATCATGAAAAAATTTGGTTCTCTTTATAAATTCTTGAATTCTCATAAGCATCTAAACTTAGTTTCTCTAACTTTTACAATTGCAATTTCCTTACCTCCCTATCTTTTACGAAATCCATGTTTATAAACCCATCTTTCATTGTTGGATTGAGTCTTCCTTGTAGTTCCTTTATTAGCTTAGCATTTTTGTCTGATCCTTTAGTTTACCCTTTTAAGATGATTACATCTAGTGACTCTCCTTCACCTAAATAGGCGCAGTTTAGGTGATCAGGTCGAGACTTCAATTATATCTTTGGATCTTACTCATTCACTTCCAGTTTAGCATTAAACTTTGACGCATCATCAACACTTTCTTCTTTAAAATATCTTACACAATTGAATCTATAATATCCATATGAAAAATGTACTGAAATTCATTACAGTACTTCATTTCCTTAAAAATATTGAGCTTCACTATCTCTCCATCTAACTCAACGAAAAGAGTACCCTCATTCGCACCAATTTTTGTCTTAGTTTTCTTCATGAACAACCTTCCTAATAAAATCAAATATGAATGTTCTAAACTATCTCCATACATTTTTAAGATGTAGAAGTCTATTAAAAATGCCAATTTGTTAACTTGGACTAAAACATCATCTATAACACCAATAAGACTTACAAAAGAATGATTAGCTAGCTAAGCAATCATATTAGTTTCTTGTAAAAAGTTCAGGTTTAAAGTTCAGTAACTTGAGTATAGAATGACATTGATAGTTGCATCTAAGTCTAATATGGTAAGTTTAATTTTCTTATCACCAATGATACAAGGAAGTGTAAACATATCTAGATCTTTGTAATTTTTTTGTAATTTTATATTTATCACAGTTGATACATTCTTACTAAAATTATTATCTCATTATCCTTCATCTTTCTTTTATTTGTGCATAGTTCTTTAAATAAATTTGCATATTTTCGAATTTTCTTGATGGCTTTTGAAAGTGGTATACTCATTTTCACCTTTTTGAAGGTCTCTCTTTCATATTCCTCTTCTTTTGATCTAGCCAACCCAGAAGGGAAAGGAGGTACACATACATTATACAATATGGGTAAAGAAAAATCATATTTAACCTTATTTGCATCTTGAGCTGGAATTTCATCTTTCTTCTCTCTTTCTTCATGCTTTTATACCTCCACTAGTAAGGAAGGTCTGGATAAAATTTCCTTCAAACATTTCAATTTCATTATATTGATATTCTCCTTAGGATTACAACCGTTTGTGAAGGTAATTTTTCTAATGCTTACACTTTCAATTTACTAATGAAGGTGGCTAATTGAGTAATCTAATTTTTTTAAATTTCGAAGGCTTGCTCTTGTTTCCTACTGAAATTGTTAAGTATTAGTATAAAGTACTTTAATAATTTCATCTAAAGACATACCTAAAATTAAAGATTGAGATTAAGCATTTATAAGTGCTTGAGGTTGTCTACTGAAATTATGAGGTTAGTATCTTTATTTCCCTCCTTAATTTCCATAGCTAAAGTTCGAGTGATCTCTCCATCCTAGATTATAATGATTGGAATAAGGGTCATATTTTTGTTGAGGTTGACCAAAAAATCCCCTATTGCATTAGCTTTTTGAAAGGAGTCTTGTTGTAATATAGGGCATATATTTGTAGGACACTGAGGGAATAAACACATTTATAAAGTCACGTTGATTGCAATTAACCTATAACCATTTGACAAACTAGAGCAGATAAATCTAAAATGCACATTCTATAAACTCATGTTGAATGTAATTGACCTATAGCCATTTGACAAACTAAAGTAGACAAATCCAAAATTTTATCCTCAAGGTTAATATTACTTAACTCATTCACACATTTAACATCCTATCCATCCTTGTTCTAAACTATTGAGAATTTTTGGCCATATTTGATATCAATTGTCTAGTTGATTCAGGTGTTTTATTTACCAAAGCTCCTCCACTAGTTGCATCTACCGTACTCTTATCCATTGGAAATAACCCTTCATAAAAGTACTGAATCAATAGTTCCTCAGAAATCTAATGTTGTGGCCAGCTAGCGCATAACTCTATAAACCTCTCCCAATATTCATACAATGTTTCTCTAGCGAATTGTCTTATCCCACATATCTCTATTATGATATTGGTTATTTGTGATGCAGGAAATAATTTCTCTAGTAACAACCTTTTCATTTCATTCCTTATTGTAACCAAGCTAGAGGGACAATAATACAACAATTCCTTCATTCTATCTTTCAACGAAAATGGAAAGGCTCTAAGATTAATTTACTTTTTTATTACTTTTTGTGGCTTCATTCCAAAGTAGACAACACGAAATTCTTTCAAGTGCTTATATTAACTTCACCTATAAGACCATGAAAGATAGTTGTGACGAACCAATTTTAGAAACAATTTGAGAGAGCTATAAACATTTTCATAATAAGGTATGGTTTATATTTATACTTATTGTATTTATGCATTAATCTTGTTATAGTATTTAAGTGATCATGATTTTTAGAAAAATAAATGAAAAGGTTTCATTTTTATTCTATTGCATATGAAAACGAATCTCATCCCAATTTTTCAACACATATTTATCCAACTTTCTTGATTGTAAATTGGATTATCTATCATATGGATATGTTTTTGTATGCATGTGTGAATGTTCTTGTACACTCACAAGCCCATCCAAACATTGTCATTGCGTAAACAAGGTAAACTGTTGCTAGTAGAAAAACCCAACAATTGGAAAAGTATAAGATCACTCAACTAACAATAAAAATTGAAGTAAACTAGTTCCATTGGTAAACATGTAGGAAAATGAAGTAAATTAGTACCATGAGTAAAAATTGTATAGGTTGTGCTATAAGCAAGTAGGCTTTAGAGACTTTTTCAGGTTAAACTCTAATTTTAGATGTTAATGGTACTTTAAGAAGCGCTACTGGTATAATGGTAGCACTTCCAACAATTAGAAACCTATATGTTAGAAGTTCAACTCCTTAAAAGATTGGAGAAAAAAAGTGTTAGATTGTAGTTAAAATTGGTCTTAAGGTCTCATGAAATTAAAAAAATTACAACACTAGTTAATTAATCTAGATTAAGTCAACTATAAATAGGCTTTTTTGAACTCAGCAAAAATATAAACAAATCCTACCTTCGAGCATTAGCAGCAAATATGGACAAAGAGAAATAACATATAATTTATCTATGAGTCTCACCCAATAATTTAAGATTTTGAATTAAATATTTTATTGATATTGTAATTTCTAATAAAAATTTAAAATAAATCATTTTTTAGTTTATTAAGATGTATTCCTATTTCTTATAAGAAAACACAATAAAATAATATGTAATTCATTTTTAAATTTCATCTGACAACTTAAAAGAATAAATTTAAATATTTTCTTGGTTTAAAAGTAAGATAAAAGACATATGCTTCCATTGTAGTTTAAGAAAGTTTAAGGAAATCCTTAATCTTTAAAATTTTTAAAAAAAGTACTTTCAATTTTTAGTTTTCTAAAAAAACTCCTTATAGAATTCGGTTAAAAAATAACAACAAAATAGTCATGTTATGAACGTTAGAAGTAGATTAATCAAATGTTAGTTATATGATAACTCAATTCAGTTCTTAAACCTGATATGAACCAATTAATTTTGATTTAAATTAACAATTTAAGATAATTATAATAAATTATTTAGCTTAGTTATCATATTTAATTAAATTTGGTTCAAATTTAAGAATTAGGTTGAATCATTATGTAAATAATATTTGATTGATACAAATGTAATGCTTATGTTGTGTATTTTTTATCGTTATATTTTAACGAAAATTTAAGAGAAGAGATTTTTTTGAAAAATTGAAAACAAGAAAGAGTTTTTCTGAAAATTTTAAAAATTAAGAAAAATTTCAAAAGCATCTTAAATTATAGGAAAAGGCTGTAGCTTTTATCTTGAAGAACTTTAGTTTGTGCTCCATAAACCTCTAATTACTTTTAAACGAGCCTATATGCAGGACCACTCCCACTATAGGTTAATCGTGCACACCTTTTTTGGATATCGAACCATGATATAGGCTATTATATAAAGGCGAACGTTTCGTGGCTAGACCTAAGATATTCTATTTAAATTTTGCATCAAGAGGCTTTAATTAGACGATCGTTCCAAATTGACTTGCGCGCTTTAACAAGTCGGTAATAAAAAAATTGGCAAATCGTTGGGAATTGAAAGTTATGGTTAATATTTACAAGAGAACAAATGGTTATCAAAATCAAAACAAAAGTAAGACATATCAGATAATGGGAAGGCATGAGCTAGCTTAATGGATACTCACGACATTGTTTGCACTTTGCAAAAGTCAATAAACTGTTATATATTTAACTAGGCCAATTCTCAACAATGGTTGTTTACCGCTGTGACCCACTAAATGTGGATGTGATAATGTTTGATTAAAAGACTAGTTTTATATGCTATGCCATCACATGCCCGTCATAACATAACACTGGAAGGTTACATTACAGGGAAAGTCATGTAGAATTCCAAATATATCAGTGTCTCAGTTATAAAATGTTTATGACTTTACTAGTGTTCAATTGGTTTTAAAACTAAAATGAAGAAAGCTTCTAACGCATACCGATAACTAAATTAGGAGTTGGTTAGTTTTACTTCTGATTTTTAGTTTTCGTTTCTTAAAAACAAAAAATTATTTAATTGTTAATGTTAACATAATGATAATAATTATGTATTAAATAAAAAATAAATATAAATTATTTTTATAAATAAATTAATAAATTGAAATTTATATAATATTTATTAATAAATTATCAGTAAAATTATTATATTTTATTATACCAAATAATTAAATAATTTGTGTAAATTTATATATATTTTATTATTAAAAACAAGCTTGATTTAAGATTTAATATTTTGAAGATATTTTAAGTTTAAATTATATGAAAATATACTGTCACTTAAATTGGGTGATTAATTCACTTTTCACCACAACTTTGCATCTTGCAAGTGCTTAAAACCATTCTCTGATTCTCCACAAAGTTTGGTTCTTTCAGCAGAAAATTCAAAGGGATCGAGTAAAGTTGCAAATGACTTTCAAAGAGATTTTGAAACGTTTAGCCAAGGATAAAGGAGTATCTAGAAACCTATTTCACTTGACTGGAAGACAACCAAGATTGTTGTAATGGAGTAAGGTATACAACCATTCATGATGTACGTGAAATATATATTAACATAAGAATCATATATGCAGTGGCGAAGCTCGGCTAATTTTTAAAATAGGATGAATCAAATTTTAATTTTTAATAATTATTAAAAGATAAAGATAACTAAAAGGCACCCTTTATCAATTGAAAAGATAAAGAACTTCTCAATTTGATCAAAGATGGCGGTAGCCCCTCCTCGCCACCCAAGGCTATCGCCACAGCATATATCTTAGGAGTTGTTTAGTATAAATTTTTTTGTTTTGAATTTTTATTATGTTTACTTGTATCTTTATCAATATCAAATGAATTGATTAATAATTTGTGTTTAAAAACCTAAAAACTTATTCATTTTACGAGTTAATTTAGAATGAAATTTATTTATAACTAACTATTACTTTTGATAGTTGGTTAAAATTGAATCAAAATAATTATTATTTATAATTGGAACCAATGTAGTTATTATTTATATTTACCTTTATTTCATTATTGATATGTTTGATTGGAAAAGTAAATTAATAATGTACCATAACAAATCGTAACGTTCAATTATTTATTGCCTATGTAGTTAAATTTAGAACTTAATATGTATATATATATATATATATATATATATATATATATATATATTCAAGTATTGATAATTAATGTTAAATTCAGAAAAAAATTAATAAGAAAAGAATAAGTACTTTTAAAATTAGCTAACTTTTTTTCTCAAGATTCGAATGTTGCAAAAAAGTAGGAAACCTATATTCAAAATTGAAAATGTAAGTCAAAGTTAGGAATTAACTCAGGTACAAACATGTACAGCATTACCGGACGTACAAAGTAAATCAACTAATCAAGAATTTTTTTAAAATAAAAAATAGTATTGATAATAGATATTAAAAAGAGTACAACAAAAACAATGGAGATGTGAGGGGATTACACAATAACTATTCTTACAAGGTCATGTAAGAAGGAAGATAAAAGAAGAGAGAAAGTTATAAGAGGAGAATAACCATATATTGAGCAATCAAATTTTAAGGGATACTAGGATGTTGGTTGTGCATTTCAAATGTAGTTTCTTCACTAAAATCAACTTATGTAGCTCTCTGATGATGTTTGATTGAAAGACTTCCCATATTGTGCTTTGATGTGCAAAGTGTCTGGTGTTTCTTTCTCACCATAGTGAGTATACAGCAAGACCCAACGCTAGAATATGTATGCACTGATTTGGTGGTCGTCTGGTGGATAGTGTTAGTAAGTGTTGGAAGATGTCAGTGATGGAGTTCCCTGAATCAGTCCATAGGCATTTTCACTGGATATTCTGCTAGATTATGTGATTGATAGAGCACGTGAAGAAAAACTGGTGTCATTTTTCAACTTGTACTTGACACATGAGAGAATGTTGATCAATGGGCAGGTATGACAAATGATAAGCAGTGAGGAGTTTGTTTTGCATTACTAGCCAAAGAATAAAGTAAAGTCGAGGCGTTAATGTAGTATTTCAGACGATGTTGTGCCAATCAATGGCAGGTTATCTGCATCGTAGTAGTTCTTTGGTTGTTATGATGGAAAGTGTATAGATTGCATGTCCTTTCCAATAGAAAGTATCAGTAGAATTGGGATTAAACAGGTAAGATGGTTGTAAATGTATTAATTGTTATGGGAGCAACCAAGAGTTACCTTGGATCACTGAATTCATACGCATATAAAGAAATGAGGATGAAGTGGGGTGTCCTGTGGTGATAAGTGTTCTATGCCTCGATCAATTATTATACCATAATGATGTTAATTTTCCATTTCCAACTCTGCTTGTAACGTTAGTTTGAACCATGCAGGTCTCTCAAAGTGAGTAGTTGATTACGAAAAAAATGAATGTTAGGTGTGCTTAATGATTTTCCAGATACATCTTCCTTGAAGGAAGTATGAGTGGAGCCGTCTAATTTATAGAGTCCAAGCTATCACACATTAATAAAGCCTTCAAGGCCCAACAAAGAACCAATCCAAAGAAGACCCAAGAACATTCCTAAAGCAACCATTAATCCCAACAGCACATTCAGTTTTCTAGCTTGTAATTTCACACACCGCTCTACTCTTACTTTTTCTCCCATTTTGCTTCTGTCAATAGTTTGTTAGAAGTTTGTTATGTTTGTCGTTTCCACTGTAAATTTTATACATAAACCTCATAGCACAGATGATAATACACAAGAGTTTTTTACCCAAATTCTCCGTCCTTAACTTCTACCTGGTATCGGAGATTCAGGCTCTCGATATACAATAACCAACGAACATGAGGCAAATTCAAGCACCACCCAAACACAACCCGACGCAAACGATGATCAGAGTGACTCGTATGAGATCTCTGCTTCAGAAAACCTGGGCACTATCCTAGTGACGACGCTGCTGGATGAGATAAACTACCTCTCATGGAGTAGAGCGATGATCATTGCTCTAAAAGCCAAAGACAAAATCGGCTTCATCAATGGCTGCTGTAAGGAGCCAGAACACAACCCAACATTACTAAAGAAGTGGAGAACAGCTGATAATATGGTAATCTCATGGCTTTTAAACTCTATGGTTAAAGATTTAGCAAAATCATTTCTCGTAGTTACCACTACTAGGGATCTATAGGAAGAGTTAAGATCAAGATATGGTGAAAGTAATGGACCCCAAATCTACCAACTAATGCAAGAAATCAGTAACCTAAGACAGGGGAATGAATTTGTGACAAGTTATTTCACAAAACGAAAACGACTTTGGTACGACTTGAGATTTGTTATGCCTTTTATGAGTTGTCCGTGTGAGGTTGGTAAACTTAATAGTGTTGTGGAAGATAACACTAAGTTAGTCCAATATTTGATGGGGCTTAGAGAGGAATATGGGAGTGTAGTGAGTCAAGTGATGTTGAATGACCCTCTGCTAGTTGTAAATAAAGCATACTCGATGATTCTTATTGTTGAGAAATAGAGAAATGTTGCTGGGTTTTCTGCAAATGAGACAGGACAGATGAATGTGACTTTTATAGTGAAGCCTCTTGGAAATAGAAAAACTGAAATAAGAGAAGGATTTTCGATGAACAGAAAGAGGAGTTATATGAGGAAAGAAGACAAATATTGCACTCACTGCCATGAGAAGGGACATACCATGGATACATGCTTCAAAACCTATGGAGAACCTAAATGGTTCAAGGAATTAAAGCAGAAACGTGCAAGAGAAAGAAATGGCTATGCTGGAGTAGTAGCTGAGAGCCCAATTCAGACTAGGCAGGGGAGCTCAAATGGTGAAAGTATCGGGCAGGAGTCAGAATTCAGTGTTTTGAGTAGGCAAGTTCAGGAGTTGATGCGTCTAGTTAAGGGCAAAGGTATTAACGAAGCCAATCACGTAGCTTTTAATAGCTATAAAGGTATGCATTCTAACCATAATGATAATGTTAACTCTAAATATGAATGCGTTTTATAGATAATGGACTTAGGTGCATCAACCCACATGACTCATAATCAAAACCTACTTAAAAACACCGGCTTTACACCTGATGTTTGCCCTGTGATGTTACCCGATGGTTCATTTCGATCTGTTACCCAAAAAGGAAACCTAGCATTAACTGACTTAATCTAATTAGAAGATGTTCTATATATTCCCACTTTCAACCACAACCTCCTGTCAGTTTGTAAACTTGCAAAGAAAAATAACTTAGCTGTCATATTTATATCAAACAAAGTTGTGTTGCAGGGCACGAAGACTAATTATATTGTGGCAAGTTGTGAAGAAATTGGGGGCATTTACAGACTTGAACCTCATCATTTTCTGCCACCAAACTTGAAGAAAGGTCCATCTTTGCAATTCTATCTCAACGAACATTTTGTTTGTAATGCTTTTGATACTTTTAGTTTATGACATTTTCGACTTGGTCATGTATCCAATAATGTCTTAGAACATTTGCGTTTTTGTCATCTTAAGCCGTCACATGATTTCTTTTGCAAAATATGTCCTTTAGAAAAACAAACACAAAAACCATTTGGTAAACATGTTATAATAGCAACCAGGCCCTTTGAATTAATTCACATGGACCTTTGGGGACCATACGGGATAAAAGCCCTTGATGGATCCATATATTTTTTAAATGTTGTAGATGAATTCAATAGAGCTACTTGGACGTTCCTTTTAAGTAGCAAAGCCCAAGTCCACCATACAATCAACCTTTTTATTTCAATGATTGAAACTCAATTTAGCCAAAAAATCATAGAGATACGAACAGACAATAGAATTGAATTTGTTAATACTTCCAACCAATAATTATTTGAGTCAAAGGGAATTATCCATCAAAAGACGTGTTTATATACCCCAACAAAATGGTATCATAGAACGTAAACATAAACACCTCCTTCAAACAACTCGAGCCCTTATGTTTAAAGCTGTTAATGGACATTTTATATTGATTTTAGATACGTAATTTGCTAAATTCTTGTTCATTTAATGTTTAATTGCACTAACTAAGAGTTATTTATTGAAATTTCAGGCACACATTAAATTTGGTATCTTTAAATGTTTAAAGCAAGAAAAGTTTTTAAAGAAAAAAATGGTTAACGTTTTTGAGTGACCAAAAACGTTACGTTTTCGCTAAGAGAACAATGAGATATGTGCATAGAAAAGCTGCTGGCGTGACTAAAAGATTAGGAGTAGGATCGAAGGTTTAATGGGACAATAGCTTGAAAGTGGTGATTATTTTGAAAAGGTGGACCAAAACCATTAAAAAGCCATTCAGTACATAAAAACAAAAGAAGATAGTTGCGACAGAAAAGAAGAGAGAAGGCTGGCGGCGAAGGATTGAAAAAAATTCAAGAGTTAGACATGAGTATGCATGTGAAGGATGTTTGGTGGGACCAAAAGACCAAATACTCTTAGAAAATCATTCAATAAAGATAGCAATTGGCGGCACATAAAGTGAAGGTTGATTAAACGTGATTATAGGCGTGAAAAGAGAAGCAGCTGGTGTCACTCACACAAGAAGTAGCTAGTGGAGTAAAAAGAAACGTTGGCAGCTGGCTGCATAAAAAAAACGTGAAGCAGCTACGTGGAGATGGCAAAGAAGGGAGGAAAAAGAGGCGTGAATGAGTGAACAAATACATAAAGATAAAATAAGAGTGGAGCTTCGTGAGTAGTGGAAGAACGTGAATAGCTGGGACAGATGAATCACTCTTGGGCACAAGCCCACCCAAAAACACTCCCCACATACATAACGTTAGGCAGAGATGAAAAACACGCTGCAGCTGTTGCTAAGGAAGAACATTTTGGCTAGGAGATAAAAACGAAGAGCTGGTGGAAGCACAACATTGGTAGCTGGCTGGAGAACATTAGAGTTGGTGGCATGAGCTACGTTGAAGAAAACTAAAACAGCTGGTGGAAAGAAGAGAACCGAAGCAACACCTGGTGCTAAGAGAAACAATTAAAGATAGCTGGTGAAAGCAAGTAGCTGTGCGTGAATGAGAGGGCTAGAAAGTTGGCAGCTGGTGAAAGCAAGTAGTTGTGCATGAATGAGAGGGCTAGAAAGTTGGCAACTATGTTAACAGAGGAGAGTAACATTACAGTGAAACAAGAGAAGTAGCTAACACCGGAGAAGGGACGTGCATGAATAAGGTGGACACAAACCTTATTTGTCATGTCAATGAAATAGGAAAGAGGGAGATAACTATAGTAACAAAGAGAGCTTTAGTGGTGAGACGTTTTTTTAATCCCATTGTCACGGTTTTGCATGAACAAAAGGTGGAATCAACGGCAGTGGTAGAGGACGTCGACATTAGAGAATTTTTTTGACAGCAACAATCATCTCTCTCGAAGATTATATATCGGGTTTTTCGTTTTTAGTTTTTACTTTTTAATTCCTTATTTATTTTAATTGTGTGGATTTAATCAATGCAACCATATATTATGACCATAATTTATGTTACATTGATGAATATGTGTGAGTAAGTTTTTCTTTTTGGTTAAGGTTAAGATTGATATTGGATTAGGATAATTTT
>JAOTAY010000190.1:15725297-15739920 GCA_025629805.1 Erythroxylum baracoense | reverse complement strand
GGAGGCCGAGATATCATTTTATTGGGAGAATAAAAGGCGGGTTCTTCATTGTCAGGCTTAGGAGTAGGAGTCTTGAAGATGGTGTACGGACCCATTTTGAAGGTCGTGGGTTTTGAGGTGTTAGGATCCTTGCTGATTGGCATTGTTGTGCTGTTAGTAGAGTAAATGATGACAGAAAATAAGAGCTATTTAGCTTTAGTTTCTTAGAGCAAAGAGTAAAGTAAGAGGAGATCAGAGAAGGATAGTGAGTTTGGTTGGTGTGTACGGTTGGTGTGAAGTGAAGAGTGCTTACAAGTCTCTAATAAGTAGGAGTGGCCTAATTAGTTTCAACTCCTCACTTAAGGCTCTCCTTTGTAGGAAGTCTGAAGTTTAAGTTATCAAAAAGGGGGAAGAGGGGAAATTTTCTCTATTGATGATCCTCTAGCCCCCTGGGCATGCTCTTTGGTCGGATCAATTGCGGATATCTCGCTTCCAGCGGTAGTGTGGAAGTTGGAACTACTAGAGAACTTGGGGTTAATGGGAACCTGATGCTAAGCAAAGCCAGTGATCAATCAGCAGTTGACCAATCAGTATGTGAGGACTCCTTGTGCGCAGAAGTGTATAAATTACGTAAAAACTTGAGGGATCTTAGGGTTCCAAATTTACTTTTTCTAGGACTCTTGGGATAAAGTCTTAAGAGCTTAGAATTAATCCGACGAAGGTGAAATACCTCATGTATATATAAAAAAAGTCTCTATAAGACCAAACCAACACACATCCCAAGATGGTAGTGGATAGTGATAGATGGATCTCTGTCCTTGGTTGGCCCAAATAGTTTACTGTATTTTTCAGTTGGACATTTTCGTTTGTTTTCGGAATATTTTAGCTCAATTCACGTGCATTTACTTCAAAATTCTGGTCATAATTTGTCAAGAAAAGGGCTGTTCTTTTGTTTTAATAGGACGAGAGTCCAAGCACTCGAATTTGTGTTCATTGGCTCAGGAAAAGTTAGTGGATGAGTAATTTTCTTTTTCATGTTTTCAATTCAATTTAAGGTATGTTTCTTTCATAATAAAGTTGTTTAGAAGTGTACTTTATAATTCTGTTTTAAGAGGTAGGTTGCCTTTATTTTTTTCCCCCAAAGTCAGAAAGATTGGGACACCACATGCACGGGAAACAAGGATACAACATTCTATCTCCAACAGCAGTAAAAGAACGTGGCTTGACAGTCCAAATTAAGGAACAAGGACACTGATTATAAACATTCTATCTCCATTTTTTTTATTTTTTTGGAAAAGGAAAGACTTTACATAGCTCAGTTTCAACAAAGCAGGGATATGATAGTAAAATCTAATATGTACTGATGTCTAATTCCTAACATGGAAGAATTGTCTGATGCCATGACAAAAGGTAGTTTCAATGCAAACCTCATAGGAAAAAAGAAAAAGAAGAAAAACAGAGTCCCATGTCACCTTATGAATAGCCATCCCGTGCCAGAACTACCTTGTAAAAGAAAATGCATTAGCCTATCACAAAGGGGTCCTACAAGACGCTGGAGCAACAATTCTTTCAGTCAAGAGTTTCTTGGAAACTGAAACAACAGTCTCTTTTCCATTAAGTTACTAGAGCTTTTCCAGACTTATGGCAATAACTTTCCCAAGCTTTGTCTAGTCTGCCAGAAATCAGATAACTGAACTCGCCAAGGACAGCTCATGGAGTTCACTTAGCATCCACTCCTCCCCAGTTTGACCACCAAGGACTATAGCCCTTGTACCCCCAACAACACAGGTACTATGTCCCCAAGCAAATCTTGGTGGTCGACCAGGTACATTTAGGATTCTCCATGTAGGTTTCTCATCGGTTGGATCCAGAAGATACAGTTGTGAGGCAGAATGAAGACCTGCAACGGAGCCGCCAAAGATGAGGATTCTACCACCTGGGAGGCTCACAGCTACATGATCAAGTCTTGGAGGTGGAGCCACACCCCCTGGGTTTCCAGCACCAGGCATTCCACTCCCAGTCACACATCTCCAACACGGTTCATCCTCACTTAGATCCATAGTGAACACATCACTGGAACGGAACCGAAGGGGACCACTCTTAGCTAAACCTCCAAACATCAATATTTTCCTGCCACCGTAAACTGATAAAGTATGACCTAGACGAGAAGGAGGTGTCCATGCTACTGGTATTTCTCTCCAGACAGGTTTCTCCATTGACAGATCAAGCAGAAATGTGTCACTAAGAAGAACTCCAGAATCCGCGCATCCACCAGAAACGATCAACTTGGTGCCATCAAGTGTGCAGGAGCTATGCCATGATCGTGGAAGTGGTGGAGCTAATCCAGAAGCAGAAATCTCCCGCCAAGTTGGAGGTTTAGCATCCAAATTCAAAATAAAAACATCATTAAGCAAGCCTTGTCTTCCACAACCTCCAAACACCACCAAATTAGACCCATTAACACAAGATAGTGTATGACCCCAGCGTCCAGGAGGAGGTGAGCTCACCTGGACATGTTGCCACTCTGGGTTACTGGAGTTCAGATCCAACACAAAGGTGTCATTCATCGGTTGCATATTAACACCTTCCCCTCCAAAAAGGACAACCCTATTTCCGACAGCACAAGCACTGAAATTGCACCTGGAGGGTTCAACAGCACCTCCAACAGTTAGCTTTCTCCATGCTGCCACTTCAAGAGTTGTTAACTCTCTTGCCAGCCGCCCCCATCCTAGTCTTTTTGCACCAGGGACAGTCTCCAAGACACGAGTTGTTTCACAGCCCCAAGCATTCTGACAAACCATTCTCCAGAGGTCTTCATTCTTCGTCAGCTCATAAAATTGCCTACACACTAAACCAACTGAAGCAATATCTCTTGGAGTCAATCGTGAAAGTATCTTAAGAGACAGGACTTCATCGCTCAATTGCAGGATCCCACAAACTCCACGAGACACATTTCGGTCACCTACAGAAACATGGCGATAGGTTGAAAAGCCAGAATGAAGCCTATCTATCTTTGCAGCCTCCTTCACTGAAGAACCAGGTGCTGGGCCTAGATCAATATTCGTTTCTGTGAAGAACTGGATTCCAATAACATGAGTAATTGTATCATCATCTCCATATATGGAAGTAAGTCGCAACCTGTTCATAAGTGGTGATCCATCTTTTCGAAAGTTCAACAACTCTCCTTGGAATTCAATACCCTCCTCAAGACATCTTCTTATTTCTGAAACCAATGTAGAGTCCACCAATGGATGCCTTCTTTTAGCAAAGGGTCCTCGACATTGTAAGAATCGACTGTAAAATGGAGAAAGAAAGGGGAAAATAACAAACTTCTAGTCAGTACAATAATGGATCATCAAACCATTAGCATAATAACAACGTCGAGAGCATATCCAATAATGAATGTAATATGCAAAAGAAAGTAAGAGTTATGAGATATAGGACAGAGGATGATAATTGACAATAGTTCTCCTTTGAAATAGTCCAGTGGGACTAAGAGGACTAAAAAATTAGAATAGATAATGGGAAAGTTTAAGTTGCATTATGTCTGACTACAATACCAAACATAAAAATACAATAATTCATATTAGGCTGCCAACTCCTACAAAGTAAACAGCCAAAGGAAAGGTTGCATAGGAGCGAATAAAAGAAAAACCGAGAACCATTTGATTTCTCTCATTGGAATAAAGTTCCTTTCCTCTTTACAGATGAAATAAAATGAGGAAAACAAAATAATACAATTAAGTTGGAAAGACAACTCAGATGTAAAACTACATGGTCGAGGAGATAATCCAGCACATTCAAGAGCATCCAAGTATAAGTTTCAACATGAATTACAACTAACAGCAGTTTCCCCATTTGTTCAAAACCTAAATATCTCATGGTCAACGGCATTGTTCCCCAACACCACTAAATTCTCGCTCTATGCACAAATTTATTCAACAGGCAAATCCTCCACAAATGAACCACCCAAAAAGAACAGCAAAAAGAAGACGTCATCCAAGAATATACTCCACAACTACAGATCATAAAAACATGAGGAATTACAAGTAATAGAATGCCTAATGAAAGGATCTTAACCCATGCAAAAAATAACACAGAATTTGACAGCAATTGTCAGAATTGCTAAATGTTAGAAAAATACAAACAAGACAAGAATCCAAGTAATACGTAGCATAAATAGTTGCAGACTTCAATTGCAAAACTACATTACATACATTCAAAAGATCGGTACAACATTAATTGCACACAACTATCAAGTAGCAGATTAAAATAATTAAACCTGAGAAATCAATGCATACAGCATCAATTAAGTCAACCTTGGGGATAAACATTTCAAGATGCTTAGATAATGAAATATTTGCATTCTTTGGTGCAATAAGCCAATATGATCACAGATTCACAGATATGTTAAGTAATCAGAGTATTGCGTCTAGAGATTTTACATGCAAGTATCATTTTTGCACAGTTGTCCAGTAATTGTCCACAACTACAGTTGCTACTTAAAGTCAAAAGATAGAATTGCGAGCCAAGAGCTATGCCTACAAAGGTTTAGAATAGAATTGCGAGCCAAGAGCTATGCCTACAAAGGTTTAGAACCCCTAGCAGAGCATCTAACAAGGGGCCTGAATTTAACACTTCTTTTAGGATAATAATATAAGAGGAGAAGATTAATGAACACTGGACTTGTATGAAGCTAGACTGGAAAAGGCTCAAGAAGGCAGAAAAACTACAGTTACCAAAACCACCACAAAGATGTGATTTCAACAATATAGATAGGATTTCATTTTCTTGGACTGGGGAAACAAAAGCCACCACATCTAGTATGTGAACTAATCGAGCATTTCTTCCAGGCCCACAGTGGACGAGAGCCAATACAAATAACTCAAATTCCTGATTCATAACTACTCCATTCAAGGGATTGCAAGTCAACAATCTGCTGAACTTCCAGAAACTACTAAATAACATTGGAAAAAAAGTTGTCTAACCTCAAAAATAACTGACACGGAATCATGCCAAGAGCTACCTATATATTATCCAAAAAATAATTTTTTGTAAAAAGAACATTCAACTGTTATTGACCACTGTACTTTCAACAAGTCCATAAAATTTGATAAACATACACAAATACAGTGCCAAAAAACATAATTATTGCAAAATTCAACTGCATGTGTGAATTCTCTATACAGTAAGCTAATTGCGTACATAAAAAGGATGCTTCTGCATGTTATGTGGAACTAAGTGGGCGCTAGTTGGTAAACTTAAGGATCTGTGCATGTGTTTGATAATGCCTGTTTTGACAGTAAATTAAAAATATAATTCAAACTAACCAATAAAAAGCCACAGTTCACAATAAACTGATGTAGACCCTTCCACTCTTGGTGCGCATTGCTTGCTTAAGCACAACAGCAGTGTGGTTACCTAACTCTAAGTATTTCCCAATTACTAAGACCTTAATCTAACGACTAAGAATAACTTCCCTCAATTTAATCAAAACTGAAGCAGTTTCTCTAACATCTCTTTTCTCCCAAACTCCGTTCATATTGGACAAAAGGTTATCCCAGTTGATGTCCTAATACTCAGAAAAGAGAGAGCGAGACAGCAAATGCACCTGCATCCTTAAATAATTGAAACATTTTGAAACTAACAGCTCCATAATCCCTCACGATAAGCAGGTTAATATTGTATGCAAAAACCAAACCCACCAAATAGCCATAACTGTCTCCTAAAGATGTAATAGATTAGACCAGTCAATTTTAGGCTTTACTTGAACGAAATAAAGTACAAACTAGGATTAGAAGATGCAAAGGATCAGCAAAAACAGCAAAATGAGCCAAATTAACAAACTTTGCACAAAATAAATCGTCATTTCTCGCACTAATCATACAAAGCAAAGGGCTTTTAGAGAAATTCACACTGACCAATTACGGCCCAGCACTTCCTCAGCTCGATAACCAGTGACCATCTCAAAGACAGTGTTGACATAAATGATGGGATGGTCAGGCTCGAGAGCATCAGTGACCACGAAACCACATGGCGCTGTCTGGAGCAAGTTCTCGACGGGAAAGGGAAGCTGATCATGAGAGTCACCGCCGCTCGCGGGGTCGTCAAGCGAGAACTCCTCATCCTCATCGCCGCTCAGATCCGAATTGCTGTCCCACTCCATCTCAAAAGCTCAGCTGATGACAAAAAATATCTAACCCATGAAACCCACAAACGAAAAAAAACCAAAGGAACGAAAAGATCAAAACCCCAATAACAACAAAACTGAAAATATCGAGAAACAGAAGTTGCAGTCGAGTTTCTTTCTCTGTCAGATGGCGGTGAGAGAGACAATGAGTGGTGAGCAATGTTTGCGAAATTAGCTTATGTGTTTTGCTCTCTAGTTACGATATTGAATAGTTTTAGCTAAGTCGCAAAAATTGAAAGAGAGAAAAGAGAAACGGGTCGGGTCTCAAGCAGGTTTTGTCTTGATTCTCGCTTGAGGACGCATTCGGGTCACCGCCTTCGTTTGGTTGGGTTCAGGGTATTCATGGGTTAGGCTTCTGGGTCAAAATGGACTTCAGGGTTGCTGTAATAAGCTTTGATTTGTTTTCGATATTCGGAAGTGGGCCTCCAAACTTCTTAAACTTAAAATTTTCAAATATTTCTCTCGCCATATAATTTGTTTGAAGTTTGTAGTTAAAAGATTTATTATATATGATGTTTATAATTATACATTTTTTACGGATGACTATCTCAATCATGGTGATGAATCTCATACTATATTAACCAGTACCAAGTTGTACGTATCGTTCAGGAAACAGTTTCTGTATCTCCATCAGAGATGCGAGCATGACTGCGTATATCTTACCCTCTTCATACCCTGCTTAGGCAAAAATTTGAGTATGGTTGGTTTGATTTGATTAGGTTGTACGTATCGTACCAGCCAAAAAATGGTACAGAAGGTGATATTCTAGTATCAGATGTTTGTACCAGCTTGTTTCGTCTGACACTAGCCAGTACACTGGAAATTTTAAAAAATACAGGTGTTTTTCTGTAAAAAATCAAAAATTTTTACACCCTAGCTGATGTTCGCTATGTCTCTTCTCCTTCTTCCTCTCTTTTTTTTCTCTCTCACACTCTCACTCTCTTTCTTCTTCACCGTCGCCACCATTCCCTCTCCAGTAGTCCGGCGACCACCACCGCAACCAAGCAACAACCCGATACCACCAGCCCACCACTGCATCAATAACAGTCACGGAGTCTTCCCAAAGTCGCCAGATCTGAAATAGATCCATATCAAAACCTAACCCGACCCAACATTGAATTAGTTTTTGATTTTTTAGGTGTATTTTTTGCTCTTAAATTTGAAAAACAAATTCATTGTCTTTGGTTTTTTATGTATGTTTTGTAATAAAAATTGTTGGAAATTATTGGAATGAAAACTGTTGGAAAGTATTGGAAATGAAAATTGTTTATATATTTTTTTGTAATGGTTGAATTGAAATTGTTAGAAATAAAATTGTTATAGATTGTTGCAATTTGGAAATGGAAATTGTTGAAATTGTTGAAAATGCAAATTGTTTATTTATGTTTCATTATTTTGTGAATTGTAAATTTGTGATGGTTGAAATTGTTGGTTGTTGGCAATGAAATTGTTGGAAATTTGGAAATGGAAATTGTTTATATATGTTTTGTGATGTTTGAAACTTTAAATTGAAATTGTTCAAAATTGTTGGAAATTATTGGGAATGGAAAATGTTGGAAATAGAAATTGTTTGTATATGTGTTTGTAATGGTTGAATTGAAATTGTTGAAATTTAGAAATGGAAATTGTTGGACCTTGTTGAAAATGCAAATTGTTTATGTATATTTCATTATTTTGTGAATTATGTATTTGTGATGGTTGAAATTGTTGGTTGTTAAAAATGAAATTGTTGGTTGTTAGAAATGAAATTGTTGGAAATTTGGAAATAGAAATTGTTTATGTATATTTTGTGATGTTTGAAACTTCAAATTGAAATTGTTCAAAATTATTGGAAATGGAATTATTCAAAATTATTGGGAATGGACAATGTTGGAAATGGAAATTGTTTATGTATGTTTTGTAATTGATTGTATTGAAATTGTTAGAAAATGTTAGAAATAAAATTGTTAGAATTTGGAAATAGAAATTGTTTATGTATGTTTTTTGATGTTTGAAACTTTGAATTGAAATTGGAGAAAGTTGGAAACATAAATTACCCTTTCTTTCCATTTAATCAATATGTAAAATATGTTGAATTATTTGGTAATATATATATGTGGGCTATAGTAAATATTTATAATAGATAATGTGTGAAAGTAGTGATGTATATGCGTCCAAAAGGAACTTTTTTTTCCAAACTGTGAACATGTTGTAGGCTAAACCTAACCACTGAGACTTATTAATGTCCATTAAAAATCCTAAAAGCAACTTATATATTTAAGAACCAAATATAGAATGGTGGATATAATATTATATTTGTTAGAAATGAAAAGAAGATTCAAAGGTTTGAATAAGAAAAGAAAACATTTCCAAACGAAGTAATATCCTTCAACTTGATCCTCATGTTATGCATGTATCCTTCAACTTGATCCTCATGTTATGAATAGATGTGTATGAACAATTATATAAGATATGTCATTCATTATTTGGTGATTATGTAAATCATACCCCTTAACTTGATTATCATGTTTGCAACTTTGAATCGAAATTGTTCGACATTGTTGGAAATGAAAATTGTTTATGTATGTTTTATGTAATTATGTATGTTGAATAATTGAAATGTTTGTTTTTGACTTATGGTGAATTGTGTTCGATGAAATTGAATTACATATGATGTAATCATACACAATAAGTTATATTATATAAGATGGCCACGCGTATTGTGTAATGAAATTATGTGTTTTTTATTTTGATGTATGCATTCGTTTACTTTTTCAAATAAATAAAAGGAAGTTCAAGTACTCTTCATCAAACCACTTCAAGAAGATACAGTGATCTCACTTGAGCTCATGTTGTATTGGTTCCCAGTATGAGGAATTATACTATTTGCTTGTTTTATAACAAGCATTTGAAAGGTGGAGGGATAACCTGATTAAAGAAGCATTTAGCTGGGGATAAAGGAAATATGAAACCTTGTAAAAAAGTAAGCCATGATGTGAAGTGGTAGATGAAAACTTTGCCTAAAAAATATCAACATGAGAAAGATAGTAGGGAAAGGTTGAAATTTGAAATTTGAAATTGGTAGTGGAAGTTCGTTTACTAGCTGTTGTGATGATTGTAGAAATATTGAAGGTGGTAGTGGTAGTAGTAGTGCTAGTGTTCCCTCCCAGACCCAGCAAGAAGTGAATGTTACACCTGGACCTGATGTTAGAAAAAGTAGAAGGCAAGTGACTAGTTTTTTTGCACCACGAATAACTCCTGGAGCCCAACCTTCAATTCATCGTGCAATGCAATTAAGAGATGCGGCTTACAATGTCAACATGACAGTAGCTAGATGGTGGTATGATATAGGTTCATCATTTAATACTTCCTAGTCTTACTATTATCGACCTGTGTGGATGCAATAGTATGGTCCATGATACAAAGCTCCTTTGATTTATGATTTAAGAGAAAAACTTTTGAGTTGCTCACTTTTTAAAATTAAAAGTTATTTGGCAGAAAGAAGAGTGAATTGGACTACTTTTGGGTGTTCAATCATATGTGATGGTTAGACAAATAGGAGACAAGAGCCTATTATTGATTTTTTGATTTATTCTGCAAATGACTCAATGTTTTTGAAGTCTACTGATGCATCTAGCCTTATTAGAAATACTGATACTTTATTTAAAATATTTGATGAAGTTGTTAATGAAGTAGGGCCAGAAAATATTGTTCAGTTCATTACTGACAATGATTCTGCTTATAAAGCGATAGGAAGTAAGTTACAGAATAGGTATAATTCTTCTTTTTTGGACTCCTTATATTGCACATTGCATTGACCTAATGCTAGAGAATATAGGGGATCCTAAATATTTTCTTATTATTGAAGAGACTCTGTAGAAAGCTACAAAGGTGACCAAGTTCATCTATAATGGTACATGGGTGTTGAATTTAAGGAGAAAGGAATTTACCAATAGTAGGAATTTATGTCGTCCTGCTGTGACAAGATTTGCAACAAATTTTTTTATCACTTCAGTCTTTTTTTTTATAAAGAAAGAGTTAAGATAAATGTTTACAAGTGATAAGTGAGTTACATCTCAATATGCTAGCTCTAATGCTAGATTGGAGGTTTTTAGCATTATACTGGAAGATAGAGAATTTTGGCCTCAATATCAATTTGTTATCCAAGTTTGTGAGCCTTTGGTAAGGGTGCTTTGCTTGGCTGATAATTAAGAAAAGCCAACAATGAGTTATTTTTTTGATGCCATAGAGAGGGCGAAGGAAGCAATCAAGGCCAATCTAAAATGTAGGCCTTCTTTGTAGACACCCTAGTAGACACCATATCTTGCAATCATCAATGAGAGATGAGAAAGGCAACTTTTTTCTATATTTTTTACAGCTGGGGCATTTTTGGATCCTAGTGTCTATTTAAGACCAGATTTTACAAAGAAAGCTGAAGTTAATAGAGGAATGCTATTCATTATTACAATAATTGTTAGCCATAAAATGATGCAAGATCTCTTGAGCTCACAAATGAAGCTTTATAAGTAGTCTTTTGAGAATTTTGGAATGTCAATTGCTATTCGAAAAAGAGCAAAACTTTCTCTAGGTATTAGCTGTTTTCTTTTTCTTATTTGTTGAAAATTAATTCACTTTATTTTGTTTATAATGCTACTTTTGTTATCTTATGACTTACAGTTTCTTGGTGGAATTAATTTGGAAGTAGTATTCCAAAATTACAAACGTTTGCAATTCGGATTCTAAGTTAATGTGTGAGTGCAACATGCTGTAAATAGAACTGGAGTACATTTGAATTCATCTATTCCAAGAAAGGGAATAGATTGGAGCACAAGAGATTAAATGACTTGGTATTTGTTCGTTACAATTGAAAGCTTCAGGAAATGTATGCTATTATTATTATTATTATTATTATTATTATTATTATTATTATTATTATTATTATTATTATTATTATTATTATTATTAATTTTGATATAATTTTCTAATAATTAAAATTCATTGTTTACTAGGATTCTTAATAACACAAGTAGTTCATCAGATCCAATTTTCATTGATAATATCGATCTTTTGGTAGAATAAGTTTCTAAGGAATCGGGTTTGGTAGACATGAATGACTTGGAAGATAATCTTGGATGAGAAAGCATTGGCATGTCATTTAGTGCATTGAATTTGAATGATGATGATGATAAGGCTCTTGTCAATAATGAGGATTTTGTACCAAATGATAATAGGGGTCAGTGCAGTTATAATAGGTATCCTCTCGTAAACGATTGAATGAAGTTTCAAGTTTTTTTCCTCTTTTTTAAATTTTACTTATATTTGATGTATATGTTGAATTTTTTATATGTAAAGTAATTGTAAATCTTTTTATTTCAAGTTTTACATCTACTTGTTTCTTCATCACAAACTCTTGTTGTAAACTATAATAATTTAAGAGTCAAGGATATTATTTGTTCTTTTTATTGGATGTTTTGATGTAATTATTATTTATTATATGATGATATTGTAATATTTTAAATACTTTGTATTGTTCTTAATTTTATATTCGTATGATGATGATTACCTTTTTTATATTAGTTGTGGTTATTATTTATATGTGAAATATCTGAAAATTACTATTATTTCATATTAATTATGGTTATTATTTATGATTATGATTTTTGGAGACATGGTTAATGTAAACTTGTAAAGTATATAGTACACCTGTACAATATGAAAATGGATTATTTTGCAATTTTTTTAAAAAATAGGACCTATTTCATAAATTTTCAGAAATTACCCAAAGTGGTACCTAATATTGACCGATACTGGTACAGTACTATACCAAAACCCAATTCAATACTAGGGATGGTACGGTATTCGCAATATTGATCTCAATATTTGCCATGATAAGGCTCAGCCAATATCTTCTAAAATTGAAATGTGTTGACTTGTAAGAAAATAGCATTGGAAGATGTTTGACACTGACACTAAAATTACTAAAGTTTGACTTATAGTAAGAGAGAGTTTATGAAGTGGAGAAGAATGATATATCTCGACTTGATTAAGGGTCTCCCTTTTATATTAGAGGTTTTAGGTTAAGGGATAGAGAGATTTGCGCATGTGCTTGCATTTGAGATGAAGTAAGTGCTGGGAAATCGAGATAGAATCAGATCCCGACCGCAATGGAATAATTATGAAACTTATTTATTTTGGTTTCTCAAAAATCACGATCACTTTAATTCTATAAAATGATTAGCATGTAAATTATAATAAAACATGAATTGTAATTCATACCTTATTCTGAAGCTTGATCCTTATCTTGTCGAATTGCTCAAACTGTTTCTGAAATCGACTCATCCACCATAGCCACACAAGTATTTGACCTCTAATGATATTCGTTGAACATATTGAGAGAACTCTGTTACTTTTACAAAGAGAGTTAAGCAAGAAATGCCAAGTCTATTAGAACTTAAGCCCATTCATAATAATTCTAATTAAATCCTAATTATTCCCAAATATAAGATATTGATCCTTATTTATTTAATATCTCATACATAACTTGTAAAATTTCATCAATTTAAACCCAAATAAGATAAGTATGATCCAACATCCATGACCTTAAAAATGTTTTATCTAAAAACATATGCAACAAAATTCATCACCAAGTAAAAATAAACTAAAATTATTACTAAAGATCCTAAAATCTACCAAATTAAAGCAAAAACATCTAAATCATTTGATTGCATCCAAGTAAATGCTTCTTTTATATGGACTTGGCCATTAAGTCCTTCACCCTAGTGGCTCCATAAAATTCTTTTACAAGTCAATGATTTATTAGCCTTTCATTAGTAGCTTATCTTCTTATATAGAACTTAAAAGAAGAAGAGATATTAATGGGACAAGTATTATTATCTCTTAAATATATACAAATCAAGTCAGAAGATAATTGCTTCAAATCAATTCTGAGTGCTTCTTTAGTAGACATTAGGGATTCAGGCTTTCCTTCTCCTAAGTCCTAGAAAACTTGAGAAAATTAAGGTCTATAACCCTCACTTTCTAACTAAAAAGCATAATTAGTAAAGTTAGAATTCTCCTTTCTTCTTTAATTCCTAAAGCTAAACATGCTTCCAAAGGAACATAAGTAACTTTAAGTAAGTCATCATGTATAATAGAATGAATAATATCCATTTTATAATAAGTGTCATTAAGGAAATCCCTTTTCAAGCCTTAAACATATTGAACACCATTTTTTCATTGCCTATCCTAAATGTCAACTTACCTTTAGTCACATCAATTAGTGCCCCTTTAGTAGTTATGCCTGCTCTCTATAAAATGATGGGAAATTTAATATCATACTCTTTTTCCATTACAAAAAACTTTGTAAGAAAGTTTAGTTTTTCTACTTTAACACATAGTTCTTTTATTACCCTAAGTGGGTATCTAAAAGACCTACCAATTAGTTAGAGTGACAAAGTTTTAGGTTTGAGTTATCCTATTCCAAACTTCTTGAAAAGAGATAAACTCATAGTTAATACTTGTACCTAAATCATATAATATTGAAAACACCAAAATGACATGAAAAATAAAACTCCCTAATCCTTTAACTTTGATGGTTGTTTATGTTGTAAGATTCCACCACAATCCTTTGTTAAAGGTCATATAACATACTTATCAAGTTTGTTTTTTTAAAAGAAAATATCCTTCAAAAAATTTGAGCTAATGCTTTAATAAATGGGTTGTTGATGTGTAACTTCCAAAAAATATCTAAAAATTTCTTTAAGTCACCCTCATCCTTCCTCTTTTTTAACCTCTAAGGGTATAAAGTTAGTGGAATATATAGTTTGATAGTGGGTTTAGGCATCAGTGAGCTAATTGGTTCACTTATACCTCCAAATTATGAATGTATGCAGAATTTGACTGTATCACCTTATCAAGTCTACTGATATGAGACTCAAGTTATCCAAGTTATCCAATTTACATATATTTCTTAAGCATCTCTTCCATTCCTTTTTCTTGTGAAGATAATGGTTATTGATGTTGAGGTCTTTATTAGAACCCAGATGGTTTTATAAGTCTACCTGCTCTAACTTCTTGTTCCTTTTAAGAGAAATTTATAATGTTTCTCCATCTAAGGTTGTAAGCATTGAATAAAGGATCATTTTTTATTACTAGTTTTCGTTTATAGGCAGCCATGAAGTTTATGAATTCATAGTAATTTGAATTGGGCTCCATATTTATGTATTCATAAAAAAAGATGCCTATTTATTCGATACGGATAATGTGCCTCCATATTGCTCATCTCTTGGTTCAACAATATCTTTATATATTTAAAAATCTTTAAAACTTGCAATGCCAAGTCTAAAGACACTTGGACCTTATAAAGAGAAACTTTTGATTTTTTTCCCTTACAACATTGGTTAATAAGTACTTAACCAAAGTTTTTAATGATTTTTAAACTTATTTAGTAGTTTATATATATATATATATATATAT
>JAOTAY010000190.1:15673252-15705251 GCA_025629805.1 Erythroxylum baracoense | reverse complement strand
GTTTATTCTGATAGCCAATTATCTTAACCGGTTCTTCAACATAACTCAGGTCACTAGAAACTTCAATTTCCTGAGTCGGTATCACATGAGTTGGATCTAATTGATATCTCCTAAGCATACTGACATGAAAAACATTATGTATCTGTTCCATTTCAGAAGGTAAGGCTAACTTATAAGCAAGTGGCCCAATTCGTTCAATTATCTCATATAGACCAATGTACCTTGGGCTTAACTTGCCCTTCTTACCAAACCTCAACACACCTCACCAAGGTGATACTTTTAGAAATACTTTATCTTCCACCTGATATTCCAAATCTCGCCTATACTGATCCACATAACTCTTCTGTTGGTCTTGTGCCATTTTAATTCTACTTCAGATCAACTTCACTTTATCAACAGCATCCTGAATTAATTCCGTGGCTTCGACAATCCTTAGACCCTCTTCATCCTAATATAAAGGCAAACAAAACTTCCTGCCATACAATGCCTCATAAGGAGCCATATCGATACTACTGTGATACTGATTCTTATAAGCAAATTCAATAAGAGCTATATACATGTCCCATGCTCCTTGAAACTCCAAAACACAAGCTCTGAGCATATCCTCAATAATCATAATAGTCCTCTCACTCTGACCATCTGTTTGAGATGAAATGCAGTGCTGAAATTCAGCTTGGTACCCAAAGCTGCCTGTAAGCTACCTTAAAATCTTGAAGTAAATCTGGGATCTCGGTCCAATACAATGGACACTAGAACCTCGTGTAATCTCACTACTTCATTCACATATTTCTGAGCTAACTGATCTAGTGAGTTACTCTCTCTCATTGGCAAGAAATGAGCCGACTTGGTCAATCTATCAATAATGACCCAAATGGCATCATGTTGCCTTGGAGTCTTTGGCAAACCTATTATAAAATCCATCGTGATTGTCTCCCATTTTCACTCTGAAATAGGCAATGATTGTAACTCACTAAATCGGGACTGATGCTCTGCTTTGATCTGTTGGCAAGTTAAACACTTAGCCACATAGTTAGCCACTTGCCTTTTTATCCCTGGCCACCAGAAAGATTGCTTCAACGTGTTATACATCCTAGTAGTACCAGGATGTATAGTATAAGTTGCCACATGTGCTTCCTCCACAATCTCCTTCCCCAGATCCTCAACATCGGGTACACACAACCTCTGTTTCAACCACAATATATCATCTCTCATTTCAAATTTGGAATCTGGATTCACTTTCAACTTCTTAATTAACTTCACAATCTCCGGATCTTTACACTGGGCTTTCCTGATTCTCTCATATAATACTGGTCTCAGCTTCAGTGTAGCTATCATGTCTCATCTTATCCCAATTTTAACTTAACATTTAGTGCTCTTAATTGAACTAGGTTAGGCAGCCTCGATATTTGTAATTGAGCCACACTGCTATTTGACTTCCTACTTAATGCGTCTGCTACCACATTAGCTTTACCAGGATGACACTTAATTATACAATCATAATCTTTCAACAATTCTATCCACCGCTTCTGTCTCATATTTAACTCCTTTTGACTCAACAGATATTTCAAACTTTTATGATCAGTAAATACCTGAAAAGTTTCACCATATAAATAGTGCCTTCAAATCTTCAAAGAAAATACTACTGCAGCCAATTCCAAATCATGAACCAGATAATTAAACTCATGAGACCTCAACTATCTTGATGCATATACTATTACCCTTCCATACTACATTAGTACACATCCTAACCCTTGGTGTGAACCATCATTGTGCACTACATACCCTCCAGATCCAGATGGAATAGCTAACACCAGCGCTATAGTTGACTGATGCTTTAGGTCCTCAAAGCTTCGCTGACAATCATCATTCCACTTGAAAAGTTCATTCTTTCTCAGAAGCTTTGTCAGAGGGGCTGAGATAAGTGAAAATCCCTCTACAAACTATCTGTAATAACCAGCTAATCTAAGAAAACTTCGAATCTTTGTCACATTTCTTGGAGCTTCCCACTTCATCAGTGCTTCTATTTTCTTTGGGTCTACTTGTATACCTTTTCCAGACACAATATGACCCAATAATATTACTTGATCAAGCCAAAATTCACATTTACTGAACTTGGCATATAACTATTTCTCTTCATTATTTGTAGAATCAATCTCAGATATTCTACGTATTCCTCGAATGCACCAAAATATCATCAATAAACAAAATCACAAAGTGATCTAAATAAAGTTGAAATACCTTATTCATTAGGGCCATAAAAACTGCTAGGCCATTAGTTAATCCAAATGGCATCACCAAAAACTCGAAGTGCCCATATCTTGTTCTAAATGCACTCTTTGGTACATCAGTCTCAGCTATTTCCAACTGAGAATATCTCAATCTCAAATCTAGCTTTGTGAACACCTGAGCTCCCTACAACTGATCAAGCAAATCATCAATCCTCGGTAATGGATACTTTTTCTTAACTGTCACCTGGTTCAACTGTCGATAATCAATACATATTCTAAGAGTTCCATCCTTCTTCTTCACAAATAATACTGGGGCTCCCCAAGGTGACACACTGGGTCTAATAGAAACCTTATCTAACAACTCCTATAACTGGATCTTCAGTTCCTTCAGTTTCACATGTGCTATCCTATATGGAGGAATTGATATAGGAGCGGTACCTGGAACATGATCAATAGTAAACTCTATCTCCCTTTCTGGGGGTAATCCCGATAGTTTAGTAGAAAACACATCTAGAAATTCCCTAACAATAGGAATATCCTGAATGGTTTGTTCATTTCGAGTATCAACTACATGGGCCAGATAAGCCTCACATCCACCTCGAATCAATCTCAAAGCACTCATGAATGAAATTAGTCGGACTGGCACTGCCTGACCAACTCCTCGAAACACCACTCTCGGTTGATTAGGGATTCAAGAACTACCTGCTTAGAATAACAATTCATCACTGCCCTATGAGCAATGAACCAATCCATGCCTAAGATGAGGTCTATCTCTCTCAACTACAATATGATCAAATTAGCTTCTAACTCTGCTTGATCAATCCGAACTAGGCACCTTTTACATACCTCACCAATCACTCTTGTGCTACACACTGGAGTACTTACCACTAAACCAGTATTCAACATTTCTCTCTTACAATGTAATCTAGATGCCAGATGCGGTGTGATGAATGAATGTGTAGATCCTGGATCTACCAATACAAATGCTTCAAAATTAAAAACATTCAACACACCTGCTACCACATCAGGGGAGTTATGCGCCTCCTGTCTGGTAATGACATAAACCCTGGCTTGAGACTGCGGCTGGTTATTGCATACCTTGGTCCTGAAACTGGTCCCTGCTGACTGAGTTCTGCCTCTACCTTTACCTCTATGTCCAAAATTGATAGCTCTACTTTGCTGTACAATTGTCTCAGTCACTTTTCCTCCTTTCATTATAGACTGTGGTCCTAAAGTCTGGGGACAATCTCTGATCTGATGCTCCATAGAGCCATAACAGAAACAAGCTCCCAGTAACCTCTAACACCAACCACCATGCTTCTTACCACAATATTCACAATCAGGCATCTGTTATGACTGTCCTCTTTACACTGATCCAGATCCTCCACCTCTATATGTCTGAACAAATCTACCTCTTGGTTTAAATCCTAATTGTCTCGATCTAGTTTGGAATCGAGATGATCTATTCTAGCGTTTACTGAAGTTTTTGCCAGAATTAGCCAAATATTTAACCTGACTCTTCCCTTTAAACTCTTGTCTGTACTCTCCCTGACCATCTTTTAATAACTGCTCAATTCCGAGTGAGGCTGCTCACAGTTCTGTGAAACTATCTAAATTAGAAAGAGCTAGCATTGTTCTGATCTCCATGTTCAACCCATTCTCAAACCGTCTACATTTGTCTTCTTCAATTGGGGTCATTACAGTTGCATACCTCATTAACTCATTGAATCTTATCTCATATTCTGCCATTGTGAGTCTGCCTTGCTTCTGATCTATAAATTCTTTCGTTTTTCTATCCAGATAAATCTTAGGCATATAATTCTCTTTAAATGCCCTCAGAAAATCTTCCCAGGTTAAACCACAAGGTTTGGTGGTACTACCCGGAATAGTCTTCGACCACTGGTATCCTGGACCTTCTAACAGTGAGACTGCATAGTCGAACCTCTCATCAGCCTTACAATCTATTTGATCGAACACTCTTTCAATTCTCTCTAGCCACCCTTCTGCCTCAGCAAGGTCGGTACTTCCATAGAAGTCCACAGCCTTCTATTTTCTCAGATTATCATATCTTCTTTCTTGCCTCACCAGAATTCTCAGAGGCATTTGTGCAAACTTAGGTATAGAGGACTCCCTATTGACTCCTACAGACTTTATGTCAACTGACTCTCCAACTTGATCTCCTATGGCAAATGATCTATAACTAAAATAGTTGGGATTATTATCTGAATCTCTTACTTAAATCATGTCTTAATGTCTATATATGTCCCTATAGATGCCAAACCATGCTCTGGAACCAAAAACTTGTAACATCCCACTACCAAAAATTACATACCGAAACACCCTGAGGATATTCCAGTATATAATCTATAATAATGGCGTGTTAACTATCACACCTTCACTTATAATATGGTAATATATCCAACTCAATCATGGCATCAACTATTTATGTAAAAGTCACAAAACACAATAATTAAAAACCTCAACTTGTCATTGCAATAATCCATAGTAACTTACAAACCTTTATAACAAAATTTCTACAAGACATAAGTAAATTACTTGAAAACAAAAACAACTCCTCAAGTGCCAGCTAACAGACCTTTGATCCATAACTTAATCCCAAAAAGTGCTTCTGATAATCTTAGAATCTAAGTCTTCAGTCTTGTACCTGTAAAATCACAATGCAAATTTTGGATGAGTTTTTACAAACTCAATGAGAGACCCATCATTAATGATCTCACTCCAGGCACACATAGATATCATATAACAAATCAGATTCACAACATTTTCTATCAAAATAAAGCATAAAGTATGTCATACAATTCACATACCTTCTTTTAAAATTTGAGCACCCAATCAATCACAACTTTAGAAATAATTCACATTCATAAATTTCATAATCATAATATTCAAATTCAGATGCATATGAGACTCTTGATTCATTATTATTTTTTATGACCGAGTGCCTTTTAGATACAAAACAGATACTAGACCATTGGGCTCAGTGAGAACAGAAATCATGGAGCGGCGCTCTACATGTAGAATACTAAGCTTATCGCTCTGTCAACTGGCTACTCTAGTCACAATGCCTTTATCTGAGCATACATTTTATGAAATGCATTAAATAACATAATATTCCATGAATGGCATTCATATATGAAGCACAGACAGAATCTCATAATTCATTGGACCTCAGTTTGACATTCAACTTTCGTTGCGCATTCCAAATTTAGAGGCAACATATTTCATTTAATTGTCAGATGCAAGTATAACACTTCTAATACATTCACGACTATTAAACTTCTCGGACCTTTAAGTCCGAAATTTATATTCAAATCACAAACAGTTCAATAACTAAAAAGTAAGTAGAATAAATCAAACAATCAATCCTAGGAAGATCATTTAGGTTGACACACAGATGCTCCTTTTAGCTTATTGGCTTGAAGTCCCGGCAACACTTGGATGCAGTCGCTCAATGTGATCCCCTATAACGTATCATACATACACATATCACAATTTTGCACAATTATGAATTTATAAATGCACATTTATGTATACTGAATATTTACAATGCATGTTCATGGTAAATTTCGGGTTCTTTATTCAATTTCTTGTCACAATGTTCATTCATACCATAATACTCAATTGATCAATCTAGATTTGTCCAAAAACATAATTTCGGATCTACTTTGCATGATTATTGACATCAGAAAAATGAAGTAATTTGGTAACACTTCCTTCTGTAAAATTGTTCTCCCATGTCTTAAGTTGCTAATGACTCTAAGATCATCTAATTTTGTTTAGTATTCTAGGAGTTATGCTCACAATATCACAGACTAGGTATAATTGAACTTTTGGCTAGTTCATGATCATACCCTCAAATTATACAAGTCATATCTTTCAACTCAGTTATCCAAAAATTACAAACTTAATAACAATTGAAAGATAAGAGAATTAAATACAACTTTCGTGAAGATAATTTTGTCTAATTCAACTTCTATCAATACAGTTTATTCAATATCAACAGGATATGATTTCTGCCTCAGGTAGTACTATAGCCTCAGTCAAGACTCAATTTTGAGCCAGATTTTGAAATGCTTAGAGATAGAACTAAACTTATAATTCTTACAAAACGTTGTATCTGTATGACTCTACTTTAATGTGAATTAAGAATTAACTCATTTAAAAATCTATAGATCAAGATATACTCAAAATAGCGAAGCATGTTTAATGAAACTATTCCTGTTCACTTCCTCATTTTCATCCTAAATTCATCAATCAAATATTTCCTGAATGACTTAAGATGGCTATATTTTTTTTTGAGAGGAAGAAAAATGTGTTATGAGTTTTTTGGTTCAAAAATCAAGTCATTTGGAGTTCGGAAGAAGAAGTTATAGCCAAAAGAATGAAGGATGTTCAAAACTGTCAAACAGCATTGTGCACTACCTTTTATTCCAACTTCTTTCCAGCTCTTCCCAAAATAGACCTTCGGGTCAATCTTTCATGGTCATTTTGACAAGGAATAGGAAAGATTTAGGCAACACATTCTTCTCCAAAATTGTTCCCTAATGGGTTAAGTTTATAATGAAGCTAATTTCATGCAATTTCGTTTAGTATTCTGTAAGTTATACTAAAAATGATACAAACTATTCCCAAACTACGGTAGACTCCCAAAGTCAACTTCAAGCTAAATTTTGAAACTCTTAAAGATAGAATTAAATTTCGATTTCTTCATAAACAATGTAGTTGTTTGTCTGTAGTTTTCTCTGATGTTCATAGATCAAGTTATGCCCTAAATACAGACATATGTTCAGTGAAGTATTTCATATAACATACTCCAGCTCACTTCAAACTTTCATCTGGTTATTCATATCTCCGAATCTACTTCCCTTCACCACCCACACATGCATCAACAGCATTTAAGCATGCAAAAATCCACAAGCACGAAAATGTACTCTAATTACCCATGCATCCAATAAAGGCATTAAAACATGCATAAAACTTACTTGACTAGGTTTCTCTCTCTCTTCTCTCTCTTAAGAACTTTTTCCAGAACTTAAAAGAGCAACAAGCTGGTTTCGGTGGATGAAGCAAAGGAAAAAAGAGTGAAATAAGTAAAATCCCAAATGGTTGAAGGGTTGGAAGTGTTTTACGTGATGGATGAGTAGGAAGAGAGATGTGTCTTTGATGAAGGAAAGCAAGAAGGAAGATGGTGATGGAGAATTTCGAAGAAGGCAAAAGAGAGCTGCAGAAAATTCTTCCTTGCCTAACAAAAATGTGACTTAGGTGGCTTAACTTAACTTTGCCTCATGTCCCTAATGCATGTCTTGCATTTGTCATCATGTGAAGCTACCAAATGTCACTTAGCTATTGCTCCACTTGTCACATAGTAATTTGTCCAATTGTCACACGTTCACTAGTCCACTTGTCACACTTCTATTTGTCTCTTATTTCTATATTTTTTCTTAGTCCAAAATACTCCAAATTTTCAATAAATTTCCAAAATATTCAAAATGCCTCCAAAAATGCAAAACAAATTCTAATACACATCAATTCAATGTTTAAAACAATTAATCCATAATTCTCTGAAAATTTTGAAATAATAACTATTATCATTATTTTAATACACACTAATTTAATTATCCAAAATTCACACTTTAATCACATTAAAAATGCACTTATACTCGAAAAAATGTCAATGAATGCATGTACAATTATTTCATGAATGACAACATTATTCACGTGTATGTGTATGCCATATAGTGTATGAAATGCATTTCTAAAGTCCTAATAAATTCTTATTTGTAAAGCATCCTAGAGTTTTAACCCTAATCATGGGATGTTACACAAACTTCTCAGAGAACTGATGGTCCTGAATTATCATAATATTATCGCAGAAATTCCCAATTCACAAATGTCCATAACCAATTCATACTACATAAGCCTTTAGAACTCATTCATTCATGATCACACCAAGCAATTCAACATTGTATTCATCATTATTAAACTATACATCCTTTATATTATCATCTCCATTAATAATGCATAATTAAGCTAACTATTACTCAAGTACAT
The DNA here is from genome assembly GCA_025629805.1 of Erythroxylum baracoense. NCBI lineage: Eukaryota > Viridiplantae > Streptophyta > Magnoliopsida > Malpighiales > Erythroxylaceae > Erythroxylum > Erythroxylum baracoense. The sequence continues at coordinate 15,696,951 of JAOTAY010000190.1, read as the reverse complement.
CGAATACCAATTTAAGTTCAAACGTACCTTAAACAAGTCCATTTAAGTCCTATTATACCAAATAAATTAACTGAACCTTGTATAGTTCATCAATTTCACAAAACCCCATTTTTTCATCTTCCTAATCATTTCCCACAATTGTGGGATAAGTGACCTGAAACCTTCAAACAACTGTTTTCACTGGACAGGTTTTTGGATTAGTTTTGTATGGCTATTTTGACCTAGAAATTGACATTTTTAGACAGTATGTTCTTTTAAACAAATGTGCCTCTATGTATTAAGTTTCAAAGTAAATAAATTTAATTCAATTTGGTTCATTATCCAAGAGTTATGCCCAAAATACTACAAACTACTCTCAACCATGAACAACAACTAGAACTCAACTTTAAGCTAAATTTCCCTTAATGATAGAAATAAAATTCTACTCCTTCATGAAAGTTGTAGATAAATTTATCTAGTTTAATATGAATTTAAAATAATCCCATTATGAGGTGTGCAGGTCAAGATATGGCTAAAATACCAATGCCTATTCAATGGAACCACTCCTTCTAATGAGTATCCAATATGTATCAAGTTTCTAACCATAATTCTTCATTACTTTAGTACTCATTTTATCCACTTCAAACATCAAATAATACATGTTCTATCATGATACCAAGCTTAGTACTCCCTTACCTCTTTAAACTTTAAGATGCAACTCCAAAGATCAAGCCAAACTAATCCTTCTAAGCAATCAACATATATCTACGTTTAACGTGCAAATTTCAGCATTAACATAACAATAACATAGAAAATTGGTAGAACCTTTTTCTAGATTTAGTAGCTTACCAAAATTCAAGTGATGACAATCCAAAGTCCAGCAAAATTATAGAAGTTAGAGAGAAAATGGGAGTTTTCAGTGGAGAGAAGGAAGTAAGGTGACAATTGACAAAGTTGGATTTACTCCAGCAGAAACTTGCTTCATCACCAACAAGGTGTCACTAGCTTAACATGCCACTTAACAACAAAGCATGAAGCCCATTTTCCCATCATTTAAGCTGCCATTTGTAACACTTCAATTAGGCCACATGTCCTCCTATTATGCTGCCAAATGTTAATGCATAAACTATGCCAAATGTCACTCATTCATAGGCTTAGTCATTCTAATTTTCATGTACCAACTTAACTTGCCACATGACAATTTTTCTAGTCCAAATTGTACTTTCAAATACCTTAATTCTATAATGGTTTCAATCCATTCCAAACCACTAAATATGATCCACTTGACCAAAAATTTAAGTCATATGTCTTTCATATTCTAATCATAGCACAACTCTAACTCCTATCACATATGTACTTTTATAAACATGTCTTATTTCAACTAAGGTGTACTTTGGGGCCTTACACATGGGCTAGCCACAAAGAAGTAATAACCCTTACTCGAACACTTATAATCCAGGGTGGAAAAACCACCCGAATCAAGCAAGCCTGTAAGGACTTTCTAGATTTTAGCAAGATCAAATTGAGTAGATAGAGAGGAAAATGGACAAGCTGATGGATGTTTTAGGCTCTAAATTGGCAACTCAAGAAGAGAATCTGAAGAGAATATTTACCAGTCAGGAGAAAAGTCAGAAGAGGATGGAAGCAAAGTTTGACTAGATTGTGAAGAATTATGCCTCATTCATCCACGCTTTGGAGGTTCAGGTAGGTCAACTTACTAATGCTTTATCTTCTAGAAGTGTAGGTAGTCTACCAAGTAATACTGAGCTCAACCCAAAGAAATGGATCATGGCCATCACTTAGACCTAGGAAAGAAAATTGAACGTGTGAAGGATGACGGAGACAACAGAGAAGGACAAATAATTTTGGAAGTCCTTCCAAGTGAGCTCGTAATTGAGCTAATCAAGGAGCCTCAACCTGAAATTCTATACCTTATTCTTGCTTAGCAGAAGTCAAGTTCAAGTAGAGCAACAAGGAATTTTAAGAAGGTTGAATCAAACAAGATAGAGGATATAACGAATCAACTATAAACAAAGCTTACGTTAAAGGAACTAGTCAAGCAATAGGTGAAGGAGCATATAGAAAAAGGAAATCCTAACATAGCACAGAAGAAAGAAGACCCAGGGGATTTTTTCATTCATTGTAGTATCAATGGAGATAATATAGCCAGGGCATTCACGGATGTAGGAGCAAGTATCAATAAGATACCCTACACTTTTAGTCAGAAGTTGAGGTTAGGAGAGTTAGGGGCCACAAAGATATTAGTGAAAATAGTCGACAAAACAGTGCACCAACTGAAGGGGATTATTAAGAACATGTAAGTACAAATTGATAAATTTATCTTCCCTGCAGATTTCTATATACTGGATATTGGAGAAGATGCAAAAACCTCTATGGTCCTTAAACTACCGTTCCTAGTTACTTCTTATTCGATAATTGACATTGATAGGGGTGAACTAACTCTGAGGGTAGGAAAGCAACAGATAACCTTCAAAGTGTTAAAGAAAGACAACAGTTCTCCTATACTTCCAACTAATATCAAGGAAACTAAACCTAAAGGAAAATGGGAAAAGATTGAGTATTATGGGAATTCATTGAAAAAAAACGATCACATAGGAGAAGGCATGGGAAGGAAAATCACAAGGAAGGTGGAATTCGTAACATGGTAGCTCATGAGTAGATTCTGAGATCAGTGACTGCACTATCATTGCACCGTTCATTTGAACCACCTTAAGCATAAGAAGAGTGTCGAGCTAGCGACATTAAAAAAAGTGCTACATAGGAGGCAACCTATGGAGTTTTAATTTCATCTGATTGTTTCTGGTCTACTTGTTATTTGATTTATTTAGTTCTGATTGGGTTTGATTTAAATTTGCTGGGTATTTATTTGGATTTTGTTTGAGTTTTCACTTGTTTTCCCTTCAAAGTTCTTGTTGATTAGATGATATGGAGGTGTTTGTAGGTTACAGGGTTATTGAGAATGCATGCTAAGCTTGGAAGAGGATTAAGGAGTTGAAAAATTGGAGTAATCCACAATCGTGGGAATTGGTAAGTTTCCCACGAGTATGGGAAGACTCTCTAGAAAGTTTCTAAAGAGCTAACCCACGATCATAGAAATGAGGGTGATTCACATGATTGTGGGAACACTCTTTGAAAAGTTTCTAGAGAGTTAACCCACAGTTGTGGAAATGATGGGGATTCCCACGATCGTGGGAAGGCCCATCTGAGGAAATTATAAATTTCCGTCTCTCCACGAAACCTTATCTCTCAACTTCTCCAATCCTTCACCTTTTACTAAACTCTTGGTATTTTCTTCATCTCTTCCATAAATCTTACAATCCTTTGCACTTATTGTACATTAATCACTCAACAATCAAAGGATTTGGTGAGATTTTTTCTCTCTCTAAAAAGTGAACTCATCTATCTCTTCTTTTTTTTGCAAATTTTTATCTTCCAATGGCTCCAAAGAAGATGGCAGCCCAAAAACTGACTGATGAACTACGCCTTCAAGTCTCCAACAATCGGATGCGGCAGTAACTTTTTGTGCCCCATTCTTGATTTTTTCAGAAGATAAAGGTATGCGATTTCGGGGCTTTAGAGATAGAGAATTAATTACTCCTAGATATTTTGACTTTTAACTATTAGAAAATATAGGAGTGAGGTGTAATGTTAAGCGATTGGCTGCAAAAATTGGTTGGGGTAGGTTCATTTGTTATGATGTGTCGATTTATCATATGATGACCGTCGAAAATTTCACCACTGTGCGTCTCAATCCTAAAATGGATACATTTTGGTTTAGGATAGGTGGCAATGCTTATAAACTTGATTATAATGTCATTCGTGCACTTTTTGATTTATCGAACACAAAAGTTTTAGATGATCACGATGACTTTTATGTGGATGATTACTAGAAAATTCTAACGGGTGAAACCAATTTTGACTTTAGAAATGCACCAAATACTTTAATTCGAAGCACCGAGCACTTACTTCTTTATAAATTTATGTTCGTAATGGTTTTTAATAAAACTGAAAGTAATAAGTGATCGGCTAAGGAACTTTTCTTCCTTTGGTGCATGGATTGAAAAATCAAAATAAATACAACTTATCAAATTTTTTGATCTATTATCAGTTGTGTTAATAAAAAGAGTTCTTATTTTGACATGCCATACATTGTTACTGCTTTGGCTCTTTACTATATTCTTGATATGGATACTGTGTTTACAACTCAATATGATATGTTTGACATATCTTATTTGAGGCGCTCTGAAATTTTGGAACCCCATTCTATGGAGCTCTGAAATCCTCAGATGTGCACTACAGTTAAGAACAGGAAGGGTAAGGATGTAGCCACTTCTTGACCATCCATATCCCAAGCCGCCCAGAGCCATAAGAAGAAGCAGTGGAAAAGGAACCAACTGCACCAGCATAGGTTGACAGATTTCAGCAAATCCTCGACCAGATGACTATAATCATCAACAAATGACGTTACAAATTAATGAGCTAGGCACCCAGATGAGACAAGTCCACAAGGAGCAACAGTACATGAAGAAGAAATTCCTCAAATTCATTCAGATGAATAATTTTAAAGCTCCTTCGCCAACACCGTCGTCACCACAATCTCCATGAACCCTTCTTAATTTAAACTTTTTAAATTATTTTAATTACTTTGTTAGTTGTCTTATCTTTTATTTAGTTTGATGTCATTTTTCCTTATTTTATGGTTTCCTTATCATATTGAGGACAATGTGTTCTTTAAGTGTGGGAAGGTGACACTTGCTTTATCAATTGCATTGTTTTGTGTTAAGCAATAGAACCACACTTGAATTATTTTGATTTGTTTTGCTATGAGATTCTATCATGCTAGTTAGAATTAGATTGAATCCATGCTTAAACTTGGATTAGGCTACTTGAGTAGAAAGTGAACCATGTTGAGTAATGAAAAGTAGTTGGTTACATAAGATTACTCACAATTTGACATTTGAGCAATGAGGTAGTGTAAAGATGCATAATGAATTTTCATTTGAGCCAATGTGAGGATTTAGCCTATATGACTCCATCTATAGTCATTTTATTTCTTTGTTGTGTGATGCTCCCTTAGGTTATTACCTTTAGAACTTGCTTTGAATTGGTTTGAGTCTACTGGATCATGCTTAATAGAGATGGTTAAGGCCCTTTTTGTGTTAACCCTTAGCTTAAAGACTTACCTTTTATTATCCCTTGGCACCCCATTGATCCTTAACTATTTTGTTTCTTGAAAAGACCCCAAAATTTTAAAACCCGAAACCTCATTAACCTACCCATCCACAAGCCTAGTAAAGTATTAAGTAATGCATTAGTTGGGATTTGTGCTACAATTTTTGTTTTCTGAGATGAGTTGAGTGTTATTCTTGTTCGTGAATCACATTGTATTTAGTTGCTATTTTATTCATTGTTTCTTCCATGTATTAAAAAGAAAAAAAGACAAAGAAAAGAAAAATAGAAAAAGAAAACGAAAAAAGAGAAAAAAAAGAAAAGGAAGAACATTTTAGTAGCATCAATAAGTGCAGAGGAGTAGTATATTTACACTTGTGTATCTTAGAATTATATTTTGTTATCCCTTTGTCCACCTTTTACTTTACGAATGCTTGTGTTAAACCCATTACCCTTTTTAGCCACCTTAACCCTTACTACATTATAACCCTAAGCAAGCCCTTTTGATCTATTTATTCTGGAAATCATTGTAGAGGAGAATTGGTGTATTAGCAAGCCTATGTTAGTGTAGTTTCCTATAGGGAGTTTGAGGAAAAAACTAACCATGAAACACTTGAGATAAATGAGTGAAACTGTGAGGAAGGTTCATTTTGCAGCTATACTTATCTTTGAGTGATGGTGCCATATGTTGAGTTTTCTTATGTACACTAATGAAAAGTAGTCATGATATGTGTAGTAGCTTGATATTTGAGTTAGCCAAAATTTGAGGGATTGCATTTTTTGATCTTTATAAAAATTAAGTGATAGAATTGATTGGTTATGTTTGATTTTGCTTGAGGACAAGCAAAGATTTAAGTGTGGGGAAGTTGATAGTTGTACATTAGTGCATGTTTTTCTAAGTATTTGGCATGTATTTCTTGCATAATAGTTTATTATTGTTGTATTTTAGGATTCATTTTGTTTGTTTTCGTTTAGTTTGATTTACATTATTGTTCTTTTATATTTGATGTTGATTTAGGGTAAGAATTTATTATTTTAATGTAAATAAGGAGGTTAGACACATTTGTGATTTAGTTAGAGACCAAAAGAGGAGAAGAGAAGAGGAAGCATTATGAAGCAAGAACCTACAATCTTGGAAATCATACCAATTCTTATGATCGTGGGATGTCTAACCCGAGGACATTTGCAGGGTTCACTTAATTTTTAGGTTTTGATGACTATTTAAGGATAATAACCCCTAGAGGATAGGGAAGCATCATGTAGAATAGCCTTCTTGAGTGAAAAACACAGGTTTGGAGTCTTGAAAGGGGTGGTGATTTAAGGTTTATCATTCACAATTGGGAAAACAGCATAACAACACCAGAATTTCCATTTTCGGGCCAAAAAGAGGAGGAGTTTTCTTTATTTAATTTTTTGTCGTTTTTTCTCTTCTAGTCCTTGTATGATGGATTATTTGATTATTGGGAATGTTATAGGCACCATGAGTGGCTGATTTATTTTTTAGAGATTGTCTTTGAACTATCTTGTTAAACTCCTATTTTATTGATTTGAATGATAGATGTTGTTGATGAATGTTGGATATATATATATATATATATATATATGTATATAGATTGAGAGAATGAGTTGGGATATTTGTGTAGAGTTGTATAAAGAGAGTTGGCATTCTACAAATATACATTTATAAAGTTAATTAATTAGTTGAAAGAGAGATTCGGCTAATTTAATTGATCACCCATAGGATAACTTAATAACTAGTTAAATCCGTGAAGTGATTTGGTAGATTGAGAGATTGCTTAATCATATTCATTTAATTTGGTTAAGGACAATTAATTATACCTTGAGAGAGGGTAGTTAATACATTTGGACATTTTAGATGAGACACAATTCAATTAATAAAATAGGAGGGAGACAAGATAGGGAAAATATGATCTCTAATTTTGAAAATCTTAAATTCTAAGTTTCTACATTTTTGAGTTGTCATTTGTGTTTTGTTAAGTTGTTTAATTTTAATTTTAATTTTCTATTTTATTGCAACAAAAATTTGATTCTTAAATAGAGATTAATCTAAATTAAGTGGTGTCTAAGCACAATCCCTGTAGGATCGATATCTGCTTATTACTACAAGTCAGGACCCATATACTTATAGTTCTGAGCCTAAAATGAGTATACTGTTTCACAATCAACAATGGTAACATGTCTCAAGAGCAAAGGAGAAAAGGTAATAACTTTTATTTTGGTGTTAAAGAAATGGAGTCTATTAAGTGCTTTTAGCTTTTAGTTAACAAAAGCCAAGGTAAAAACCATAATGGAGGAAAACATTTTTTTAATCAAATAAAGTCAAACCTATTAACTAGGTGAGAGGGTTAACTAATTAGTTTTAGGCTTAAAGCACCTATACAGATGTATGAAGGGTAAAGGAACCTAGTTAATTTATTTTTGATGACATTTGAGCATAATAAGAGGTGAGACGACCTGTACATGTAAAGAATACTCAAGACAAAGATGAAGCTAGATCCTATGCACAAAAAAGAGAAAATTTTTAGCCTATAAGGTTTTCCTTTTCTTTATTTTAAGAATGAGTGCCATGTAGTTTTATTTGGTAAAGTTTAAAATAATAAGCAAGATATATAGGTAATTTACTAAAAGATAGGCCAGGGGATACTACTAGTAATGAAGAGGTGGTTGTTGATATAGTTGAGTTCAATTTGTAGGTGAGGCTACACCTAAATTAAAACTCAATTTTCGCCTTCCCAAAGAAGCCTTAGACAACAAAATTATCTCTCCTCCATTGAAAGTTCTTAGAGCAGGTGCTAGCAAATGGAACTCCACTTTACTTAGTTTCTTTCCAGACAAGAGAGTGGCATTGCCAATGATGAAGCAATGTGAAATGTGCTACAAGATATCCTTATAAACAATGATGATGTATTTCTATTCAGATTCTCCAATCCAAATGATGCAAAGAAAGTACTTCAAGTAGGACCTTGACATGTAAACAGTAAACCCCTGTTTCTTAAGATTTGGAGACCTAGGATAAAGATGGAGGATGACATTAAGCAAGAACACGTACCACTCTGTACCTGTATACATGGAGTTCCTATTAAGTATTGGACCATTTTTGGTCTTAGTCACATTGCGAGTTTGATTGGTAAGCCTATTTGTATGGATAAAGCCATATTTGAAGTGAAAAGAATTCAGTTTGCTAGAATATGTGTTCTTGTAATATCCATGACTAATTTACTAAAAAGTATCTCTATTATTTAATTAGATGAAAGCATATAACCTTTTGGATATTAAATAAGAGTATTATATGCCTAGAAACCACAACTCATAATTGTCAAATTTTGGAAACCAAATGGTAAGATCATTAAGACTAGAGAATACTAAGAAGTTATAGGATTAAATACAATTGATAATGCTTAAGCACCATATGTTACTAATGTCAATAAGCAAAGCTTTCAATTTAGAGAAGTTATAAACACCAGCAATAATAACAATCTAACAGGAAGATGTTATATCAACTAATATTAATAAAAAAGGGCCTCTAAATCTACAGATAGAGAGGCTTAGTTTGATATTTTTTATCACTCTCAAGTTGATTACAAACCTCCAAGTAATAAGAGAAATTAAATAACCATTGCATTGCAAGAAGCTCAATTAGCCGAGGAGAATGAGATTTCCATTGTTATAAAGGACTAAGGATAGAAAATAGGAAATTCTAGAAAGTTCCAAATTGTTGAAAGAAGGAGGTATAGAAGAAGAAAGAAAATCGAATAATCCCTTTTTAACCTTGCCTGCCTAAAATGTGAGGATGCATTATAGCCCTGTAAAGCACAATTCTTTATATGTATTTATTTGGAAAATAAAACCTTTTGTGATAGGTTTTTTGAAAACTAAGGTAGAGGAGAAAAAAAGTATAAAACTTTGTTTTTTAGAGAAGCATTGGTAGGTTGTTAGCAATTATCAATTTCACTATTATGGTAGAATATTGTTGCCTTTTGACTTGGATAATGTTTATATTCTTCATTTTTTAATGGTCTAATCACTTTATCTATGTTTCATTGAGAATAAAACAATTTAATTGATCCTTTTATCCACTTTTATTTATATTTCTAATCATTTCCAAAAGAGGGAATTATGGTATAACCTAAAAGATATTATATCCCTCCTTCTTTACACCGGAGATCATATTAAGGGACTTCAATAATATGATTTTCCCAGTTGAAGCTGAAGTAATGCCTACGTAAGGAACTATGCTGATGATGTAACAAATAGTGCAATACTTAAAAGTTTTATTCTAAAAATGGGAGAGAATTACCACACTTGGTGTAACAAGCAGCTGAACCATTAGTTATTGAAGAAAAAGCTAGATAGAGCACTTATTAATTTATAATGGCTATCCTCTTTCCCTAATGGTAAGGCTATCTTTAAAAATCCCCTCTTTTATGATCATTTACTAATTATAATCTATAACTTCATCCTATCCATAGAAGACATAAGCCTTTCAGATTAAATAGTTTTCTAGCTAGAGTGAAGGGATTTTAGGACTCAATTCACAAGATTAGGATTTCTCGTATGAAAGGTCAAAATATGTATCTACATGAAGAAATTAAAACAAGTTAAGGAGGAAATTAATTTATTAAATGTTTAGAAGATTGGTAACGCCTCAAGGGCATCTTATGTTACTAGGGATGACCTCTCTAGCATACAAGCCCTCCTGTACAATAACCCATTTCAAGATAAACTACTAAAGGAAGAAAGCATTATCCTTTAGAGGTGTAATTAAGAAGTAGATATCAACTTCTCTATTCTGAAACAAATATCAAGGATCCTATGATTGAAGGAGGGTGATGAAAATACTAGATTCTTTTATAAAAATGTTCTATACAGGAGAAATATTAATAGAATAACATTTGTAAAATAACTCAATGGCTCACTAGTTGAGCCTTAAACTAAGCTTAAGCAATTGGCTTTTTTTAATTACATAAGTTTAGGCCTTAAAGGAGTTAATTTTAACGTTATTAGTTAAGTTCATTAAAACTTACTATTGATTAAAAAAATACAAAAGCCAAGAATATTTATTAATAACAAGTCAAAATATAGGTAGTCAAACCTCTCACTTGATCTATAAAGAATGTAACATGGAATTGCTTATTTAAACAAAGTAAAATGATTAAAACTACATCTTCACAATGAAAGGTGAGGACATTCTAGTTTAGATACTATGATCCTTTGATGTAATCAATCGTTCCAGCATTAGCATTGTTTTTTATTTTCAAATCTCTTATTCAATGCATGCTTTTATTTGATAAGATATACTTATCTATAATTAATCTTTTATGATTACTATAATTTCATTCTCTCCATAATGCATCATTATAATATAAAAAGATAGTCTTGAATATGTTATAATATTTACCTAGTCTTTTAAAAAAGCTTCTAGCCTATTCCATAACTGAGAGCCAATTATTAGCATCATGTTAGTATTACAACTTTACTGAATTTTATATCAAATTACCTAAAAATATCATCATTCGAAAATAAATGAGGGATTAACTCTATGACAAGCTTGCATAAGCAATATGATTGATTTTGGGTTCCTTCATATCTCACTTTTTTCTTTAATCTAAATTTCACAAAAAACTAACAAATAATAAATGCTTTTTTATTAAAAAAAATGAATTTCAGTTAAGCCATAAAAGGACGAAATCAAGTTTACATTACAAATGTTCTCAAGAAAACGAGCTTAGAATCAAAAGTAGCATACAATTGTATTTAGCACCATCATGTTACAAAACCAATTATAACTAATCTCCATGTATTATCATAATTTGAATCTAAAGATAGCTTGTCAAAAAAGGTGTTTATAACATTGACTAGTTCCAAAATGAATTGTTCCTAGTTTATTTCCTTATTAGAGAAAATGTCCCTATTACTTTCATCCCAAAAGTGTAGCACCAAATAAGATAAGCCAATGTAAACAAAACATTTGACATCTTTCTTAATATACTATAAATATATAATCCAGTTGATAATCTGATATCATTCATCTAGAGGATTGATGATACCTCATTTGTGAAGAACTATTTTCCAAGCTCCATTAGTAAAGTTACATTTGAAGAAAAGATGTGAGCTGCTCTCCATTTGGATTTTGCAAGGAGTACACCAATTAGTCAAGTGGTTAAATTTGTTCAATATGTCAATGGTTGGTAATTTACGCCCTGTAGCTGTCCATAATGTTGTAGCAGCATTAGGAAGATTATATTTGTACCAAACCAGCTTAAACTATGTCATACATGTCATGTTCTATTGCAAAGGTTTTCTATATGATGTATTGTTGAAGTTTCCATTATTATTTGGTCATCACCAATTCTTGTTAAATTTACATTTACCAAGAATTTGTTGATCATATTCTGTATATTTTTGTTAGTTATTCACAAAAAGATTTCCTCCTTATAAAGAAAGACATTTATTAGATTTTGATTATCAAGAATGTTATTTCACAAGTGTTGTAACTCCCTTATATTCTTTGTAAAATATCATGGAATCTAGTTATTATGGTAAAATAAAGTACACATATCATTTCCAACTTTCTTTCTAATATGAGGTTTAATTAAGGTTCTCATCTTTAAAATTTACTTTAGTGTTGGAGAGGAATTTTTGTTTGTGAGATTAATTTCCTAAATGCTATTATTCTTGATGTAATATTAATGCACCCATTTGCACGATAAAGACGTGATTATCAATTAATCTCCATAATCTCTTGACAAGCATACATATATTCATTAGTTTAACAAGAATTATGTTCATACCTCCATGCTTCTTTGATTTTCATAATTCGAACCAGTTGATATCAACCTTATAACCACCTTTATTTACACCTTGCCAAAGAAATTTTCTAAGGATCTTATTAATAGTCTTATTCACAATATTAGGAATTGCTCATAAGTTTTAAAGTAGGTGGTCCCTCCTAAAGATGCATCAATCATCAACTTAGTTGGATAGCTTAATCCACTATGAAATATTTGAATTTATAGTCCTAAATCAAGGTTATAGTGTGTGAACTTTCTTAACAACTCCTTCCATCTCATAAAATTCTCTCACTTTTAATAATTGAAAGGAGATGTTATTGTTTATGAGTATTTCAATTCGTTTTAAAGGAAATTCCTAGCTAAAAACTTCTCAAATAACTCATTCCAAGTGGTAATGGTTTTAGTTGGCATAAACTTTGAATATAGTTTATCTTTCTCTCTTAATGTAAAAAGGAACTACCTTAAATGAATCATGTCCTTCAAAGATCCATTAATCTTGATTATTCCAAAGATCTCTAGAAAATTTTTAATGTATGCGTTTAGACATCAGATTTGACATTCCATCAAATTGCATAAGTTATTCAACCATCTAAATCATATTATGCTAGATATCAAAATTATTAGCTGCGACTTTTAGCTAAGAATACTAAACTTTGTACCTATAAATGATGGTATGGCATCATCCCCTATAGTATATTATCCTAATTGTCCTACCATTGTGTTTGGTGGTTACTACATCAAGTACCTAAATCCTGAAATTTAGCCACAAATAAAAGATAAAAAGAAAAAGAAACAAAAACCTTAAATAAATAAATAAAATAAATGAGAAAAATAATTAGATAATAAAAATAAAGCATTCCTAATATTTTAATTCTCAACGATGACACCAAAAATTTAACTATGATGATTTTGTATCCTATCAAAACTATTGTAAATAATCACTTAAGTAAATGCACCTATCTTTCTTATAGTGTGGCTTAGGTAAATATAAGTGTCGATCCTATAATTTCTACAACTATAATACTAATTGTCTTTATTTTATCTAATTCAATAAAATGAACGATTGATTTAAAAGAAATAATTAAATGAACCAATCTAAAATAGAAAATTGAAGAAATGAAACAAGGGTAAAGTTACCAATAAATAAAGAAATCTAGATAAGAACCCCCTAGAACTTTTATGTGCTTTGATTTATCTTGATTTAATTGTTAACCTTAGTTTCTTATACTGGTAAATTTTAAATGTAACCATATCCTTTCTTAAGAAATACAGACCTTATCCTTAAGTTGATTGTCTAAAATTTCTTTCTAATCAAAACCCCTAAAAGCATATTAACTTATTATTGAATTCTTGTGTTAGATTTAACTTTAACCTAGAAGATTTATATGATTCTATCTCTAGGATTCCATCTTAATCTTATATTCATAGCATGATTATTCTTACATAGGATTTCTTTATCCCTCTATGTAAAATCCAAAATTTAAACAAAACATTAGAAAATCTCAATTCAACCGAAATTAAATATTATGAATAATTTACAATAAAAGTTGGGTCTTTCATTAAATCAAGAAACCAATCCAAAATAATCATTCTAGGGTTCATCCTACCTAGATTTATATCTTAATTTATTTTATGCTAAAGTAAAAAAAACCAACAATACTTAAGAAAGAAAACAAGATAAAAGAATTCATTAACATGGTTTCTTAAAATATTCAAGCTCTTGGTTGAATCTTGAACTTTGCTTCTAAAGTTGCTTTTTTCTTCTCCTAAGATGCTCTGTTGTGGCTCTTAATGCCTGCTCTCCAGTCTCCTCCTTATTTAATTCCTAAAAGGTCCTATTATATTCATAAAAGCCTAAAAATTGAAAAGAGTTTCCTCAACACAAGTCTAAGATAGGCCTATATCAGGCATTCATTTTTCATAACTACAAAGAATCCTAATTTATGTAAAAATAACCATGAACAAAAGTTATAAATATAGACATATGTTGTAATATCCCGTTTTCCCATACTAAGGGTTAGAACCCTAGATTTATATATATGAGAAGTATTGTTGAGAAATGAGGAAATGCATTTCATGCTCAGGCATACCATTAGCATACATACGTATGATTTGATTTTTGTACACATTACAAAGACTGTTTATGCACTTAATTGCAACATTCCAAGGTATGAATAATTTTAAATGATCATAATGTGAATTGTGAATTATTATGTCATGAATTTTGATTTGGAGACTTATAATTATTAATTTGGAATTATTTGGTGAAAATTAAGAGATTTATGAAATTATGAGTATTTTTGGACTAGGAAAAAATGTCAAGTGGCAAGATAAATTGATAAATGGTAGTAGAAATAGTTGATATATGGCAATAGAAATAATTGACAAGTGTCATAGAAAATTGGGTGACAATTGGCTTGGAGATTGGGAGACAAATGGACTAGAGATTAAATGATATTGAGTACAAAAGTTAAAGGACATTAGCATAAATTATTTAAGCGGAAGGTGTCATGACAAATGTCATAACACCCACCAAGTTTTAAAACCCATGTAATATGCCAATTCGAAAGACATATTTGTTGTCTTTCATTTTGTTTACAAATCACTCTCATCCTCTTCGTTATCTTCTTCTCTTCTTCACTCACGATCTTCTCACCAACCTTCAAAACGTTGATCTTTACCCAACTACTTCACTTTGTTTCTTCAAGATTGTTGTTATATCTTCTTCTTGACAAAACCTAGCCTATTCTACCTTAGTAAGATGATGATCGTGTGATGGTTAGGAGCTAAGGTTTTACATGATTTTGAAGAAGCTTGGAGTTTAATCAAGTAAGTTATACATCAAACTTCATGGGGATGTTTTAAATGGAACATACATGGTGATTGTTTTGATGTTAAATGATTATGAAAATGGTATTGAATATATATGTAACATAGATGACGAATGGGTATGCTCATGTCCTATTTTTGTATATTTGATGAGTAATAAATTATGAAAGGTTATAGGGATAATTGAGATGGAGTGATTTAGTGGAAATGGTGCATGATAATGTGCAGAAATTTTGATGAAGGAATGAGATATATGAAAACTATGTATTATAGGTTGTTATGTGAATAAAATAGATTATAAGTTAAGGTATAATAAAGGTGTAATTTTGTTAAAGAAAAGATTAGTAAAATGTTCTTGAAATGAGAAGAACTAAGATGACAGTGAATGATTGAAATCATGTTCTGTTTCATATAATTTATAAACAATGATTTATAGAATTGTTTTATAGTTGTTTATGAGTTAGAATTGAGGAGAGAATGATAAGGTTATGAAGTCTAAAAGATAAACTAAGGAGAAGATTTGTTTGATGTAGTATGAAAGAATAAAATCTGGAAAAGTTAGAATTATATGTATAATGGGATTAAGTGAATGGAAATGAGTCAACTAAGTAGAGTTTTGTGAGTTTAATACAACTTATATGGTAGTTAGATTAGCATTAGATGAAGTTGCATGAATGGACATGAATTCTGTAAACATTGGAGTGTTAATGATGGTTCAAAGTATGTTGAATTCGTGGAAAAATGAAGGGAAAAAAGGCATAGCACGATTGTGGCATAGCACCCATGATCGTGGCCTACAATATTTAGGTTTTGTCATGATCATGGTAGAGTCTCCACGATCGTGGCCTATTACATAAGGTTCTGTCATGATCGTGGGAAGTTCCACCACGATCATGGGCTAGCGTATTAAGTGAAATGTCTATTTTTAAGTGATGTTTTGAAACAATTAATGTTAAGGTACTTTCCTATTATGCATTTAGGCTTGAATGAGGCCTTGAAATGAGCTTAGTTTGATGATGGATTAAGTGATTAAATGTTGATATGTTTAGGGTGATAATCAAGGTTATAACCTACGCATGGATGGTTGATATTAATGAAAAAAATCTGGAAATTTAGAGATGATTATAAGAATAAAAGTGTTCATACAGATGCATATGTGATTCAAAGGAGATGACCAATGTGTATCAAGTAAGAATGAATGAGAGTTTGGATATTATGTGATCATATAAGGCTAGAATAACATTAGTGAATGATTGATTCAGGATATTATAATAATCAAGTATATTTGGGCTATGAACCTAAGTGCAAGTTAGACATACACAAATGATGATGTTTAAATGATCAAGAGATGTGAATAAAGGAAACATACCCGGAATAGTCAAATTGAGCTTGCTACATTATACATTACACATATACATATGTATATGAATGAATGTTTATTAGATTGTGTAATTTAGTAATGTGTAAAATGTTTGTATTGTATGATTATAAAAGCGCAAATAGAACAATAGCATTTAGACATTTTTAGATCATGAAGAAAATAGCTAATTTGGAGCGTACTTTAAGTAACCTAGATGTTTCTCACTAAGAATGATTTGTATTTTCTTGAATTTCAATTACTGAACTGATAAACATATGAATGTGATGATTCCGAACATTCATAGTCTTAAGAGTTTGATAAATGAGATTGCAATGGAAGTGCTTCATTGAATGTGAATAAGAAAGAAATAAGTGTTCTCAACGTTTCATTGAATGCTAGACTATTATCCGATGAAATTATGAAAAGTGAATGTATACAAAATAAAAGTGATTGACTGTATAAATGTGAATTCATGCATTTCATTACATAATACGCATAATTAGATAAAGGAAGTTGTGACCAGAGTGACCAAAGAAAAAGAGCTTAAAGCTCAGAATGTGATTAAAAGCCACAAGATCACTATATAAAATGAACCCGGTATCCCCAACGGATACGAGATAGTTATCAATGAGCTCGGTAACCACAACAGATACGGGACAGTTAAAAAGGCACTCGGTCATAATAATTAACAATGAAAGTAGTGTCTCATGAGCACTTGCATATAAGATTTTGACGTGTATTGTAAGAACTATTTTGAAATAGAAAAGTGCATTATTGTACATAAATTGTGTTTGTGAAATATGAGGAAAAGTGAAGAAATGTTCATCAATTGTTGATTTGATTTATCTCTGAATCAAATGTGACTAGTGAATTGTTCTGTGTTAATTTGAGTGAGCACATCAATAATGGTTCGCTCACTGAGTTCGCAAAACTCACTAAAATTACAACGTGACTTTTTATGTTCAGAAGAGATATCCAGTTGAACTAATTAGAGTATAGCCACTGAAATTAGACATGAGCTAGAGGTTGGGATTAGTTTGCACCTGTACATGTTTTCAGTTGTTTTGTATTAAAGATTATATTCTAAAACTTTTGTACAATGTATATGTGAATTCTGTAATTTAATGACATTTATGATTGGATATGTTTTGTAAATGAAATGGTCTAAATTGAATATTGATTTGCTTAAGATGTGTTTATAAATGAAATGAACCAAAATGATTGCTGGTTTGTTTAAAATACGTTTGATATATGGAAAATTTGTAATGAGTAGTTCTGATTATCTTAACATGCCATCCTCGTAGAGTATGTTCTCGAATATTGTCGATATGTTCGAGAATATGCCCTATGAGACTGGTGTGTTACATATGTTGATCCTATATTGGATTAGTATCTTATTTTTCTTATGTCTTAGTGTTTTCATCCTAAAAACACAAATCTGAAGGCCATAAACATTGTTTCATATTTAGATCATTTTCTTTTATGTGGAAAGTTATCAAAGAAGTCAAATGAACGAATAACCTATACAAGATTGAACATGATATATTGATTTTCCTAAACTTTGAACATGGATCCATGTTCACTTTTTATCATCTAAAATCATAATAAAACTTCTCTAACTTGGCTTTAACTTGCCTAAACTCGTTCCTTCTTTATTATGGAGTTAAAACAAAGACCTGTAAATAAAATATAAACCATATTAAGCACCAAATCATATAAAAAATCATCCAAAAATAAAAAATGATCTCAAAATCGTATAAAAAATATAATTTAATTAGAATCTATCAAAGAGAAAGGAAATGAGTGCTCTTACTCTTTGAAAGGTCACAGATGCTTATTTCCTTTAAGCATGAGTTCCAATTTCTTAATGGACATAGTTATTCATCTTATTATGAAATTCAACTACGTATAGTCCCTTACATTCACATATTCAGGTATGTAGAACACGTATTGTACCTAAAAATCATTAAATGATATCTTAAATGGGTTTTAACTTTTATTAAAATTCTTTACATTTATCATTTTTAGTTTTTCATTTCAATTCAATTTAAAATTAGTAATAAATAGAAGGATGAGCTCCCTCATGAGTATTTAGCAATATCAAACAACATGCTCCACAATAATTTTTCTATAAACCTCCTCACTTTGCAAGTTAATCCTACTATCTCCTGTGTACCTAATCTATACTCATATTAAATTAAAAAAGACAAGTTTAAGAATGCAAACCTTTTGCAAAACTATGATCAATGTAGGTAATCATCAGATATTCTATGAGAGGAGTTCCATTACCTAATTTTGGCTATTTGATATACCCAAAATGGCTTGATATTTCTCTAATTTTCTTTTAGATAGCTGAAAAATCATTTCTTTACGTTATATGAATTTTAAAAGCAAAAATAAGCAAAGAATTTGTCAAAACATAAAAATAGCCAAAAAGATAAGTTTAGATTCCTAAAATATGATAAATCTCAAATTAGAATTGAAAAGGTTGGTGAATCTTAACAAAAATTTAATGGAAGCATAAAAAAATTTATAGGTTTTACTAGGAAACTTGATTTCAAAAGTGGATTTTTTTAAAGAAATTAGGGGAAACTGAGAGGAATGAAAGTTAAGGTTTGGTACAACCATTATATTTAAAAATTTTATGATATGGTCTATAACATAACTGCGACATAGATTATTCACCATTTTTAGTAGGAAAATTTTAGGTCACAAGCATAGCCCTCACTATTAATCCTGCTAGAAATATTGGTCTCCATAAAAACACGATTATGTCCTCGAGTATGTCCCTAAGCCATCAATCTTATCATCTTTAGTGTTCTTAAGACATTGTATAGGTCAACAACTTGTCGCTAGGTCGTGGATCCTCCTGTTCACTTTGGATATAAGATATGGTCTAGGATAAGAACATACCCTAAGTCATGGATCCATTTAACACTTAGTGATTATTGTTATGAAATGCTTAAGATACTCATTTTAGTTCTTATTTGGTATTAGGTACAAGTTTGAAGCACAAGAACTAAAATGGGGTAAAAACACATTCCTTGGGCTAACATTTTGATGTTCCAGCTCAATTACCCTTACTGAACAAGAAGGAGATGAATTAGTGACAACACATCGTAACGTTAGTCAAAATAAAATAACTAAACCTACTACTATAGTAGTGCTGAGTCTAGGTCGATCCTATAGAGAGTGTGTGTAAAGTTGTTGAAATGAAGTTAATTGGTGCTTAGGGTTTAGGGGGTTTTGGTTTTAGAAATAAGAAAATAAAATGAAATTAGACTAATAAAAATAAATTAAAGAAAACATGTAAAAAATGATAAAAGTGGGGAATGCCAGTTTTTTGGTTCAATCTCAGCCTACACCCTAATTAAACATATTTCATTGATTTGTTGTTTATAAACCTCTCCTATCAAATATTAATCGTAGATTAATAATTAACAAGAGTTTTTCCTTAGGTAGTGTTTAATCAAGACACGATCGTTAATTAAACCTAACTACTGAATAACCAGGATACAATCTCTAGATTTAATTAGGCAGTAGCATTAAGAATTAGAAAAATAGATTAATCAAGGCAACAACCACATACGATGTGCCATTTAACCTAGGTTATGTTATCCCTAATGATTACGAATCATTAGTCACTACACATGAATTCAAATATAACAATTATAGATTATATCATAATTATTGTAATGAGTTTGCAAAAAGATGATCCAATCAACGCATTCAAATCATCTTCTCACAATACCCAAATAATAGACATAGGATAACACAATCAATTCCTAAAGAGAGTGAGAATAACAAACATAATGAAAAATATGCTTAACCGGGTTTGCCAGCATCGATGTCACCTCTGAACCGGTGTTCAGACGTCTAGCCCTTTATCTTCTCCATAGTTGTCATATTATTCATCTTTTGCTCTAGCCCTCCTACCATCTTGGAAACCAAAGAGGACAATATAAATTAGCTCACAAAACTCTCTCTTAGCCGTCCCATTCTTCCAAAACCGAAGAGGATAAAATATATAAGTTGTATTTATTTTCATTCTCGATTCTTTGCATACCTCCCATACAAAACCTCCCTTTATTGTGAAAAAACTAACTTAAAAATTGTGGGAGATGAGGCTTAACCAAAGAGAAAATAGGTCTTCCAGCTACTCCACATGCTTCCAAATCAAAGGATACAAAAGTCTTACAGCTGCTCCATATGCTTCCAAACCAAAGGAGACAAAAGTGAAGGAGTTGTTGCCCTTTATTCACTCTTGGGCTTTTACCCACCACCAGCCCACTTTGCCGTCCCCCATTCATGTATTCTTTATACCTTAAATGCTAGATTAAATGGAAGGGACAAGTAGCATTTAAATGGAAGCATGAGGTGTCTCATTTTGTAATATGATGCATGTGTCTTTAGGAGCTTCATGTTACAGCCATCACACACATTCAGTTCTTCCAAAAGCTAGGTTTTTCTCATGAATTAAATGGACATGTAGCTTCATATGGGATAAATGGACAAATGTATCATTATGCATATGTTGTTATAGCCATTTTTTTCAGCCCTCACCCATAACCTCTACTTTCTCACACCAGCTGAAACTCACTTTTATCTTGTCTTTATTCCTAGGCTACGTTCCAAAAAATATGGCAGCTAGGTTTTCATAGATAAATGGACAACTGGCCTTGTTCTTGTCTTATAATGCATGTAACAGTTGTACAAATTTGCTTTGTCTTGTAATGCATGTCACGTGATCTCACGGTTGCTTCTTTGCTTTCTTCTTTTGGACTAATTTTTCCAAATTTTCTTCTAGTCTAACAAATGTTATTTTGAAGATCTTTTCTTGTCGTCTTTTGCTCTAATTCTCTTTTTCTTACTCCATAAAGACAAGTGAGTGTAATTCTTCGAAAAACAAACCAAATATAGTGCTTTCTACTCACTTTAACTCCTTTGCTTCGGAATTGTGCCTAAAACCACACATGAGTCAAATTAAGTATCTTAACCAATTTCATTTCATTAATCGCTAAGTTTTATGGAATAATTATATAATCAATTAAGCACATATCAATTTTCCCCACACTTAGCTTTTAATCATCCTTGGGTAAAACATCATTTTCAAAATCATAATCCCAAAAACATTTACTCAATTCCTATATTTCCCAAGAATGTATAATCATAAAAAAAGATGAATGACTTTCAAAAACCATAGCAAGAACTTAACATTCTAAGTTTTTAATCATGATTAATCGAAATTAATCATCTTCAAAAACTGAGCAATCTAATGGTAGACTCGAAAAATGTGTTTAACTAAATATATCCATAGGTACACCCAACACCATTCATGATTATGTCATTCCAAAACTTTGTATATTATTTCATTTCTCCACCACTAATGTTCACATGCAAAATCATGGATCAAAGGACTTTTCAAGGTTGTAATGTGGGCAAAGGTAAGTTGAGATGTATTTAGGTCAAGTAGCATAAAAGTCATAAAAGCTATGAAACAAAAGTAACACTCAATTATACCACCAAGTGCACAAGTTAACATTCATACAAAACTGGGTACCGTTAGCTATGACGAATGCAACACTTATATTTCACAACCCAATTTAGCTCACATATAAACCATATGAAGTATATACCAATTCCAAGGAATCACTCATACAATTTATGACAATACATTGAAGCCACAAAGAGTGAACCTTCCAAGTCAACATCTGCCTCATATTCAACAAACTCTAATAACCCATTCAATACAACTTTAAGAGGATGCATTAATCATGAATAACTTTGCAAACCACATATGCATTTCCTGCTTCATACATTTATGTAAAAAAAATTTCATTCTTTTTTTTCTTCTCTTATAAAATT
Organism: Erythroxylum baracoense; assembly: GCA_025629805.1. Classification (NCBI taxonomy): domain Eukaryota; kingdom Viridiplantae; phylum Streptophyta; class Magnoliopsida; order Malpighiales; family Erythroxylaceae; genus Erythroxylum; species Erythroxylum baracoense. Next base: position 15,674,916 of record JAOTAY010000190.1, on the reverse strand, counting down.
AAAAAAACTACATCAATATGGTAATTTTAATGATAAGGCATAAAATAACATCCCAACATTATAACCAGCCCGCACATATTCCCCCCATACTTATACTTTTGTATATCCATAAACTCAACAATCAACAAATTTTCTACTAGCTTTACGGCTTAAGAAGGACATTTGGTTAGGTTAAAGCATGTAATGTGGCTAATTCATAAAGAAAAGACAGATAAAACTCAAGTGGGCTTATCAAAAAGGAAAATCATAAAATGGGTAGGCTATTTGATTAAGGTAGCTTATGAAACAAAGAATATCTAATCATTTCCATATTAATGCATGTGATAAAAATGTGTTCTCAAATAGAAACTCAAAGCAAAGTTAGAATGTACGTGTCATGAAGGTCACACATTATCAAAAGACAATGAGACTGATATGGATGTGTGAGTCTAATAAGACTCAAAATCTCACCGGCTCTGTCTACTATCACTACTCTTCTAAATATAATGCATATCGACTAATCAAAAGTAAAAATACATGTTAAAGTTACTATGAAAGTCTAGTCAATTCACACTTTAATCTTGACTATATAATCCCAGAAGCAGCAAAAAATGAGAAAATGTTTGTTTTGTTTGTTTTTTTCCTCTCATTTTGATTGAAAACTTGAAACAAGTAAAACAAACAAATTCAAAAACACACATGCATATAAAAAATAATTCATAAATGTAAAGAAAAGAAATTTACTTCCCTTGGGTTTCCTCCTAAGAAGTGCCTTTGTTTATGGTCGCTGGCTCAACTCCATGCTTCCTTCTCACGTGACAAAATTGTGATCTTCAGGTATCACATACAGCTCCTCCATATGAGGTTCTTCTAGATAGGACCTTGGTTGATAATCATTCACCTCCATCGTCTTCCCTATCTTCAGATTCTTCATCTCTACTGAGTCCTCACTCTTTTGAAATAATTCAAATGACTCTTCGCCTTTGTCTTCTTCGTTTAATTCTTCCAACCTGCTAGGTAAAGGTGAAGGGTTAGTCTCAAAAATAATTACAGACTCAGTACTTATCTCTAAACTAAAAGATATGTCTTTTTCTGCTTCAAGCTCCTCCTCTAATTCTTCCACATAAGTAACTCCTTGAGTGTCACAATTAAGATTCTCAAGCTCTTCGTCACTTTATAAGATTTCCACACTTATGTCCATAGGGTATGCCTCGGTTTGATATGACCGCTCTTCTTCCATTTGTGATTCTAGGCGTTCGATCCTCATTGCCGTTTCACCCATTTGGCATAACAAGTTCTAGTTTCTAGATGTTATATGCCTCATTTCCTGTTGGAAATGTTGCAATTGTTGTTGTAGGTTCTGTTGAAATTGGAGATTGTTAGCAATCACAACATTCATCAATTCTTTCAAAGATGTACAGGTTTTGTTGGCTCTCCATATCTTGAAACTAGACAAAGATTGCCTTTCATCCTGCTAGAATTGTAGGGTATTATGTTGAAGTTGTTGCATACTCTCTTCAACTTGCTGCATAACCTGTTGAAATTGAAGATGACTAGCATGTAATACCCACATATCCCCTGGAAGAATATATGGATTCCACACAAAATAGTACAAACAAACCAAAGCATTTGAAATCTTCCTTAAAAACTAATTCGGGCAAACATACATTGTATTGCATTACAAG
>JAOTAY010000190.1:15617312-15667451 GCA_025629805.1 Erythroxylum baracoense | reverse complement strand
GCCACCCTCGCGGGGCACGGATCCGGGTATCACTGTCGATATCGGGTTTGGGTTTTGCGGGAGTGGGGTGTTACAGTATAAAATGGTTAATTATGCATATATCATTCTAGCTGCTCCAACGACACAATTTTTTGTGTTCTATTGTAGCTTCTTACTTTAGTGTTGGTGTTCCTCCTCTTATGTCTTCATGCTTTTCACTAAAAAGTCTATTATGCCTCTTCATAAGTGCTCTTCTCACATTAAAATCTAGTTCTTAGGTAATTATCTACCATTATCAATAGAGCCACCATTATCCATCAAAATTCACTTTACTTCATTTAAGGTTACAATATCTTAATACTTTCTTTTTATCAAATACAATCTACTTTCCTATTTAATGTCTTTTGATGTATACATCCATTATAGAGTTCATATGGTTGTATTGAATAAGACTGGGTGGTCTGATCATGCGTATTAGTGATATTGGGAAATTATTGTCTCAACTCCTAAAAAGATGTAGAGAATATCACTATGAGCATAAATCATCTCAGAAGTTGTTGAAAACGAAAATTAAGATATTGTGTCTTCTTCTAAAGGTAAATTCTTGAAAGTTTCAATGCCCTTTAAGCTTTACATTGTCATAACTCCTCTTATTTTATACTCGCATTGTTTGCCTTATCTAGTGTATTAGATTTATACTACCCTTTCATTAGTTAAGAGATATGCTTGCAAAGAGTTTTTGTTAAGGGCTTTACAGGTGAACATTGTTTAACATTTTTTCTTCATAATTCTTTGGCCTTTGATGGTATGAATTTTCTTTTAGGATGTATAATCTTTTAGTTATATGGGCACTCTTTAGAAGAAATTGTTGTCATGGATCCTTGCCTTATAAATTTATAGAGGCTAACAGAATAAGTATATAGTGGATTGGAATCTGACAAACATGTTACCTATAAATACTTGAGCTCATTGACTATTTAAGACATTAGCTTGTGGAATGCTTACAAAATGCTTTACTTATTTCAACCAAAACAATATATTTAACAAGAACTAAGTAGATATTTTCCTTTTTTACATTGGTTGTCATAAATAATTTTGAGAGGCATAGTGTTTGCCTACAGATTCTTCAATAGTGGAAGTGTAAAATGAATTGTATAATTTCTCTTTAAACAGGATCTTCTTTTTTCATGATCTTGTGTTTTTGTTTAAAATCGCTAATGTTGATGTCTAGAATGCAACCAGTGATGCTTTGTTTCGATTAAAAGTTTGTTTCATTATTTTCTTAAATGTTTCTCTTATCTTTTATTTGTCTAGTTGTTCTATACTTTATGGATTTTTCAATGTTGATTCCTTTTAGGAGTTAATTCTCCATGGCCTTGGATTTTTTTTTGTGCCATCATGTTTGATCTCACTTTATATGTGTCTTGGCTATGTCAACATCATGCCTATGCTACTTAAACCACCATACTCTACCTCTATTGCCATCTTACATGTGTTTATGCCTCTATTGACAATAAATTTTCATGTAGAATATGTTCTAATATTTAAACAATCATAAACTTATCCTATATTAAGATGACCTTTAATAATGCAAAGTAGTCTTCAAATTGTACATAAATTAACAAATTAAAGTTTCTAACTAGTTTTTTGAATTGTCAATATCATACCAATATTTAACACTTTTAACATGCATGATTAAGAATCTAGTTCATTGAATATCAAGTTACAATTTTAGTACAGGTTTCCATTTGGTTGCTTTTATTTTAATAAAAAAGGTCTTTGTTTGTCTTTAACTATTACATTTGTTGTAAAATTTCAAGGATGGAACTTGTTTCTAATGGGCTTTACATGTGACTAGGTATGCCACCACAATTGCATGCTCAGATGGTCTTCTTTTAGTTTGTGGTGGTAAGGATGCCAATAGTGTAATGAGTTGAATTTGATTTCACTTCTGGTTTTGTCATAATCTATTGTATGAATTAATGAGAAATATTCGTATATCTTTGATGATTGGAAGAGATGGTACATAATTTTTTCCAAGTAAAATGTGTAAACCTGATTATAGGTTTTTTATATTAAAAAACTTTAATAATTAACCTCGATATTCCGCAACCGTACAAGTCATTCATGTAGTACCTAAGGTGTCGATCCCACGAGGAGGGTTAATCTAAATCTAAAATCTAAGAAAGGTATATTTCAATAATGCAATCAATTCCAATAATCAAATTCGAAAATAATAATAAGATAGCAGATGCAACACCCAATCACAAAAAAACCTGAAAACAACCAATTGAGAGAAAGGGAATTTTTATACAACTTCAATGAAAACCAAATTGATTATGAATTTATTGAATTACCGGTTCTAGACAGTCCTAAGGTTGATTACGCTCTCTTAAGTTATAATCATTAACCCTGATTTATAAACCCTAATTAAAATATGGGAATTGCAAACTCTCTATTTAAAATTTATCCAAAACCTAAATTAGATCTGAAATTATCTAATAAACTACCGAAAACCTATACAAGATATTTCGTTACACAAATTTATGGGTTTGATTCAATTCGTGATCTATTAAATAACCTAACTCTTGTTAGCCCAATTTAATGATTTTTCACTCAGTTCACCCTCAAAATTTGTTACCGAATTATGCAAGTGCAAAATTGAAATCACAAGAAATTTAATAAAAATGTAATCAATCAAATTTCATTAATTTCAAAGACAAAATATCTCAAAGGTGAGTTTAGACAAATCCTCAACATTCAATGAATCTATCATCTTTCTAATTTATCCTATCAATAGAGGAAGAGATTCCAACACGACTTCACCAAATATTTATGGGATGAACCAATCTTGTATAGAACATGTGCTAATGGTTTAGTAAGTTGATGTGTTCCAGATGCAGAAATGTTGGATATATTAACACAGTGTCACGAAGCATAATACGCTGGCCATTATGGAGTCAAAAAAAGGTAGCCCGAGTATTAGAGTGTGGATTTTATTGGCCACTTTTGTTTAAGCACGCTTTCGTGGCACAGTGTGATCACTGTCAAAGAGTAGGTAACATCTCCAAAAGAGATAAGATACCTCTATCCATCATTTTAAAAGTCGAAGTCTTCGATGTATGGGGAATTGACTTTATGGGTCCTTTCCAATCCTCTATAGGGAATACGTATATTCTAGTAAGAGTGGATTATGTATCTCGATAAGCTGAAGCTATGGTAATTAATAATGGGAAGGATGTACAAAATTTATCAAATGATTATTCAACCGGTTTGGAGTGCCAAGAACTATAATAAGCAAGAGGGGAACATATTTTTGTAACAGATATTTTGATGCCATCCTAAAAAGATATGGAGTTCACCTCACGTTGCTACTCTTTATCACTAGCAAATGAGTGGACAAGTGGAAGTCATCAATCAGGAGCTTAAACGAATTTTAGAAAAGTTGGTGAATAACTCTAAGAAGGACTGGGCATTAAAGCTAGATGATATCTTATTAGCTTATAGAACTGCCTTTAAAACATCGACTGGAACGAATCCCTTTAGGTTTGTATATGGTAAAGCTTGTCATTTTCCTGTGGAGCTAGAGCATCAAGCATATTGGGCAATGAGAGCTTTAAATTTTGATTGGAAGCAAGCGGGTGAAAAACGACTTCTGTAACTAATGAACTTGAAGAGTTTCGCTATAATACAGAACTTTACAAGGAGAAGGTGAAGAGATTGCATGACTCTCATATTAAAAAGAAGGAATTAAGGGTAGGAGATGCAGTTTTGCTATACAATTCAAGGCTAAGGTTGTTTGTCAAAAAGCTAAAATCGAGATGGAATAGACCTTTTATAGTCACCCAAATTTTTAACCATAGAGCCCTTAAATTGGAAAACTCAAACCAGGAAACCCTTAAAGTGAATGGGCATCACTGTAAACTATATCTCGAATCTCGAAGGAAAAAGAAGTAATCTCTTTCCTTTTGAAAATTGAACACGCTTCTAAGGATGTGAGGTTAAGCTAATGATCATAACTTAGCATATTTAGTAGTTAGATCTAAATTGGTGTGTGTAGTTAGTTTTGTCTTAAATTTTAAAAACAAATTTTTAATGATTTGGAATGGTTTAGACCGCTATCTCTCTTATTTATTTGAAAGAAATTATAAGATAGGGCAGCAATCTTAGGTACCAACTGCATGTGGTCTCCAACAATATCACTATCGCCACCTCAATTGTCATGGTAAGTTCTATGCTCCAACCTTATCTTTTCATTTCTGTTGTTATTATGTTCTTATGCTTTTGTATTAGTTTATTTTGATTCCCACCTTGTGTGTTATTTGTTCTTCTCACATTAAAGACAATGTATTGTCTAAGTGTGGGGAGCGTTAAATTATATGCATTGTATGTTTTATTTTGAGTGTGAATTTTGTATATTATATGTTAGTTTTGTTAGGTTTGCATAATGTGACTCATGTGAATTTGTCAATGGCTAGGACTTAACGGAATCGATTTAGATTTGAACACAATCTTTTAGGTTTCTAAGATTTATTACTTCGTGAAATCAGTGTTCTAGTTTGCTTCAGTTAAATATACATGTTAATTAGGATATGATGTTAACTTGTTCACTATAGGAATTTGCCACTTTCATTTATAATTTTAGGTCAATAGAATAAGTTACATTGTTAGTATCTTTTTATGAGAATGATTAGCTAAAGAAATGAGGTAGGCAAGAAAATATAAAAATAAAATAATATTTAAAAAGTGTGTTTTTTGTTTAATAAATAACTATTTCACTGGCCCTTTTTTAAATAAATCAGGTTATGAATAGAGCTAATAGCTAGTTGAAAATGTGATGTAGCTGAGTAACCAAGGGACATTCACCACAAATGTTTGCCTTCATGTCAAAAGACTATAATGACATTCTAATCAAGCCGCTTAATAAAAACATGACCTAGTTGAGTAACCAAGGGACATTCATCACAAATGTTTGCCTTCGCATGAAAAGGCTAGGTTTATGTTAATGAAAATTAATAAAAAATAGTGCGTTGTTTAATAAATCCTACCAATCTTTATGAATAACTTGAATTTTCATGAAAAGTTACTTAGGGATAGTTACAATTTTGATTAACCAAATAATTATCAACGTTTATGTGCAAGTGATGGGAGTGAATGAATTTGACATTAAGGTCTTAATTAGTATGTATATTTGGACCGAACTACTTAGACACAATTTTCATAAATTAACAAGTTAGAACAACTTGAAGAATTATGTTTGTAGTTAAATTTGTTTCAAGAAGTTCACTGTCATTATAGCATTATTGCATGTGCGTGTGTTGTTATTTTTTGTGTTGATGTTTTGTTTGTTTTGTTTTTGCTTGAGGATAAGCAAAAGTTCAAGTGTAGGGATGTGATAGTTGTAGGTTGCATTATGTTTTAATAGGCTTTTTAGTATGCTTTTAGTGGTTAATTAATTGATTCATGTATGTTTAGGTTTAGAATTGTGTTAATTAGTTAGATATGTGTGTTTTGAGTGTTATAATGGTTAGAGCATGCTATTGAGCTTTAATTTTATTTATTTGAGGTGCCTTGATGTGTTTGTTAGTGCTTGAGATCAGATATCGAAGAACGAAGAAGATTTGGAGGAAGCCCAGCGGAAGATCCTAGGCCATAATGTGTTTGTTATAGCCTCATTAGCCACAATCGTGGGTTGTGCGATAGTATACATAGATCAGTTTTTAAAACTCAACTTTGTGAGGTTATTTTGGACTTTGGGCCCAGGTAAAATCGAGTTTTTACCCTAAATAGAATAGATGATAAAGGACAAAAGAAAAACCTAATTTTCGTGCCTCCATTTTGCTAGATTGGGAAAGATCGAAGGAAGAGGAAGAAGTAAGAGAGAGAAGAAGAGAAAGAAGAAGGTGGAGCTTCAGCTGCTTCAACCTCCAATCCTCTAAGTTACTTCTTTCTGTCCATATTTTATTTCATGTATTTGATGTATGAGATGGGATTGTTGATGATGGATCTTAGGTTAAGGATGTTTTAACTTTTTTAGGGATTTGTTCTTGATTTAATGTTAATCTAGTTGTTTTCTGATTATGCATCTGGGTGTTGTGATTATTTGTTTTAATTGCATGCTTTGGTAATAAATCGAGAGAGTGAACTAAATGCAAAATGGTTAGGTTGCTTAATGAGAGTTAAATGACCTAATAGACCACGCAAATAATCAAATCGGTAATTATATAGAGTGACATCTCATATGAGGACCTAGTTGTTTAATAGAATGCTTAAGATCTGATTAGGTTGTGGGTTAATTCTCAATTGAGAGATTGCATATTTAGTAACGCAACTTAATTAGGATTTATTGATTAGGGCTGAGTGATTATAACTCGAGAGAGAGTAATCCACCCTACGATAGTCTAGAACCGACACCACATTAACACAAAAGCGACTAAGTTAGCATTAATGATAAGATAAATCTCCTCTCCCATAATTTCTTGGTTGAATTTCAATTGTCAATTGGTGGTGAGCAATTTTGATTATTTGTATGTTAATTTTATAATTTAATGTTCAATCAATCCATATTCACGAATTTACTTTTCGATTAATTATTTTCATTTTAATAATGCTGTTAGGCCTTAGATAACTTAGAATTAGATTAGTTCATCGACTCCTCGAGGTATCGACACCTCATGACCCATGCATTTGTAGTATATTGAGGGTTTTATAAGATTAAAACTTGCTCAACAATTAAGGAAAAATAACGCTACCACATAAAATCAATAGACATTGAATAATTCGGTCCATATAAATTAAAGGCAAATTATATGCATGATATTAAATTAGGTTCTCAAGATTAATCAACTAATATAGGTCAAGTAAAAAAAATAAAATATTTATATTGTGTTTATATAACACAAATATTTTTGACCATTATTAATAACATATATATCTAAAATCTAGTGGGAAAAATATCAAATTATCAAAAATCTAGATCACATTACGTTTATACAATGCATTTGTCATCATTATTAGTAGCATATACATGTAAAAGTCAATGGGACAAATATCAAAATATCAAAAAGTTAGTAATCACTAATCAATTATTTGCCTCATTTATACTTGACTGTGAAAGTTCATATTGTGAAAATTGTGTCAAATACATTCTCCTTCTAATTGCTTCAACTTGTAACTATTGCAAAGTAATAATATAATGTCCTTTGAATCATAAACCCCTTAGTTCAAATGATATTTGGAATGTGCACAAATCAAAATCTCCAAACATTTTTTACTGGTATGTCCAGATGTACCAACCTAAAAAATTGAAGATAAAATATTATAAACACATTTTGTAATTATTTTAACTAAGACAATTTGATAAAAGAACACATTCCTTATAATATTGCTTTGTTGACTCAGTATAGCATTTCATCAACTTTATTTGGACCATTTAACTATTTTTGTTGTGGAAACAACTTTGTCAGTTATTAAAGCCAATAATAATTGATATAAAACTAAAAAGTTGAATCCCTATGAAGTTTCGTCTATGATAACCTACTTAAGATGATGATACACATTATTTATTATACGTTTATAAAACTGTATTTATATGATTGAAGTAAGGTATACACATCTTTAAAGAAGCCTCAGCATGTTGAACTAAGCTATCATTGTTGCATTTTCTCGATTTATGACTATAATTACCATATTTTTAACATTTCTTCACTTGTCCTTTTTGAGTTAATTTGTTTAGATTTTTTATTTTCTTTAGCTCATTTGTTGTTTCCTTTTTACAATTTTGGGTATACTGGGTATAACCCTTTTAGTCGGAGGATGTATCACCTCTACATCACTTGAAGGCCACAAAATTTTACCTTCAATTGGTTGTAATACATGTTCATACAAACTCATTAACCAACCCTTCCTATAATATGAATCTACAAATGTCTCAACCTTTTCCTTTAAGATATGGATAGCACAGGTATCCATATAGGTTGCATGCTTGGTAAATACATGTTTATTGTATCCCAATCCTTATAGTATCCTTCCCATCACCCTATGAAACTTCATAAGCACCATCTTTATTCCGTACAATTCTTTATTACATTGCTTCTTTTTTGTTACTCTCAAACTTCTTTATTGTAGTGGGTGCAATTTCTAACTTCCATCGAACTATAAAATGTCTCTTAGTTATATGCCTCTTCATTACCATTATTCTAATTATCTTAAGCATGTTAATCACTAGCCTATCCCTTGCTAGTAGGATCCACCCATTACAAGTTTCATTCATATTGTTGTTAATTTTCATACATTTAGTTTCAAAAGATTTGAAACATCTTGCCATCTTTCTTTAGGATATTCAAGTAAAGCTAAAGCACATTTAGGCCTTATTTTGACAAGTCTCTTCAGTTCCTTATTGAAATCTTCAACACAGGTTAACCATGCATAATTACAAAACTACTTTCTAAGGTCCTTTCCCTTCCAATTCCCATGCCAATTATGATATATACTAGGGCTGGAAAAAAATCGGTTTCAAACCAAACCGGTTATGGACAATTCGGATAAAGATAAAAATTTTATGACCCTAGACTAGTTTGAAACTATTTTTTTTACCAAGTTGACCCAAAACCAAATCGGATTGGAAAACACCCAACCTGGTTCAGAACTAGTTTGTCCGATTTTAACTAATAGCAAAAAGCCATTAAATTGCACCATCTTCTTCCCATCTCTTTTCCTTTGTAAAACCAATCAAAAAACTATAGCAAAGAAAGCTAAATTATGGTTACCTAGTTGAAGTTCAAACCAAACAAATTGTAAGTCTACAACCAAATTCAAAAAAACAAAAATACAACCACCAAATTCAAAGTCTTCAACAAAATTATAGCAAGAAGCCACAAAGGCACAAACAGTACATGAAATCCAAAACTAGTAAACCACATTGTTCATACTACAAATTCAAACCAAATAAAATATGAAAGAAATAACAAATACTTCTTCATCAAACTCTTTTGTATCCCACTCTTCATGTCCCAAAGACTCCATGATCTGAGGGAAAAAAAAACAAAAGATGACACAAGTTAGCTAACATGTATATAGTAATCAAAACTTTATACAATAAATTATAATAAAGTAATGATAAATTTTACCACTCATCAACTACTACTTGATTAGATTCATATGAAATAGCCTCTTTGATATCCAAGCTTAGCATTTCATCGGTCAATCCTTCAATGTCGCCATTACTTTGTTCTAAATAAAAAAATTAAATAATTAAAATAAAAAATAAAATTTCAAAAGGGCATGTGATATACTTTACAATCAAAATAATAAAAAAGAGACATGGGATTTTTTTAAATTCAGATCGGACAATTTTAATCGGTTTTAAATGTTCAATGCTTACTAATTTTAAAATTTTGGACATTTTATTCAATTAGGTTAACCCAGATCTAGATTTGATTTTAATTCAGAAAAAAAATTGGTTAACCCGGTTTAAATTTAGTCAAAAAATTCTAACCCATATCTGATTTTTTCTAAATCAGAAAGGGTAGGTTTATCGATTCGGACAAAATTTTGTCAGGCCTAATATATATGTCTAGTATACATTTGGTGAGCTGCATTGGCCATTTGGCGAAGTCTCCTCTATAGCACTAACCAACATCTAAATTAAATTACAAAGATATTAGTTAATATTTCATGTTGTAATGTTTTCAATTGTAAGTATATTGATCATAACTTCTACATATCAAATATGACTGTAAGTCTTTCACCTTCTTCTAATTCCAAATTAGATGCTAACAAATTTATGAACTAAGTCTATGAATTTGTGTTTTCTACCTCCACAACTACCTAGGATAATGGATGTATTCCTACATCACTAGCCCTACCAATTGCGCTTAATGATTGGCCTTGGAATTCTGCATTTAGGAAGCATCCATCAATCCCAAAAATTGGCCTTAAGTGATTCCATCCTCTTTTCATGGCATTAAAACAAATGCATAATCTTTTAAAATGCAACAAAAAACAAGTATTAATGTAATGTATAACATAACATAATGAAGTATTAATACGTTAATGGAATTTTCATTTATAATTACCTATAGCAATGAACTATCTTGATTCCTTGATAATTGTAACTCTAATATTGATCTAGGATTGCTTATCTTCAAGTCATATACATAACCTTGCAACTTTGCATATTCATTAATATAATTTGTTACTCTCTCTTTCCTCAATCACTCATTTATTTTTCTACACATACTTAAATTAACAAAAATATTGAGTTTTCTCTGCATTCTTTGACCATTTTTTGGTTGAGATAATGACTTCTCCATAATTCTATCTTTAAAGTGTATCATCAAGAATTTAGCAGAAACCATTTTTAGTTTGTTTGTTGTGAAACAATTGTGATCAGAGTTAAAAGTGCTAACTTTGAAACATCTCTCGTTCTTATCATATCCAACATACAAAACCTATGGCATCTGCCAATACATCCAACCCTGATCTGATTACTCTTTATCCAGTATGTACTGCATAGTCGAGAACAACACCTTTAAATTCTTTTATAGTTTTGAACTCCATTCCCAATCTTTACTTATGTACCACATTTATAGGTTTATCCCTAACATATAAACTGGGTTTATGCAAGGCTTCACCTACCTCCTCTCCACTAAGATATTCATCAATATTAAAGTTTGATTGAAAATGTGAACCCTGTTTCTCCATTTTTTCATCTATATGTGCACCCTATTCCTCCAAAATTTAATTCACATGTGCACCTTATTCCTCCACATTCCTATGTGCACCTAGTTCCTCCATATTTATACCATGTTCATCATCATTATGGTCTCCTCCTCTAGTTATATGTAATACCTCAAGAGCATGGAAAGGTGTATATAAATGATGAGTTACGTACACATAAATAATCTTATGTATTTGTATAAGGTTTGTTAGCCTAATACAACTTTGTTTTGACTTTATAACTCTCAATGACTCTTTAAAGTTAAAACTAGGTATTCTATAATATGACTTGTCAATTTGATTTTACCCTAAATCCTTCCCCATCTCATATATTTTATCTATTACTAACATAGTCAGTGTCAATATTCTCAAATGTAGCAATATCTCTACCAACATATATGAATTTAGGCTCTAATATAAAATATCCACCGTAAAAAAGCCTTATACTCCCATATTGAGCCATTAAAAACTATAAAGCAACCATTAAAAAATTGTAAAACCTCAAACTTTTCTTTTCATATGTTTATAAAATTTCATTTCATGTGAATGATGTTTTTAGGCTAATATAAATATTTTCGCTAAAAGATAAATTAGGAACCCAACCCTGAATGACCAATATTAAAGTCAAATGATAGTCAAAAAATATTGGATTTGACTGGTATGGAAATGGGCCAAAAATAAATTCAATCGGATGAATCCTTGTTTTAAATTATTGTGGAGTAAAACTATGATAGATTAAGATTGACCTTGTTTTAAATTATTGTGGAGTAAATTTGAAGCATTCTTGGGCTGGATATAAGAATCAGTCATAGTTACAAATACTTAAAGTACATCGATCCAACTTATATGTTGATATATTTATATTTAACCTGTTATTAAGTGAACATGAAATTTCTATCGAAATTGAACATATTTTTCTTAAATCATTCAATTATTTTAGACAAAAAATAATACATGTACTTATGAATGAACCTTAAGTGGCAGCTATCACATACATGAAGAAGTTCTCATTATTTTGGAGCAAGAATGCATGAAAACCTTGTGTTGTCACGTTTATGAAGGAGTAAATGTGAGGGACATAAAATCTGTTACAAGTGATGCCAATATATGGTGTATACATATGTCATTTTGGTGAGATAAAAATGAAAATAACTTGTTATATGTGGGAGATAAGTATTGCCATGGACCTAGACCAAAAGCAGGTCGGGCCTTTTTTGCCATCTCTAGTTATACATAATTCAACGGTTTAATTTAAGGAAAACAGTAGGTATATACTATGTACGTTATTTAAATGGAAAGAAGACAACATGTATAAATCATGGAAGTTGTTCAATGGTTGAATGAAAAGAAAACAGAATTTAAACTTACTAAATGCTAAGATTTTGGCTACACTGTCATAAAATTTGTAAAACAAGGTTGGTAAGTTATGGATGTACTTGACAGGTTTTAGGAACCCTTCAGGGGTCTCCCTTATAGCTGAGTATGATAATAAAGTTTTCTCGATCACCATAGACTTAGGACTAATGAAGGAAAAACATCAAACACGTGAGCGTGGTTTACGATAAATGATAAACAGTGAGTGTATCTTTAAATTGATTTTGTAAAGATGGTTTTTACCTTACTAAGAAAAGTATGTTTATGAATAATTCCATTGGTATTACTACTTAAATTTAAAAGATAAACTTCATGAGATTTACGTATGTTTTGATTTAAAATTGAATTGAGTTTTGGATGCACTTGGAAACTAATGAGATGTACACATGCTTTGAATTGACATTAAATTGAAATTTGCATATGCTTTAAATTGGCATAGAAATGGATTTTGAATATGTTTTTAATTGGTATTGAAATGAGGCGTGCTCATGTACCAATTATGGTTTAGCCTATGGTACATCGTTAGGTCTTTATATATAAGATTATATCAATCAGAGTACGTTTGAACGTGCATAACGGTGTTTAGGGGCGTCTGTCACTAATATGGGTGGTGTTATATCTGTCAGCATGTCCTGTGAGTCGCCCTCTGCACATATGGAGCATATATTGTGCTAGCACTGTTACGGGTAAGTGATGCAAAACCAACTCCGTAATCAGTGATTTATATGTAATGTTAGCATCGTTATAAGTAAGCAATATAGAACCAACTTCATAACAATCGGTATATAGAGGTTAACCAGGCATGGGTAAGCGGTGCAGAACCAGCTCCGTGACCTTACAACTAAGGGTACCATATGGCAAAGAAAATTAGTGATATACTTTGTTTAAAAAAGAAAGTTCATGAAAGTATTGATTGCCATCTCTATTTACTTTACAAGCAGTTCATGAAAGTATTAATTGCCATCTCTATTTACTTTACAAGAAAAGAGAAACTTAATCTCAGAAAAAATATATATGTTTTGTTTTACATATGCATTGATCTTATGAAAAGAAAAGAATGTGTTTTGTAACAACATTGGTTATTACTTGAAAAGAAAAGAAATTGTTTTCTTTTATGGAGGTTAATATTTGTATAAATGTTTTTATCGTAAACCAATAACACTCACTGAATTCGTTTAGCTGACCTTTTATTTTCTATTTTTAAATAAAACCTCCTAAGTGCAAGCTCAGGGGCTTTAGTAGCAGGGACTACACCTTATAAGTAGTCAACTTCGTCAAGTGCTGCTGTGTAGGCATTTTTATTTTGCCTTGTACATATTTTTGAGAACTACTGTATATTTTTGAACATGTGTTTGGAAAGTACATTTGTATAAATAATGGATGTGTATAAAGGTTTTTAAATGAAATGCATGACTTTGTTTTAGCTTTTCAAGGTTTATTGATGTAACTATTTGAGACTACATGTGAGTGGATTTGAAGTCCACAATTTGGAGTTGAGAAATTGATGTGATAATAGAAGAGTTTTGAACTTTTACTAGGACTTTGAAAAATTTTTTGGATGTAAAAATGCAGTTGTTGTGTTGTTGAAATTTTTAATAAACTAAAAAACAAAACTCCACTGTTTACATTTCTTATTGTGAATTAAAGCTTTTCCTTAACAAGGGCAATAGACTTAGCTTCATGGGAACTTTCCAGTCGACTCGGATATCGACTGGAGAGTTACCGTGGAGTGCCGAGTAGGTCACCTAGTCATTACAAGATAGGGGCCTGTCAGCATTGACCCCAAAGCGATACGAACGGACATGAAGAAAAAACACAAGCAATGGAAATGCAGAAGAGAAGAGCAAAGATTCCAAACCAAGAGCATGCTATTAACTTAATCACAAATCTGTTGAATAAAGGTAAACTCTCAGCCACTAGTTAGAAGGAAATCCCTTGACTTTGCTTATGCCCTTATGCAGTAAAGAATGCAAGTGAAGGGCTAGGAATTGACGAATAGGTTTTGAAAGGGAATGCCTTCTGTTTTCAAGAACAAGAGCTATGGATAAGGCTAAATCAGCATTATCGGAGAATTGAATTTTGCCAAATGGAAGTAATTAATTATAAAAAAATAAAATGACAACACAATATAATAAAACCATACAATTAAACCAACTAGAAAAAATGAAATAGAAAAAGAGGAGCCGATATCTAGAGGAAGAGGAATCGTGAACAATCACTTATTTGAGAAACTCGTTATGCGTGGTGTCAATAAATTGCTTCCTTTTCATGGGCACATTTCTCCTCTCTGCATCATTGGAATCATCTCTCCACATCTCTTCCAATTTCGACAGGAGAATTCAATCTGCTCAAATACTAATAGGTAAACGACAATATGTTTTCTTCTCTATTTAAATTATTTTTCTCATCTTACTGTTTGATGGGTTCTTTACCAAAATGACAACAACTTGTTTTCCTCTCAAGTTGCTAACTTTTTTTTCCCAATAACTATTAGCCTCAGCCTACACATTCTTTCGTGATTTAGTTTAATACATTACTTTTTTTAGCATTACTCCGTTACTATAAACTTGACAGACTCATGGAACTACTCTTTCTGGTATAACTATTGTTTCTCTAACCATGGAGCTACTCTTTCTCTGACCATTGGTTCCCCATCGGTAAACTTTATTTAAAACACAAAAACTTGACAGACTTTTATATCCCTTGGTCACTGCTTCTATTATGACCTCCACCACCTACCATGCACTAGATCATCATACTACCTATAACGGCTTCTCTTCGTCCTTTTCACTTTTAATGGGTTGCCTCTAGATTATAAATCTTTTATCACAGCACTAGAAAAGTCGGAAACCTCCATCACCTTCACCTGTCAGAAACCTCCATTACCTTCACCTTACTTTGGGCAAAATTGTTTCTTCATGGAAAACGTCTTCTCGTATACCATATTCCTGCACCATTTAATATGTCTTTCTATTTTATATATTCTTTATGTTTTCCCTATGTTATTTCAAAATCAGGAACTTGTGGTTCTGAGTTGGGTTAATTGTGAAATAGTCAAGGTTATTTTTTATTTTTGAAAGAAAAATCAAAACTGGTATTACTTATTCCTAATTTTAAAAGTATAACAGCCCTTGATGGATGTTCTCTGATACAAGTCTTTCATATAAAACAAGATCATCATCTATCATAGGGAATTCAGTGAAAGCAATTAAAAAATATAAACCAATTGAACCTACGCTTCCCTTAGAACTATCTTCCCCAACTGCTTGTGAATTAAACAAAAGCCAACTTTTAGTCAATCTTTATGGATAAGAAAAGATAATGCACAAAATAGAATGACATAAGGAAGCCAATGGTGCCAGTAATAGTCAAGGTTATCATTGTTATCGTTAATTTGAGTACATAGAGTGGAAAGTGACTCAAAGACATTTTTTTTCTTTTGATTTTTTTCTACTCATTGAATTAATGAATTTTTTTCTTATAATTTGTTCTAGCTACTTATTTTGCTTGCTCCTAATACGTATTTATTTTTAAAAGTGCAAGATGGTTAAAATTGGTAATTATATGCAAAAACTAAAGATGGTCAACAATGATAGATCTTTATCAAATATAGACGATGAAAAAAATGAACCTAATATGGTAGAGGAGTCAGAAGCTATAGAGGCTTTTAATCAACAATCAAATGCTATAGTTGGAACTTCAAATAATGCACCTAGCCCAGAAGGGCAAGTTATTAGCACTAGTAATGCGATCTTTAAAATTATATGATTGTACATTTAAATTTTAATATAATATTTTAGTCTATTAATTGTTATTTTTTAAAAGGAAATGTAAGTTCTAAAAAACGTGGACGAGGACCAACAATCAATATAGACTTGCCAAGAAGAAAACTGAACGAAAACAAATTGATGTTCAATTTCCTCCTCTGTACTATAAGGTATGCAGTAAGCATGCTAGCCTTTTCAAGTCAGAAGTTACTATATGCATTCGGCAACTTGCACCACTTCGTGTCTCTAGTTAGAAAGAGATTTCTAAGGATGATAAGAAGGCAAAGTGGTTATTTTTAAAGGTATGATACTTTTTTTAATTGCAATAGAGTTTAGTTTAATAACAATAGAGTTCTATTTTGTCGTTGCATTGAATTTGCTTCTTAATTTTCCTAACTATATTTTTATATGAATTTTATGATAAATTCAATTTCTTAAATCAAGTGCAATGTTATGTGATGCAACAAGTGTATACACAATAAAAAAAATTGACATTAACATTTGTACGAAAGCTATGTCAAGAGCAAAGATTTCCCAAAGGATGTGGAGAAAGGTGATTGGGAATGGTTGATTGAGAATAAATAGGAGACTCTAAATTTTAAGGTAATTTTAAAATTTAAATACTTTAACTTATTTTGTTAGTTGTTTTCTTTTATTAAAAAATTTGTTTATCAATTTATAAGAGCAAAGCGGACGAAGCACAAGTAATAGGGAAAATCAAGAGATGAAATCAATTTCTAGTACAAAGTCGATTGTGCAAATTGCATATGGGATGGTAAAATAAAACTTTATTTATAAAATACAATTTTATTTACTTAAAATTAAAATTATATTTTTCTTTAAAAAACAAATTTCAATTAATCATTAAATTTCTTTATCTTTGTCTTTTTTTAATTTTTAAAAATATAAAGATTCCGATGAGTGGCCTAATGTTGTTAAAGTGACAAAAGCCAAATGGAACTTGATCTGTTCCAAAAGGAGAAGAAATAATGGTATGGAAGTTATAACAAATTAGATTTTTTAAAAAAAATTAAATTTACTTTACTAAATTTTCAAACTCTATCTAAAAATATAGAATAAGCTTCAAGAAGAGGTAGAGGAAAACCAAGAAAATATTTCATCTACACCTCTATCACTTGTTAAGCATTTCGATCTTGTCCTAGAAAGAAAGTCAAGCTATTCACATGGTTTAGGTGTTAAAGGGATAACATCAAAGTCTTGAGAAAAAAGTGAACTTCTAGCTGAAGCTAAGGCTGTAAAGAAACATGCAAGTGAATTAGATGATGAAGTTGTAAGACTTACTAAAATCACAAAAACACAAAATGAAAAGATTCAAGCTCAAAATGAGAAGATTCAAGCTCAAGATGCCGCCATTGAGAAGCAAGCCATGGAAATGAAACAAATTTCAACTGTTTTTGCACATTTGGCAATTGCTGCAGTAATTCCTAGTTTGTTAATGTTTTTGCCTCAATTGGAGATCCATCAAATGTCACAATAACAAATACCCCAACTACTCACGTAAGTGTAAAAATTTATAAAATCTAGAATAATTGTTATCACTTATCATTATCATTATATTATTATAAATATTAGTACTAAATTTATAGCTTAATATTTTATAAACTAATTAATTGATTATTTTTTTATTTATTTTATAGGAAACAAATCAACAGTGAACTTTATCTCAAAGAATAACCAGGAAAATTTACCTTGGAGAGTTTAAATTAGTACGTAGTAGTTTGGAATAGTTGTAATAAGTATAATTATCTTGGATATTAAAATTTCCAATTTTATATATTGGAAATTAGAATTCTGAACATTTCGGTGATTTTTATATATACTAATAATTTTTATTTGCTTGTGCGATAATATCTTGGCATTAACAATTCGTATCATTTGTGACAATACCTATTTTATGGCCACCAATGCAAAAAATTTTGTCGATTAAGCAATAAATTGTTAAATTTAATAATATTATTTGTGACAAACACAAACACAAACACATTAGTGATAAATTTATTGTAAGATATAATCTTTATTTAGTGACAACATTATTTTAACATATAACTTTCATACTTGTGATGAAATCTTTTAGACAGTATGGTCACTGATGCAATTTTTTTTTTACCACTAAAGCAATTTCATTGTTGAATTGATAATTTTATTTGTGACAATAATAAATACAATAGTGACAATATTTTTTGTAAGAACAAATTTCCATTTTTTTGTGACAAAATGATGTTGACACTTTTTTTTCTTATATTATCAGTGACCAAGTAATGGACACTTATAAAAAAGCACAAGTGACAAATATTGTCACTATTTCCAATTATTTTAGTGGCGATAATGTTGTCACAATAAATTGAAGCACTACTACGACTTTATTTGTCACTATGTTATATTATTTTTGTCAACAAACTTGTCATAAATCTGTACAATTACTGTGACCATATAATGTTGTCACACATTCCATAATTTTTAGTCTCGATACTTTTATCTAAATAAAATAAAGTACTGTTACGACTTTATTCGTTATTACTTTATATTATTTGAGTCAACAAACTTGTCATAAATATGTAAATTTACTGTGATCATATAGTTTTGTCACACATTTTTTATTTTTTAGTTTAAGTACTTTTGTCACAAAAGTATTTCATAATTGCAACCATTTTCTTAAATTAGTCGCTATTTTATCAGTGATTGAGGTATTTGTGACAGGAAGTGGCGACTTCAAAAATTAGAAACTATTAATATTAATGACTAATATTACAGTTTTTAGTGACAACTTTTGCTTTCACTAAAAACACCATTTCTTGTAGTCGATATGCTTGAAATGCAAGTGCTCACGAAAAATGAACAATTGATGCATACGTAGTCTAAGTTTAAGAACACGACTGTTATCTTTGAATTGTCTCTGTTATATGCTTCTAACTTTGGACTTCAAAAAGAAAAACTTTGGCTGAGCCTTCAAAATATCCAACAGAGTATTCAAAAGCCATGGCTAGTCATTAGATATTTTAAGTGCTCAATAAATTCCTCCAAAATTGGTGGCAGAAACTTTCATTTTGGCTTGACAAAAGAACTCCCTAAATTTTTGTTAACTATGGACTTGGTTGATCTTAGTTACACTGGCAGACATCTGACTTGGTCCAATAACCAACAGGGGAGCATGCTCATTCACAAAATATTATATCAAGCACTTGTGAATTCTGACTGGTTAAATCAGTTTCCACCTTCCTTCATTCAGTTCGGAGAAACATTGAGTTCAGACCACTCTTTTATGCTAATATAGAGGATGATAGATTAGCAAATAAGGGCCACACAGTTGAAGTTTTTTAACATTATTATAGACATAGAGGGTTTTCTTGATATTATACGTAGCTGTTGGAACACTAATGTGAGTAGATTCAAAGCATTCCAGTTTATGCAAAAACTCAAATTGATGAAAACTACTGTCAAGCAATTTTTGCGATGCAGAACCACTAACCTCCGAGCACTTAAGGAGAAGCTTACAATTGCTCAGAATGCTTGTTATAACCAACCTTACAAACCTGATCTCAAACAAATAGAGATGACATGCCTCCAAGACTACCAAACCGCTGTAGGAGGGAGACGATAATACGAAGTTTTTCCACTCTTCGGTATTGGCTCGACAGAATATCAATAAAATCTTGAAGTTATAAGACAGCAGGGGGATTGAGCATGTTGAATTGGATAACCTCATGGAAAAAGCCAGAAACTTTTTCACAAATCTAATGGGGACAATCGTCTCTTCCTTGCCAAGTCTTAATGTTTTGCGGATATTTGATCACAGCATTGATCAAAGGACAAAAGATATGCTGATTTCTCCTGTTGCTGCACATGATGTTAAATGTATACTCTTCAGTTTGCATCCTTTCAAGGCTCCTGCTTTGCATGGATTCACAGCATTGTTCTTCCAACGTACATGGGATATCACGAGTCAGCTCTTTACTGAGGCAGTTTTGGAATTTTTTGAATCTAAAAAAAGGCTTCAGGTCATCAATAATTCCTTTATATGCTTGGCTCCAAGAAAACAAAACTCTTGTCAGATGAAAGAATTCAGACCCATTTCTTCTTGTTCCGCTACATATAAGGTGGCATTAAAGATTCCAGCTAAGCGACTCAAGATAGTCCTTTCAATTATTTTAAATTCTGTACAAAGCGCATTTATTCCAGAGAAAAGTCCTAGAGACAACATTTTGATATTACAAGAGTTACTGAAGGATTATCATTCAGGTAAGAAATTAACCGGTTGCTTGCTTAAGGTTGATTTCCTTAAAGCTTTCAATACACTTAGTTGTAGTTTTATACAAATATGACTTGAAGACTTGGATCTTCCGCCCAAATTTGTTCACCGGATCATGACCTGTATTACCACATCTTTATTGAGTATTCTTCTGAATGGTACTCCCACCATACCTTTCAAACCTGCAAAGGGGATCAGGCAAGGTGATCCTTTATCGCTGTACTTATTTACACTTGTTATGAAGGGACTTTCCATTCTTTAAAACAAGATGCTTCCTCTCAATCGTGGATTTCAATATCACCACCGATGTAAGGAACTTAATTATTCACCTATTATATGCTGTTGACTTGATTCTCTTGTGTAGAGCTGATCCCGCTTCAATCAAATTGATGATGCATGTGCTTGATCTATTTGCGAAATGGTCTAGACCCAACCATAATTCAAAGAAGAGTTGCTTCTATACTTTAGATGATGTGAGAAACCATGCGGAAATTACCAAAATCACTGGACTCAATCACTGTTCTACTCCGTTTCGCTATTTGGGTGTTCCAATTACAGCTTTAAAGCCGAGTTTAGTGATTGCTTACCAATTATAGAAAAAATGAAGTTCTGAGTGATGTCATGGCAGAATCGATTCCTTTCTTATGTAGCTTGACTTACACTCATCATTTCAATGCTTACAAGTCTTTATTTGCATTGGGTTGCTCATGTTGCTTTGCCTCGGAAAACAATCAAAGAGCTAAACCAAATAATTAAAGCCTTCTCCTGGTCAGGACAGGTAGGTAACTCGAGGAATGCTCAAGTCAAATAGTGTGAAGTTACGAAGCATAAAAAGCATGGTGGTCTCGGAATTATCTCAATTTCCAAAATGCAACAAGTTTTAATATGCAAAAGGTTGTGGAGACTATACACGGATCGAAATGCATTGCAGACAAAATGGATTCATGAACTTTACTTAAAAAACGTTAACTTTTGACAGGCTGAATATTCAAAGGAAGTATCTTGGATTCTAAAACAAATGATGAAGTTACGTGAATTTATTTATCCTCACGTCAAATACTCTATCAGTAACAGAGAGAAGACCTGGGTGTGGTATGATAATTGGCTAGAAATCAGTCCCCTTGCTCACTCTACAGATTTTCAGAGGCTGAAAAATAGAATGCCATTAAACTCTAAAGTTTCTTCACTGATTGTGCTCGGTGAATGGCAGGGATACTTCAAAGGATTTCGTGCACTTATGCTTCACCTTCCAATCTTAAATAGTGTAGCTTCGGAAGATGCCATATCCTGGAGTTTAAACTCGAATGGGGTTTTTTCAAACCAATCTTGTTTTCGTCTCTTGTCTGATTGTTCCATAGTAGTCCCCTGGTTTTATCTTCTATGGCATGTTTTATCTTCTATATATGGCATAACTCTATCAGTCCTAAGGCAACCTTCAAATTTTGACTTGCTATCAAAAACAGCCCTAAAACCGGGAATCAATGGCAGGGAAGGTTGATGATCTATGCTTATTATGTAAAATGTTAGCTGAGGATCGTGATCATCTATTCTTCCTTTGTAGCTATTATAAGGCCATTTGGAGTCACATTCTACTCCTGTTATCATCTCACACCGATAGCTATGACTGGAATAATGTACCGCATTGGATCTTAAGTAAAATCAAGAAGGGTTCTCCTAATGCCTCCCTCTATGTAACAGCTTACACCACCACCATATATTGCATTTGGAAAGAAAGAAATCGACGCAGGTTTACTGACAACAAGGCGCACAAATATCAGCTAGCAGACATCATAATTAATCACATCAAGCTGGTTTGTTTGCCAAGCATGCACATAATTCCCTCTCCTTGGATATGAAGAGAAGATGGCAGCTGTGAACCGATGAAGATTATCATTATCTACTCTTTGTAATCTTTACTTCTTGGCTCCTTTAGATATTTTGTAATCTAATGAAAGGCATAGATAGCCTTGAACTCATTATTTTTGTAATGTTGTAATAGTTTTATCTATAGTAATACACCATTCATTTTTCAAAAAATGAAGAAATTAAAATATACCTATGAATAAGCCAAGTTGTGTTAGTTGAAAAACCCAGATGAGGCAAAAGAGAGAAGGTGAGAGAGAGAGAGAGAGAGAGAGAGGGAAAACTTTTTTTTGAGAATTTAAAAAATTCATTAATAAAAGGAATAGATTACATCTGGAAGTCTCTCCACATGGGACAGACCATTAGGAGTATAGCACCCCTGGTAAACAAATCATCGACGTTACAAACAATTAGAGAACAATGAAATTTTGACAATTAGGGTATAATGACCCTTTTCTTTCACGATCTCTTTAGAATTTTCTCGATTTTAGAGGGCGATAACGAAGGCGAAAAACTCTGTCGATGAAGGCGGTCTCTCCGAGTCTGTTTCCTTGCGCTGCACCAAGGATATCACTAGCACAGGAAATAAGTCTCCTCCATTTTTTAGTTATCTTATAGCGATTAGGGTATAACAAACTTTCCCTTTTCGATCGACGATGCTCTGGGATTTCCTCTATAAGGTGAGACTCGGAGGGGATGACAATTTTCTCAGGTAAACTTCTCGTCAATGTGGGTTC
This sequence comes from Erythroxylum baracoense, assembly GCA_025629805.1. Taxonomy (NCBI): domain Eukaryota; kingdom Viridiplantae; phylum Streptophyta; class Magnoliopsida; order Malpighiales; family Erythroxylaceae; genus Erythroxylum; species Erythroxylum baracoense. Next base: position 15,644,745 of record JAOTAY010000190.1, on the reverse strand, counting down.
CTCCTTTATAGATGAAACTTCACTTATAACTCCGATCTATTGGTGACAGGGACTTAGCGTCAATCCTTCCAGTATAAAGTGTCTAGGAGTAAGTTTATCAGAGAAAACCCTTCTTTCCGCCAAGTAATTCCATAACTGGATATTTCTTTATTTCCTTGATGGTAGTTGATTTGCCTTATTGCTGGATTGTTGCTTATTGAACTGTTATGGACTGGCCCTTGATTGTATGTGTAGTTCTGTGTAGCTAGCATTTAGGAAGAAATATCGAGGACTAGACTCTCCATGTGAGAGCCATTCTTCTGCTACAGTAAAGGTTCAACTGATGTATAATCAGTTGTTCCCTTATACTAGCCAAGGTGAGATTAGTAAGAGAGATTTGAGAGTTTGATTTCTCTCTGAATCTTCTATTATTCCTCTCATTCCATATTTCTTAAGCACGTGTAGCAATCGAGATCAATAGGATGACCCTATCATATTTAGAAATCTATAAGTGAGGTAATTCCAGTAGGATGTCAGAAAGTTTGCTGTAATTTAAGCCAGTGATACAAAGGGTAGAGATTTTAGACCATATCTCATTTGAGAAAACACCCCAGTGATACAAAGAGTAGAAATTTTAGACCATATCTCATTTGAGAAAACACACTCGAAAAAGAGATGATCTTTCGTTTCATGCTCAATATTACATAGAATACACCTTTTTGAGGAGGATAAAAACTTCAGCTTATTCATTGTGCCGAGTCTGTTCAGCATAGCTAGCCAGAGGAAGAAATTGGTATGAGGTCTGAGAAACTTGTTCCAAATCATAGGGTACCATTGTAGCCTATTTACTGACCCAACCCTCAATTTTTTAGCCTCCCTTGTAGTGATAGCCGAAACTGGAATCCCATTCGATAGGTAAATATCACTCTCCCCAAGACTTCTAAACTGTGGAATGGACAAGTGTCTGATTTCCTCTGATGTTAACAACCAAGCTCTATTACTAGCTATTTCGTGGAGCTTTGTTTTCTTAGGAAACCTTTCTAATAAATTTCTTGCCAACTGGTTTTGAATTAAAGCTCCTTACCCTGTCCAGTTGTCATACTATAAGGAGAGTCTTTCCCCTGTCCCAATTTTACAAGTGATGTTCGGTTTCACTTCATCCCTCATTCTTAGAATTTGGTTAAAGAACCAAGTATATTTGTCTTTGATTCTTAGAGCCCAAAAACTCTCACCTTTCAGTATATAGATATGTATCCATTTAATCCACATTGATTATTTATCACCTAGGATTCTCCAAATCCTCTTAAGCATTAGAAGAGTGTTTTTCTTGCTAATAGACTCCAATCCTAAACCTCCTTCTTCCTTAGGTTGACAGATAGATTTCCAATTGACCTTTACGATACCTTTCTTACCATTTCCTTTTCCCCGTAGAAATGCTTCATCAGCTTTTCAATTGTTTTAACAAGCTTTTTAGAGAGAAATATGAGGGAACACCAGTAAGTTTGCATAGACAATATAACTGATTTCAGAAGCCGTAATTTCCCTCCTTAGGAGAGGGTTCTATTTGTCCATAAGCCCAATCTTTTCTGGATTTTCTCTATTAGAGGGACGCATTCACAGAACCTAAGTCTTCGTGATGAAATAGGAATTCCAAATATAGAAGTGGAGGATACACAGACCTGTGGTTTTGGAAAGGAAGAAATAACTTTTACTAAGGTTGATACACAGACCTGACACCTCCTTGAAAGTTTTGAGTGTATCCATCAGTAAAGGATTGAGTGAACATTTGCCCTGCTTAGCAAGATTAGATCATTTGCAAAATATAAACTAGTTAGAGAGATTTTTTTTACACTTTGAGTGATATCTGAAACTGTAATCAGTTGAAGTGTTATGCTTCAGCATTTGAGTAAGGACCTCTATGCATATTAGGAATAGATATGGAGATAAAGGGTCCCCTTGTCTAAATCCTTTCTTTCCTTTAAACAACTCCATAGGGCACCCATTTATTAATAAACCATAGGAAGCAGTAGTAATGCATTCTTGAATCCACCTTCAAAAAATTGAGGGGGAAATTCATGACCTCCAAGGTTCTGAGTAGTAAACTCCAGTTTACACTATCAAAAGCTTTTTGTAAGTCCACTTTGATAAAACAATTTAGAGGACTTGTTCTATGATTATAACCTTTCAAAAGCTCCTACACTAGAAGGATATTATCCCCTATGTCCCTGTTGTTAGTAAAGGCTCCTTGATTCTCACTAATGAGAAAAGGTAGAACCTCCTTCAACCTATTTGTCAAAATTTTAGCAATGATCTTGTAGAGAAAATTTGTACAAAAAATGGGTCTAAATTCACTCCAGGAGGTAGGGTTGGAGATTTTAGGGATCAAACATAGAAAAGTCTTATTAATCTCCTTAAGTAGTTCTCCTTTTAGAAAGAATTCATACATAAACTCCTTACCTCCCACACTACTCCAGGTTTTTTAGTAAAATATCCCATTCAATCCATCAGGGCCAGGTGCCTCAGAGCCATTCATATCAAACACAACCTTCTCTATTTCCTAATCTGTCACTGGTCTGATTAACAAAGAAGCTTCAGTACCAGGGATTCTAGCTTGAATATACTGCTTTAGGTCAGCTCTAGAGCCTGGAGGGGCAACATCAGAACCTAGGAGATTTCTGGAGTAATTCATAGCATCCTTTGAGATTCTATCTTGTCCATACACTATTTCTCTAGTTTCAGATCTGATGGAAGTGATTCTATTTACATTCTTCCTAGTTAGCATTGTGTTAAAGAAGAACTTAGTACATCGATCCCCTTCCTTTATCCAATTGATTCTGGCTCTCTGCTTAAACAAAGAGCATTGATTGTCAACCAATTGCAAGTAGTTCTTGAGGGCTTCTTTTTTGTTGTGGCTAGAGTCCCATCTGTGGGATTTCAACCAATGATTTCTGAATAACTGAAAGTTTGTCTCTAGCAGTTTCTGTCTCCTTAGAAAGATTCTAACCTTTCTTTAAGTTTAGGCTTTTCAATTCCTTTTTAATAGACTTGAGCTTTTGGAGACATATGTACTGCTTTGTCCCGTAAAAGTCACACTCCAATCCCTTCTTTATTGCTGTTTAAAACTCCATTTTTACCAGAAAATTGTTGAACCTGTAAGGATGATGGATTCTAGTATTTGTAAACAAATTACCAATCCTCATAGGTGTATGGTCCAAAATTCCAGGGTCTAGAAATGGTGCTGAACTTTTTGAGAAAATATTGAGCTATTCCACAGTAACGATTACTCTATCCAATTTCTTCCTAATGTGCCAAATAAAACTTTGCTTGTTTGACCAAGTGAATCTATGGCCTTCAAATTTTAGATCCGTAAGTTCCACTTCCTATATACAATTGAACATATACGAAGAGTAGTTTAGTAAATTACAATTTCCTTCTGCTTCTGATCTAAATAGAGTGGTTTTGAAATCACCACTAACCAGCCATGGAACATTTATCAAAGCCTTTACTCTTCGTAGAAAATGCCATAGATCAGCTCTTTGGAAAATAGTGTTAAAACTATAGACAAAAGTTGTTAAAACAGAACAGTTTTCCATTTTGAAGTAGAGCTCAGTGTGGATAAACTGCTAACTAGATTCCAGAGCTTTGACCTCCAAAAATTCCCCATCATATGCAATAATAATCCTTCCATAGGCATGGCTTTGGTGGTTTGTAAGAAACTGCCATTTGCTACCTAAACAACATAGTTTATTCAAATTAACTTCTCTAATTTTGGTTTCCAAAGGACAAAAACCCAGGGGTTTCTCCTTTATAAAAAAAATCCCTTAAAGCATTGAGCTTGGAGGGGTTATTTATTCCACGAACATTCCATACAATCAAGGTCATATGAGATTACTTTTCCCTTTAGAGCCTTTCCTATTGCTCCGATTACTTTTCATAGAGATAACTTGCTCAAACTGCTCCTCTTAAGATACTCCATTCTAAAGATCAACCTTCTATATACTGTTTTCAGACTGTATAGGTTCTTGAGCGCCTTCATTTAAATTATCTCCACTAGTTTCCAGAATAGTTTGCCTCTTATTCATTAGAGTATTGTTTGGTTCACTGGGTGGATTCAGACTTGCTCCTTTCTTTTAGAGTGAAATTGGGCTCTTCTCCACCTGATTGCTCCCCCCCTTTATAGGAGAAACTTGTTCAGCCTGAACTCGTTCATGGTTTCCAGATTCTTGTTTTGCCTCCTCACCTTCTTTGTTGTCCCCTAAAAAATTCCTTCTATCCCCATCACTTCCCAATAGTCCCCTCTAGTAAAGATTTTCCCTGTAGGTTTCTATGCTTTGCCTTGATCCTTAAGAGATGGTTTCCATTGGTAAGTAACCTAAACATTTTCATCTTTAAGAGAATGTTCATTTGCCAACTATAAGATAGGGATGTTGTCTTTCATTTCTTTAGAAAGATCTATACTCACACATAATTGTGCAAATCCAACCTTTTTCCTCAACGCAGTGTTTTTATCCATACATATTGGTTTCCTTAAGAAACTAGCTAACATACTCAATCCTTTGGTAGTCCAATATTCGAAGGGAATGTTGTGGATGTTCACCCATAGAGGAATATTCTTTATTTTAATATTTTCTAGTTCCATTCCCGATTGCCAATTTTGAAGAAATAAAGGAAGCTGAGAGATGTGCCAAGGGCCTTCTTTAATTACCTTTTGAGCTTCCAATTTTGATGAGAAAGAGAAAATCAAATTGTCCTCCTCAATTAGCATTACTTCCATAAGACCTCTTCCTTTCCAATTTCTCTGTGCCCATGCTTTTATCACTGGGAAACAAGCCTTTTGTCCATAAAAAACCTAACTAGGGTGGCTTCCCATGACCTAGCTTCTTCCTGCAGGATTTTGAGACTAGGAGCCACTATTAGCTTCCCATCAATCTCCACAAGAGGACTGTAAACCAAAGATGAACCTGAGTTGTCTCCCTTCACTTGCTTCCATGTTTTCCTAGGACTATTGACAATGTCGTCTACTGTAGGGGCTGAAAGTTAGGGCAAAGTAAAAGGGGTAGAGGGAGGGATCGTTGAAGAGTGGGATGGGGAAGGAAGATTGATTTTAGGAGGGGAGGAGGGTTTGGGAGGGGGGTCAAGGAAGAGGTTATTTTAGAGGTAGAAGGTAATGGTGGGAAGTTAGTCTCCATTTAAGATTTGGAAACCAACAAGACATTAAGGGAAAGAGAGGGCTAGATTCGTAGAGTTCAGATGGAGGGTGGAGTGGTGTAGATTTGGGTTGGGTTAGGGATTGGTGTGTGGAAGAGGTGGTAAGAGAGAAGTTAGAGTTTCTCTCTCACGCTTGTTCTATAGTTAAAAGTTTGAGAGAGAAGGAAAAATTAATGAGCTATATAAGTGAACAATTATAAAACATTGCAAATAATTTAACGCAAAGGTTTGATTAGCAACCCACCTAGTTTTAGTGAGGATAATGAAAATGTTGGTCCACCAAGTAGTTGGTACAAAACTAATATCAGATTCATGACCCTAAAATAGCCAGGCATAACCAACGTTATAGTGGCAATAAAAGGAAGAGAAATTGGCAAGAATTACAAGTGTACAATTAACTCTTAATTGTTCATATTAATCAAAATTTTCTTTTGGTTATCCAATTATTTGGTTATGTTAATAGGTTAGAAAATATTATTAAGTACCTAAAGTTAGTTCTCAAATTAAGGATTAGCCATTTGATATATTAATTTCAATTATGTGTATGTAATGTAGTGATAAATTTCAAAATTGGCCTAATGTGAAACATTAAGCATCACACTATTTTTTTTTTTAGATGCATCCATGTCTGGAGAATCATCAAAACTTAAAAGTAAATATTCTTATCAATCTAGAAGTTAGATGTAATGTATTGTGAATATTAATTTATTTTGTAATATCATTGTATTACGCATTAGACAAATTAAAAATCTAAAACTGTATACTACTACTATTTATCATATAATATAATAGTAATTTAGTAGTAATAAACTACTAGTAATGGAGTTGGACGCATTTCTTTTTATCAAAAAAGTTGACATAACTTTTTAACTTGTAAATTGTATCGCTAAGAAGGATTAGAAAAATGGAGCCAAAAAAGACAAAAAAAAAGAATGTGGTGGGATAGAGTCCCATGTTTTAAATATTTTCAGTTAGGTAGTAGCAAATAAAAGAGTAGAGACTACTAGAAACTCCTTAAGTGAATAAAATACAATATAAAATAGAAAAGAAACCTAGCAGTCAAACTAACTTATAGGAAAGTTATACTCCTTTTTTATCTTATTCAGAATCTCCTCTGTAGTTTTTCTTCCCTTAGCTGAGATTACTTTATATGTAGTTCTTTACTTAATATTATTAAATTTTAGTTGAATTCTTTTTCAATTCAAGTCATAATATATAAGTTTTCTGGTTATATCTTATTTAGAAATTTCCATTTAATTATTACTTGATCAATTTGAATTTATTTTTCAATCAATTATTTTTTTGGATCAATTTAACTTTTTGACTTTTGATGATATTGTACTCGGTAAGGATTTCAAATGATGTTGCTTTTATGTTTATTTTTTATAATCATTATTGGCTTTTCATTTTGCTAGAATTTTTTTCACAGGGAGCCTTTAATGGAATTTTTTTGCAGAATAGGATTTATAAATTTTCATTTTTCAAAATTAAATGAATAATTAAAATATAATAATCTACTACTTTGTATATTTATATTAGACATGGTTTCCACTAGTGTTCTTTGATGGTAATTTTGCGATGTTATTTTAAGTATGATTCATGCCTTATTTTAAGTATGATTTATGCCTTATACTATATTACAAATTTGCATGTTTATAACAAGACCACCATTAGTTCTAGAATTAATATTCTCTTTATTTTTTTCTACTCGTTGACTTCATGAATTTCTTTTCTTATAATTTGTTTTAACTACTTATGCTACTTGTTCCTAATAAGTAGTTATTTTTAAAAGTGCAAAATGGTTAAAATTGGTAATTATATGTGAAACTGCAAGATGGTTAACAATGGTAGATCTTTATCAAATATGGATGATGAACAAAATGGACCTAATAGTATAGAACAGTTAGAAGCTATAAAGGCTCCTAATCAGTAGCCCAATGCTACAGTTGGAACTTCAAACAATGCATCTAGGCCAGAAGGATAAGTTGTTGTTAACACTAGTAACAAGATCTTCAAAATTATATGATTGTAAATTTAAAATTTTAATATAATATTATATATGTCTATTAATTGTTTTTTCAAATAGGAAATGTAAATTCTAAAAAACGTGGATGAGGACCAACAATCAATGCTATACTTGCCAAGAAGAAAGTTGAAGGAAAACAAATTGATGTTCAATTTCCTCCTCTATACTACAAGGTATGCGATAAGCATGCTAACCTTTGCAAATTTGAAGTTACTATGTGCATTTGACTACTTGCACCACTTCGTGTCTCTAGTTGGAAAAAGATTTCTGAGAATTATAAAAAGGCAATGTGGTTATTTTTAAAGTTATGGCACTTTTTTTATTCATAAGGTAAATGACTGTAATTGTCTCTTTTCTTCAACTCTTTTACCTTTCTTTCTTTTCAATATGTTTTAGTCATAGAAAAATAAGTAAAAAATGAAGAAAGAAATGTACAAAAGCAAAAAAGTTGTCCCATCAAACTTTTGTAAAGCTTAGACTTTAGAGGAAAGTGAAATGATTTGCTTTGAATCCACCTTGTAGGTTCATTTCAGACTTAAAAAACTTTTATGTACAAAAGCAAAAGAGTTGTCTCATCAAAATAGTATTAGTTTAATTTTAATAAAGTTTAATTTTGTCGTTGTATTGAATTTGCTTCTTAATTTTCCTAACTAAATTTTTTATATGAATTTTAAAATAAATTCAATTTCTCAAATCAAGTGCAATCTTATCTGATGCAACAAGTGCATGCACAATATAAAAATCAACATTATCATTTGCACCAAAGTTATCTCAAGAGCAAAGATTACCCCAAACGATGTGGAGGAATATGATTGGAAATGGTTGATTGAGAATAAATTAACTCTAAATTTTAAGGTAATTTTAAAATTTAAGTACTTAACTTATTTTATTAGTTGTTTTCCTTTATTAAAAATAAATTGTTTTTCAATGTATAGGAGTAAAGCAGAAGAAACACAAGTAATAGGCAAATCAAAAGATGAAATCAGTTTTTGGTACAAAGTTGGTTGTGCAAATTACATATGGGATGGTAAAGTAAAATTATATTTACTTAAAATTAAAATTATATTTTTCTTTAAAAAAACAAATTCTAATTAATCATTAATTTTCTTTGTCTTTTCTTTTGTTTTTTAGAAATATAAAGATTCCAATGAGTGGCCCAATGCTATTAAAGTTTAGAAGGTATTGCGACAAAAGCCAAATGGAACTTGGTCTCTTTCAAATGGAGCAGAAACAATGGTATGGAAGTTATAGTCAACTTAGATTTTTTTTGAAAATTTTAAAATTACTTTACTAAATTTTCAAATTATATCTGAATATGCATAATAAGCTTCAAAAAGAGGGATAGAAAAACAAAGAAAAGATTTCATCTGCACCTCTACCATTCGTTGAGCATTTCGATCTTATCCTAGAAAGAAAGTCAAGCTATTCATGTGGATTAGGTGTTAAAGGGATAACATCTAATTCCCAGGAAAAAAGTGAAATTCTAGTTGAAGCTGAAGCTACCAAGAAATGCACAAGTGATTTAGATGATGAAGTTGCAAAACTTACTAATATCACAAAAAACACAAAATGAAAAGATTCAAGCTAAAAATGAGAAGATTTAAGCTCAAGAAGTAGCTAATGAGAAGCAAGTCACAAAGGTGAAACAAATTTCTGTTGTTTTTGCACATTTGGCAAATATTGGAGTAATTTCTAGTTTATTATTCAATGTTTCTACCTCAATTGGAGATCCATCAAGTGCCATAACATCAAATACCCCTACTACTCATGTAAGTGTATAAATTTATAAAATCTAGAATAATTGTTATCAGTTCTTATCATTATCATTATATTATTATAAAATGTTAATACTAAATTTATAGCTTAACATTTTATAAACTAATTAATTGATTCTATTTTTATTTATTCTTTTATTTTTTTATAGGAAACAAATCAATGGTGAACTTCATCTAGAAGAATAGCCAGGAAAATTTACCTTGGAAAGTTTTAGCAAATTAGTAGGTAATAGTTTGCGATAATTGTAATAAATATAATTGTATTGGATATTAAATTTTCTAATTTTATATATTGGAAATTAGAATTTTATACATTTTGGTGATTGTTATATATTTTTATATATACTAATAATTTTTATTTGCTAGTGTGACAATACCTTGGCACTAAAAATTCATAAAATTTGTGACAACTTATATTTTATGGCCACTAACGCAAAATTTTTTAACGATTAAGCAATTAAATTATTAAATTTAATAATATTATTTTTGGCAATCACGAACACATTAGTGATAAATTTATTGTAACATATAATCTTTATTTAGTGACAACATTATTGTAACATATAACTTTCATACTTGTGACGAAATCTGTTAGACAATATGGTCACTGATGCAAATTTATTTTACCACTAATGCAATTCCACTGTTGAATTGATAGTTTTATTTGTGACAATAATAAACACATTAGTGACAATATTTTTTTAAAGAACAAATTTTCATTTTTGTGAAAAATGATGTTGATACTTTTTCCTTAAAATATTAGTGACCAAGAAGTAATTGACACTGATAAAAAAAACATGAATGACAAATATTTTGTCACTATTTTCAATTATTTTAGTGGTGTCACAATAAAATGAAGTACTATTACAACTTTATTCGTCACTTCTTTATATATTTTTTGTCGTAACTTGTCATAAATATATAATGTTGTTGTAACCACAAAGTTTTGTCACACATTTCATAGTTTTGAGTTTCGGTACTTTTGACAAAAAAGTGTTTCATAATTCAGACCATTTTTCTAAATTAGTCACTATTTCATTAGTGACTGGGGTATCTGTGATGGGAGGTGATGACTTTAAAATTTGGACACTATTAATAGTAGTGGCTAATATTACTGCTTTTACGAACAACTTTTGGTTTTACTAAAAATACAATTTCTTATGGTGACATACACGTTTACGGGGACTTCAAATTCAATGATAAGATTGAGTACTTTTTAATTATATGATTTCTCAAATGTTTTTTTAAAATTAATTTTTCTATTTATGTTTCAATGATTGTTATTTTGTAAATTAGACAACAAACAACTAGGATTAAACATACAGAATGTTATATAAACATTCTACAATACAATGATGATTCATTCAATGTTATAAATAACCAAAATATGCTTAATACTTTTGAAGTATTTGTATATAATGAGATTAAAAAATTGTTTTAAAAATATGGTGAAATTTGATTAAAATAGTTATTACTTGATTGATATTTTTTGAAAATTTTATTTAATACATTACTCTAAAACAAGAACAAACACAATAAAAGAGACTAGAGTTCTTTAAATACAATTTATCACTTTATTTCACGTAGAAATGGAACACCTAAAAAATAAAACATATCAAGTAGATCAAAATTCCATTTTTTGTGGTGAGCTATAAACATAATAAATAAGCTTAGACAAGATTAGAGAATGGACCTAAGCACCTAAAACATAGTTAGCAATAGAATGTCCATCTTATAAATGAGTTAAATGTCATATGCTTATAATTAATATGTTAATTATTATTAGATTATATTAGTCAACATTAGTTATATTTAACATTCTTTCACTTGAACTATATAATCATATCATAATGATTTCACAATAATATGCATAGTCAAACTAATCATACACAACCAATACACTAATAAGATATACATAATTAGGTGCTACTAATATAGAAATATGATAACATTAATATGAATTTAACAAAGAAAATATCATCAATTTATCACTTGTTAGAAATATAGATTTACAAAATGCCACATAAGTGATAAGCATTCATAGTACGTATGTATTTTATAAGCAATCCTCACAAAACATACATAAAAGGGAAACTCCTACTGAAACAAAGAACTAAACTTATAACAATCACATACAAGAGATATGTTTCTAAAACATATAAATAAGTAAGTCTTTAGTTAGTGGATTTGCCAACACGTTGCTCAAAGTCGTGTGCTCAATAATAATAAGAGACTCTACAACTTTCTCTTAGAAAAGTATAATTTAATGTCAATATGTTTAAAGCAAGAAGTACTCTTAGTGTTTCATAATTTAATGTCAATATGTTTAGAGCAAGAAGTACTCTTAGTGTTTCAAAAGAAATATACAACTATGGAATTTTCACAATATAATTTGAGTTACCTGAAAATAAAGTCTATAAGTGCCAGCATTGAAATGATTTTTTACAACTATATTGTATGATAAGTAGTCTCAAAACATATCACATATTATATCTCTATGGTCGAACAAGTTGTAAGTTCTTTAATCCTTTTACATAAAACTCCTCCTCCTGCCATCATTAAGATGTATCTGAAATTAGATTTCTTATCATCCACACATCCTTCATAATTGAAGTCACTAACACCACCAACCACTTTAAGAGTGTCAGTATGTCAATTCCTTAGTAATTTCAAGATACTTCAAAACTTTTTTAGTCGCTTTCTAGTAACTTTGACTAAAATCTCTCTGAGTATATACCAAACACATTAACCACAAGGACAATATCAAAATTTCTACGTACTTAGGCATATATTAGGCTGCCAACAACTGCACAAAAGACATCTTTCATTTGATTTCTCTTAATATTATCCTAAGAAAATTAGGCATTTGATAACTTGTTATCTTTCACAACTAAATTCTTTACAAAAGGATAAGACTGCATTTTTAACCTCTTCAAGATATGATCAATATATGTGCTTTATGACAATATAAAAACATCATTATCCCTATCACAAAAAATATATATAGATAAATATGGCAAATAAAGCCTAGCCTAACCTAAATTTAATAAACTAGGCTTGTGCTTACTAGATTTGAGACCAGACTCAATCCTAGAGGCTTGGCTTGAAGACCAATTTGAAAGAACCAATAGTTTGTAACCCCTCCCCTAAAAGGACATTATTTTGATTTATAAGTCTAAGAAACTTAAGTTACACCAAAATAATGTCATTTTGGAGCAACTTGGACCACGTGTAAAGGGCTTTATGTTAGATTGGAATAACTGTGGGCCCAATTTGGCCTCGCTCATTGCCATCCCTATTTTTATACTCAAATTTTATAATGTTTCACCAATATACTTCATGTCAAAATAGTGAAACAATAGTAGTTTTGTCTCAATCAATAAATCATATCACTACCAATGAGCAAAATATCATCAACATATAAAAATAGAAATATATACTTCCCACTAATCTTTATGTATATACATTGATTATCAATATTTTTATTAAAGTTGTCTATGGTTTGAACTTAGCCTGAACACTTTAATTTTGGCTTGAAATTGTCTTAAGACTTAATTGTGCTTAAAGTTAATGGCTTGGGAACCCAATCAAGCTTAAAGCTTATAGCTTAAGCTTAATCAAGCTTGGTGAGGGTCGAAGCTTGATCAAGCTAGACCAAGATTAATCAAACCATGCTAAGCCTAATTAGGTCAAAATTAAGCTTACTCAAGTCCAGGTCAAGCTGGATCAAGCTCAATTGACCTAAAATATTAAAAATATGACTAAAGTAACCTAAAGATGCATAAACTTGTTCCTTTAACCAATTAAACAACTTCAAAAGAATCTAAATAAAACTTTTTGTTTTGTCAATATTAAAAGCATTACCGAGACAACATAAACAAAGTACAAATATTTTTATAAAGTGATTCAAGTATTCTAAAACAAGCAATCATATGGACTTAGAAAAGCTAGAGTAAAGGTAAAGTAATATAGTTGTTTTATTGAACAACAATATTTATTAATAGTCTAAATTAGTTGTATGCAATAAAGAAAAGTAAATAAAAAGTAAAGATTAAAGAAAACAAATTAGTAGTAGAAGAAAATGGGTTATCTAATCATTATAGTCGAGATTGTCAATAGTTCACACCACTTTATCTACTTATAAAAAGTATTATATAAAACATATCAAATTATGCAATAATTTTATTAAATAAATGTATGATAATTAAAAAATAAATATACCTTCATCATCAAATATTTCTTCAAAAAAACTGTTAATTGAATAAATGGTCTCCATACCTGTAACAATATAACATAAAACAAAAGATAATATGATAAATGATTATTAAAATTATTAAAAGTAAAAAAGTAAATATTATAAATTATAGCATTTTTGTTGAACATTATCAACATCTAACTAACTTTGGACACACATAAGAACTTCCACATTTTTAGGATGAAGTTGATTACTATAAGAACTCACTATCTAACACTAATATTAAAAGTAGATTTAAAAGCAAGTCGAGATATTGGAATTGTGAACAATAACATGCAATTTCTTATATAATTGAAAATTAAGCTTCATCTAACTCTCACCGTAATAATATGTCAAAGTGCTCTTAAATCGTGCACACAATATTTACTTCCAAATATTCATCCAACTCCATCCTATTGTTAGAAGTCCTAACCATTTTTTATTAATTCCTTAAAAAGAAAACTCAAACTTCTACCTAGGCTTAATGATGTTATATCAACAAAAGATGAAATTAATAATGAACTATTGTGATCCGACTCTTTATACATTATTAATTGATAATCATTAAACAAATCATACCAAAATCATTTAATAATATAAATATATCCTTTTTGTAATAAAATTTAAGTCCTTTTATATTGTATCTTGGGTATAAACATAAATTACTTCCCCAGTATCACTAATCATAAATGAGTAAGTCTTGAATTTCCCCATCATATGCTCTATCATTGTCTTGATCACCTTATTAAAATTAAAGATCCACTTAAATATGTTAGTTTTATCTCACATAAGTTAGCAAACTAAATGTGTGATGTTGGATACTTTGTTCCATAGAACAACTCAATAAAAGTATGAAATAGCACTAACTTTGAAAAAATTGCTTTTGCTAACTCTTATTATTCTTTATAAGAAAATAAGTAGATAAACAATCTCATTGTTTCAACATGATAAACACCTTAATATACTTACTTGTTGACTTTATCATCTTGAAAGTGAAATACCATCTTATTGGACAATCTAAAATCAACTTCTTTACACATGAAATATGTAGTTATCTTGTAGTTTCTTTAAATTTTTCAACTCGTTTGGGTGTTATACTCTAATATACTAGGCTATTTCAGATTGCCTTCTTTTATTATCTCCATGTCATCCTTCACTATCAAATTCACTATATGCATATAACATCGCATATGAAATACTCTCTCGTCAATAAAAAAGATTCAAACTTGTAACTTAATCTTTAATTTTTCAATCATAACATCATTCGCGCCACAATTATCTAAAGTTATGATTGAGAGCTTCATGTCAATGTTTCAATATATTAAGCGGTTGATCAATACAGTTGACAACCTCTCACTTGTATGCAATATCATTTTGTTTATATATGAAGTTTAGGCTTTGAATTAGGCTTGGGTCATGATTAGCTCGGCTTTAGCCCATCTGAATCAATCAGGTTTATGCCCTCTCTCTTTTCAAGCCTACTAGAGACATAATCGTATCTCAGTCTGTGTACTTCTAAAAAAAGTTATATTAAGATTCATGATCTCACATATAGCCACATCTAACCGTGTCCATCTTTAGAAAATTTATAGCGAGATGCATGGCCTAGGACACGATTCTGTTAGAGTTTGTGTCGTTATTTAGAAAAGTAGTAAAATATATGGTTGTGTCTCATATTACGTTTGTGATAGATAAGATGTATAAAAGACTACATAAATCCTAGTTTTAAAAATCTTTTTTCACTTTCTTTTATTTAATTATTTAATTCTCATTATGGTTGCCATTAGGGAGAGAAAAAACCATAGAGAAGCATGAAGCAACTACTTTCAAGGAAGGAGAAGATCAAAATTATCCCAAAAACTTAGAGCTCACTTTGAAATATTAAGATCAAATTTATAACTCATACTATATTTTATTTCTTTTATTTCTTTGTTTTGTTTATTTTTTTAAACATGATGAGTGGTTACTTTTTTGTATGTTTTAGATAGGAGGGAATCCTAGTATTTTTCTTTGTATGTATCTATTTTATTTTATTTATGAAGTGATATTTTATATTTTAGAAATATATTTGAATATTCTTACTGTTGCTTTAATTAAGTCAGTGGTTATATCATATCCTGATTTTACGTATGGACGATTCAAGAGATGTTGTAATTGAGTGGATCATGACTTAGATATTAGAGTTATTTAGAGTAGCAAAAATAGGCTTACATGCATCTTCCAATGTTATAACCTTTTAATAATCTTCATAAAACTTTATGAACTCTTTTAGGTTTTAATCAGATACGGAGATTGATTAATCAATTTAATAATATAAGGTTATAACTTAAGAGAGATAAATTCCATTATCTAGAGAATTTTACTAATCTAGAATATAAAACCCTCTAGATTTATTGAATTATGAATATGATAATGATGTTAGGGGAGTTCTTATCTAAATGAAATTTGTGTTTGTTTTCTTTTTTTGATTACTTACTTTATTGTTTTCTTTTTTTGATTACTTACTTTATTCTTTAGTGGTTGTTTACTCTTATTAAGCTTGGGTATAGTTTTATATTTAAATTTCAATCATTAAAACCATTCATTTTGTTTAATTGACTAGGTAATAGTAAGATAGTTCATTGAATTCTTATCACTTCTTCATGAGATTGACACTCTATTCACTACTATATAATTATCAAATGATAAGTATACTTACCATAAGTTATGAATAATATATTGTCATAGAAAAAACTTAGGTACAAAATTAAAAACTCACCAATTTTTTAATGTTATTACAATAAAAGAAATTGATCAAAAGACTTAAAAACTATTAGTCTAATTATTTACTCTTTGTATATATTCTTATACTTTATGTATATTTATTTCTTAAATTATAGTTTTACCTAATCATTTATGTGTTTGATTCTATTTTGATATCAAATTTGGTTAACCTACTATGATAGAGGTAAAACACATAACCATATATGAGTATGTAAGGCTGAGAAACATTATCTCTTCCTATTACCAGTATGATAAAACTCTATGAGACTTAAGAGAGATATAATTTTTACTGAGAATTTGTCCAAATATTGGTTACCTATTTAGTTAGAATTTCAAGTGGTGTATAATGTTATGGAATATGTTATAAAGTAGATGGTTAAGTAGCAACGACGGGAGCCTTACATTATACATATTTACAAGCCACCTGAAAGCTAAATGGGGAGATGACAAGGAACGATAATCAGTAGCAATCTAGTAAGACAAAGGCAATCACCCTAGCATATATATATGATATAGGTGCTACCATTGATCTAAAAAATCAGTTGGAGAATTTAACAAATAAAATAAATAACCTGAGTGGAACAGGGATACAAGTAGAAACATTATAATGTACAAAAGTGATTATTTTCTAATTGGGAATTACTTTGTTGGAACAACTGAACAAGTTGGTTACTAAGGTTATTACTTTTAACATCAAATATAGTCTTACAACGGAATAAACAATTCAAAGTGAGGAAAGCATTTGAATTTTTTATGAAATAATCAGGAAATTTAAATGTCACCTCCGCCTAAATAACAATAGTAGCATGAAAAGAAATTGAGCCTGAAAAAATTAATGATAACATTTATATCCATATTTAAAGCTTGATTTGAACATTTACTAGCTTTAATTCTAAAAAGCCAAATTGTTCAACTGGCTAGTTTGTAATCGAGAGATATCAAGGGTCATTGCCTATCAATATAATGCACTATTCTAGGGAATATAAAAGGAGAACACCTTGAAGATTAAAGAGGAGATGACAAATGATAAGAAAGAAGAAGTCGGGAGTAAGGAGGCTACTGTAAAGAAAGAAGAGAATAATAACAAGGATAATTTTAATATATCAAATGAGATAAACTATTATTTCTCTTATGACAATTCCTATTACTATATTGATGTGATAGAAACAAAAGTCCATGATCTTTTTTAAAACATCATCAAGCATAAAATTATGGAGGAGGAGAGTTATAATTCTTTTACTTTACCTCCTTAATGATATAGATTGAACTAAATGACTATAATGAGGTGCTTATTGGAAGGCAACACATAATTTATTTTTATGCTCCAGAAAGGGGGTTTTTTAGTTATTAGACATGTTTAATTTAGTTTATAGGTTTCTTTGCTTTAATTTCTTGTTCATTTTTTATTCATCTTTATTTTTATTTTATGTTTATATATGTCCTAATCTATAGAATCATCTTAAAGAAATATAGCAAGTAACATCCATATTAAGGCTTAGAGAAGTTTTCTTACAAATTGACATTTATCACATGTGCTTTATGTTTGTACACTAAGGATAATGTACAACTTAATTATGGGAGAGGATTTATTTTTAGCCTTAGTTGATTAGAAAACATTCTCCGAACATATTAATCCAGCTACATTTAGCTTTGTAGGTCACAATTCTAAGAAAATAGACAATGAAGATTAATTTAATTAAGGTGATTCATTAAAATTTTCAATTGCATTATGATTAAACTATGTGAAGTTAATAGACGTGCCTACTGATGAGTATTTTAGTTTAATATTAATTGACTAGTCTTATGAATCAATCCCTGAATTAAATAATATAATCAGATATATGATTTTAGTATGATTTGAGTTTAGATTTGATTTGTATAAGTTGATTATTAGTTTACATTTATTATCAATTATATGAAAAATAGTGATCTTTTAAAAAGATAAACGTTAATAAATTGTATTCCGTTGATTTTGATCTAAGTTAGGTGTAGATTATGAGTAATGTTAGTATCCATTTGAAATTATTACTTGATTAAATAACTACAAGTATTCATAATAAGGTGTTTACTATTGCATAAAAAGGTTGAGATGATATTTTAAATATGCTTCTCATACTCCATTAAATTTTCAAAAATACTTGTGTTACTTTGTTATCAATATGGTTAGTGATTACTTATTAGTTTAAATTTTTCACTCAATTTATATTCATTTTATATAGGGTTAATTATAAAATAAATCTCAAACTTTACTCAATTTCACAACACTAGCCTGATCTTTAAAAAGTGGCATTAAAATGCCCCAACTTTCAATTTGTTGCGAAAATATCCAAACATTAAGTTTTTCGTTAACGTTGCTGATGTGGCAAACCATGTCTGTTTTTTCCAAATCATTTATTTAAAAATTAATTAAAATAAAATTTGATCAAAATAAAGATTAATTAATTAAATTAAAATAAAAAATTAAATAACTTGTTTGATACATATATTCATTCTTGAGCATTCACGATAAAACTCTCCTCTTATGTGAATGTGTGTGAACTCAAGATATAACTATCTTGTTCTCTTGCAATTGTATATAAAGTGTAAATAACTTTATACTTTCTTCATTCTTGAGTATTCATGATATAACTATCCTACTTTCTTACGATTGTATGTGAATTGTCGCTGTCTTGCGATTGTGTATAGACTGTCACTCTCTTGCAATTGTGTGTGGACTGTCGCTCTCTCTAGAGTGTCGTTATTTTCTTGTTGTTGGGTGCGATTGGGAGGTGAGTTCATCTAACCCTAAGTTAGGTTGTCACTTTTTATGTTCACTTGGTGGAGGTTTGTGGTTTAAACTCAGGAGGAATGGGAGATTAAGAGGGTGAATTTATACTTTTACATCCATGTGGATAATAAATTCATTTTTTAAACCTAAGACTGTCCTATAGTAATTTTCTGTGCTTGAATTTTATTTCAATCTTAATCTAATTGTGTAATTTGTTAATGGGATGCTATGCTTCTTACAATATTTTCTATTAGAGTGATTACAACAGGTGATATTGCTTAACATTTTTCAACTTCATATGTATTATTACCATAACTAGATGGCGATATATTAAGAAATTTGAATTCACTTGGTGATCATTTATTGCAAGTTTTTTCAAAGAAAATATGTTTCTTAAATTCAGTGTTGTTGATATTTTATGGAATTGTTGAGACTCAAACCTATTATGTTCAATTTTATTAGAGAATTTTCAAGAAAATAATACAGAGCATATGGTAAAATATGAGTTGTAAACCCTTTGAGCTTTTGTTATGAAATGTCTTTCACGATTTATCAATTTGAACAGTTCAAAGTTGTGAATAATTTTCTTACTTAGCCTTGCATATGCAAAGCAAGTTATGTATTAATCAGCTATACAAACTATCTAAGTTGGATAAAAGGTCATTAAAGTTTATTCTAGAGGTTTTTAAAGTCACTGTAATCATTTATGGAAGAGAAAGAAGCTTGGATTACAATTAGAAGTTGATTCCTAAAGGATCTCCTATTGGGTTGCCATTTAATTAAAGAAATATGTTATGCCCTAATGAGATATGTTGTGTGGTGTCTTGATCTTCCTGTAGGATATTTTTATTCTTCTCAATTTTATCGTCTTTGTTATTGTAGCATTATACTTTCTTTCATCGGAAACAATCTTTGGATTTGTAATGAATACTTCTTTTGTTTCTACTATTTTTTATCAGTGCTCTAATTCATGCAAGTCTTTGGATTAAGTTTTACTTTTTTGGCCTGCTAAAAAATTTGCTTTGCCATAATACATGTCTATTTGAGGTACATTTTGCCTTATACTATAATAGTTTTGTATTCCTTTCCCCTGTATGTTATTCATTTATGTTCTAGTAATTACCATAAAGGAGTGACTTTGTAGAACAATTTAGCATTATCTAAAAGGCTTATTCACTTTTCCCTTTTACCAATTTTATATAGAATACGAAAGATAATCCTCCATGTAATACCTGATTCATTGGCAATCTTAGAGAGAATATCAATAAAGAAGAACTGAGGGGTCTTTTAGTTTATAAGAATGTTTTAGCTCTACCTAGCTTTGTGAGTGTTTGATGTATTAGTGTGCACTAGCTTTAAGATTCTTGTAACTCATTTGATCATACTTGACCATCATATTTATTATAGAAACAATGGGTGGAAGTAAAATGTATGTTGCTTTTATTACATCTACACCTATTATATACTTGACATGGAAAGAGTGTGAAGCCATTGTTAATGGATTCAAGAATGTGATTTATTGTTATTTCAATAATTTAGGATAAGCTAAAAGAAATACTTTAAAATTTTCCAAATGAAGGCATTACGTTAACTGTAAAACAAGTTTTGTAATTTTTGTTATTATTATATTTAGTGTATAATATGGATATCATAATCCTGAGTAATGGGTGGAAGTAAAATATATGTGGCTTTTATTGCATCTACAGCTACTATATACTTGACATAGGAAAAGTTTTAAGCCTTTGTTAATGGATGCAAGAATGCGATTTATTGTTATTTCAACAATTTAGCAAAAGCTGAAAAGAAATACTTTGAATTTTTCCAAAAGAAGGCATTATGTTCAACGGTAAAACAAGTTTTGAAATTTTTATTATTATTATATTGAATGTATACTATGGATATCATAATCCTGAGAAATTTTTTAGATTCCCTATATTGATTGTCCCAATTTTAATAACAAGATGAAGCTACGGATATCAAATGCTAACCTAATATTGATCTACAATACAAATGTGAGTATTGCCCTTATGTTTTTATTAACGCATTATGAGTATTTCAATTATATCTTATATGATATTAGTGTTATCATTCAAACTATAGTTGTCCTATAGGTATATAGTGTTGGTAAAAGAGTTAAGGCCTTGTTATTGTAAAAAACTTTTCTAGACATCTTATGTACATTAGGGTAAGACTTTTATTCGCAAGATATATTATTACACGTAAGAGATGAGTTTAATTTTTAATTCATAGATATTTCAAATTTTGACATAAGTATGATATTTATGTTTTAATTTTTATTTTATAGGTTTCATATAACTATATATCCTAGGTGTCTGATGATTTTTGATATGAACCTACAGTGCAACAATATGTGAAAGATGTAAAACAGAATAGGAAGAGTTGCATTTAATTAACCCATATTATGTACATGATTTGTACTTATTGTATCTAATTATAAGAGATCACTTGTTGTAGCTTAACCATTTGATGGTCTTAGTTTTCATATTCTTAGTATGTTGCCTATGCTCACTACTAACATAAGAAATATGTAATAGTTGAAACATGTTGTTTTTATACATTTAAGTTGATATTATCATTATTTAAACAAGTTATGATTATGGTAACTGTATTTTTCGACCCACATTTTTCTTTTCTCTTTGACACACTAATCATGTTAATCAACCAATATAAAAATGATGAGTTCTAAAGGAAATTTTCTTTTGAAATGCAAAGAATAAGAGATTTCCATTAAGTTGGACATGTACTTTGTGGCAATTGAAAATGGCCAATATCCATATCCAAATCAATTATTTTAGATAGTCTAACACTTTTATCCATATTCAAACAAATTATCCAATACAATAAAACATCCCTATCTATATCTAAATCACATAATAAAGTTTCAAATACATATTCATATCCATATCATAACACACAGTTGAAATACTATCGAAATCACAACATATATTTTCAAGCATAGCTCATTTTGCTATTGATTCACTATTATCAATTTGAGATTTTGTTAGACTTGATTTTTTTATCCCTTAATTTGTATCTCCTTTAGGTTGTAGTTATTTTCTGAGAATTTTATATTTAGAAGCTTGATTTGGTTCGAACACTTGACATTGACTTCCTCCCATCTATAAAACATTCATAAACAAAAAAGTATATTATGAACAATTAGGAATAAATAACAAATAATTTTCCAGATTTTGTAATTTGGTAATATACCGTAAAATAATTGTTCCCAGTAACTTGTCCAAATGTTACTCCATATCCTTGGGTGGCCTATATACACATAAATGTTTATGGTTTACTAAAAATTTGATGGAAAACCAAAATTAAAAATGAACATTCACTCATCACCCTCTTCTCCCTTCGTAAGATAGATGTTGTAGTTTTGGATCCTACAATTACTGATTGTCTACCTCTTTTTCTTGAATCACTGTCAATATTAGATGTAGATGTCAAAAATTTTTATGGTCTTCTTCATTTTCTCTGCATTATACACATAGAATTTGAAGTGAATTACTGGAGATTTAAAGAATATTTATCACATACATAATTATAAATCAATATACAATTACCTTAGCAATTTCAGATTGTCTAGAAGGTTTGTCCTTATTTTTTCATCCTCTTTTATTGTGACCAACCTTAAAACAATGTTGAAACCTCATGAGTACTCCAAATTTGCTCATCTTATTTGTATTCCATGATTCTTTATCTTTATCCCCTTTTCTAGCCTTCTTAGGTCTTCCAGGCATCTTCTTAATAAAAGGAGGTAATATGGACTGCAAATTTTCAGTCTTCAGGTAAAATTTTGGACCCCTAATGGATTCTATGACATATTGAATAACTCTTCAAATAAAATTTTGGACCCCTAATGGATTCTATGGCATATTGAATAACTATTCAAATAACACCCACGTTTGTAGTATCAGCACAGATACCTATCGATGTCCACCCTTTGATTTGATATACAAGAAAAAGCATGCTTGCATAAGATTCCTATCAAATTCTAAATTCTACACTGACCTTGTTTTGCTTGTGAATCAACAATGAACTTATCTACAAAATGTGTTGCTTCAAACTTCAAACTTCCTTTTGTCCTGATGATACAGTACCTTGCTTCTTATTTTGTAGTCTCGATCTTCTTTCTCACTAAGGAACATATTTCATTTGTGGATTTGGTAATCATGTCTCTTTTTTAAGCAACTTAAATATCCTCTATCAAATTAATCAGGCTTTTTAATAGTGCTTTGTAGATGAATCCATTAAATCCCAGATATATTGTCATGAACAATCTCACACGTCTACTTTGTGGTAATAATTGGTTTAAAAAAATGTTAGGATTCCTTGCTTTGAATTCATCATAAGCCTTTTTTGATACATTCTTTAATTTCTCTAATATTTCATTAAATTCCACTTTTTTGTGCAATTAACTGCTTGCCAAAATAAACTCCTATATATGTGGCCTTTATGTAATTTAGACTAATTGGCATACACACGTCGGGCACATTTTTTACTCTTTACTTCTAAGATAAGACTCTTCAATGCATCTACTAAACCTTGAAAAAAAAGAAAAATGAAAGATTATAATGTAATTACAATAATTCAAAACACATTTACTAATAGATAGTATTGATATTAAAATTTTGACCTTTTATTGATCGCTTACAAATGTCCATGAAATCCCATTAATGTTTAGATCATCGCCAAAAAGACTTAAAAACCAATGCCAAGATTGGTAATCCCTCCCTTAACCATAGCCTAACATATAAGGTACATCTGATTGTTTCCATCATGTCTAACTGCAACAAACAAAGCACCTCTAAGAAGTGTCTTCAAAAAACATCCATCAAGCCTATTATATTTTGACAACCACTAAGGAAAACATACTTCAATGCACTAAATCCCATGTAAAGCCTCTTAAAAATTGCCTTTTCAAACTTTTCATCAAGTTTATTTTGAATGATGAATTGGCCTTTTTTATCGGCCATTTGTAATTCTTGTCTATAAGACCACAATATTGAGATTTAGCCCTATAACATTGAGATTTAGTCACTTGTAACGCATACTTACTTTTAAGATCATTTATCATCTAGATAATTAGCCAATTAAGGTTCCTCTTTGTTATCCACTTCTTACTAGGTCGCTTGTTTCTTCGCACTTTCTTACGGGTATACTTGTTTTCTAATATCTTCACTAAAAAGGTTTTTTATTTCTAATCCAATTAGCATAAACCTTAAAAGGATAGTGTGGATCAAAAACAACTTCTGTTCTCACACCAAAACTTGTCATTAAAACATCATACCCATTTGTAATTGCATAATTTCTTATTACCTCATTAAATTAAACCTCATCCTTAAACTTCATGCCTACTTCAAATTGAAATTCTTTTATCTCCACTTTTGGATTGAAAACAACATAATTCTTCCTTCTGTCAAAGGCCTTGCACCCAACATCATCACTGCATATTAGTGATTGAACCTTAGCGTCACTGCCCTTATACTCACTACACCAACCTTGTGAACTTTCAACTTCTCTTAGTGAATTGTTTTGATTGGCTCTAAACTTAAGACCAATATTTGAATTAACCATGTGTATGGCGTAGCTTTAGCTAGCACAAGCAAGTATGGATTGATCCCATGAAGACAATGATTACTAGTAATTATCTTTCTTCTATTATCTAGTCTACGGATTGGATTTTGGTTTTTAATTAAAAACAATACTTAAAAAATTAAGATAAAGTAGGAAACAATAATGAACATAGAAGAAAAAAGAATATTTCTTAGAAAATAATAAATATCAAGAATTAGTATCTAGGTAATGAATCCTCCTAAAACTATTAGATAATCAACATTTTATAATGCAATTTTTTTATTGAATATTGAATAGTGGAAATTCCTATCTTATCCTAATAACTATCTCGAAACTATAGACAAAAATTATATAAGTTTATTCAAAATTATTCAGGTTAAAGTTTGTTATTGATTTGTGAATTCCACTATTAGGTTTGACCCTAATCTAAGGGATTTACATCGACCTATGTTTAGGTTTGTAATTAACTCCTTTCAATTATAGTAGATCTATTTATGCATAGGATTTCTCAATCTCTAAGTTATGAAATTAGATTATGTATTAATATTTCAGATCTATTAAAACATATATAAAAACATAATTGAATTATAATAGATCAATTAAAACAATTGCGTTAAATAAAAGAATGAAAACATACTATAGCACAAACTAGGGTTCGTCATACATAGAAACTAAAAGCGTTTAATTGCATATGATAGAAAACGAAACCAAAGATAAAAAGTGTTTAATTGTATATGACCATGTATCAAACCATGTAGCTCTAAAAAATACTTAAAATTATGACTTTACACGTTTATAACAAGGTCGTGTATCTCTTATTTGCTTCAAGTCTTTGTTTTATGTCTCATTTTCATTTGAATTCTTCCACTTTTGGTCCATGAAGACAATTATAACTTATAAATGCACTTGGAGCTAATTAAGTACCAAATATACAATGAAATTAAAAAATATCAAGAAAAATACATCAAATATGGGTGTTTAAATATAGTCAAATAATATGTATCTATCAAACATCCTCACACTTAAGCTTTTGCTTGTCCTCAAGCAAATCATAATCAAAATTATTAACTTTACAACATCTATTTTTTATTAATCTCAACTTATCCATCTATATTCTAAATCATTATATCATATTAGTCAAATTAACATACAATTAGATTCAATTTATCCTAAAATTAACTTCAATTTATCCTAAAATTAACTTCATAAATCAATATTAATAACAATCACATCAATGATCTCATTGAAATCAAAAGCATAAACCTTTACACCCTTACCAAGATTTCACTTAATGCATTCACGTGTTTAAGATGAAAAATGTCAAAATTCTTTAATCAATGCATAGTAGAACTCTCACCATAAGCTTGCAATTTTATCAGATCTCCACCACTTGTATGTAATCTATAAACAAAAATCTAAAGGTCTTTAACAGGTTGTAATGGGGCTTAGGTAAGGTATGTTAGGATAATAAAAATGTTGATTTGACAGAAATTTACAAAAGAAACTTGTTACAACATACACAGGTCCTCTTATAGTAACTCCATTGGTACCATATACTTATCCATAACTTTTCTATGCTTGTAAACTTTTTTATCATAATTTTTAGCATTCATCATGTACCATTATTAAAGAGATATTGAACCCTTCAAAATTTCAAGTTTCAACATTCGAGTACTGTAAATAACCTTTAGGGTTTAAAACAATAAAAAGGCTTCAAAGAAGAATAGGATAAAGGTTAATAAATTGGGTTTAATCAATGAAAAAGGTTAAAGTTGAACTAGGTTATTTCTAAAGATAAATGAAAGTAAGGTAATAATCAAAGAAATAGGCTAAAACAAGTTGTTGAATTTAAATGTCTTTATCATTTCATTGTGTCTAATTTAGAAAATATATTCTCAATATGCATAATAAACGTAAGTTCTAAAATCATTCAACTATACATGATAACACACATGAAAGAGTAAAAGAGCTTAAAAATTTTTTAAAATTTTGCTCTTAGGCTCAAAAGCTTACAAAAAGATGGGTTATGTGTGTAAATAGTCTGCAATATCATTTAACTTGAATATCTCAAGAATTAATAAAAATATGACTTATAAAAGTAAATTTTATTCTAACAATCATCCTTTTGCATACTAATTCAAATCAATATTCAATAATGAAATACAGTAATGACAGAAAGATTTTAATTAAGTCAGAATATCAGTTAATAAAATTTAATAATCAAGATTATAATAAGCTTAAGAAAATTATAAAAATCCTTAGTTCCTTCCCTAAACTTAAAGTTGTACATTGTCCTTAATGTATACCATATAAACATATATAATGAGTGAGAAGGTTGAGTTGGTACTTCCCTAAGTAAGACGATTTTCTCATTCTAATTTTTAGTACTGTCTATCCAATATTAGACTAACATCCCTGCAAAATATAAAGAATAAGGGATAAAAATAATAAAAGAAAATAAATACGAAATATGAAAATAGAGATAACATAAAATTCAAAATAAAACCTATCCTAATTCATGGGTTGCCTCCCATGCAGTGCTTGTTTAATGTCGTTAGCTCGACCTACCCTATACGTTACCCTTATCCTAGGTCTATAATCAGTGGCTTACTTCCACCAGTTTCTCCAAGTAAGGGTTTTGTAGCCTAAAAGTAAGCCACATGTTAAAAGATAATAGCAGGAGCATAATTTATCAAATTAATAAATCCTATTGACTGCATTAACACTATTTTTAATGATAAATTGCTAATAGAATGAGGGATAATGAAACTGCCTATCTTCTATTGATGTAAGCAGTTTGTCTTAGAGGAAGTAGGAGCCCTCTGTACCTAAAGTGGCTACCCATGATGTAGCAACTCACTCCCATCTGACGTGTACACGTATGCCTTTCTGACGTACATGCACATGCCCGACAAAAATGGCGTGCTAACTTAGTCACTTTCACATATCGCATGGCATTATAAATTAAGATCATAAACAACATAATGTCTAAAACCCAAAATGTCCTCATTTCATTTCATAAACCTTAATTTACAATGTAGCATTATATCCATCATCCATGTTTATACAATATCAACCTA
>JAOTAY010000190.1:15587495-15599313 GCA_025629805.1 Erythroxylum baracoense | reverse complement strand
ATTTAATACAATATCCATTTACCCCTTCTTTTGTCTTTATCTACTAACTCCTTAAGCTAACTCAATTCTAACATTCCTATATTAATTCTAACTTAATTATAATCTTTCCATCTAACTCTACTCTCTATTCATGCTTACTAAATTTAAAGACCCAATTCTAAGATAAATAAATAAACAAACAAATCGTAATTAAATAATTAAACAAAAAAATTGATAATAATTAAAAAAAATTTCGGGTCCAACATTTAGGGTACAGTTATGCCTTTCAATAACACACTATTTTGCTCAAGACTACCCAGTATAGTGAATCAAGTCACTATCACAACCGATTCCATATATCTAGCAAACGGACCTTTTCAAGTCCTGAAACACCATGTTTGCCATGATATTCTCCTCCACGATCAGCTCTGACACTCTGAATGGTTTTTCCCAATTAGTTCTCAACCTTCAATCTTTAAGTAAGAACATATAACTGTAATGGGAATAATGATCAACAAATGTCAGAATACATTTGGAATTGCACAATGCAACTATATAAGGTCTTCTGATATCCGTATATATCAGACTCAACAAGTCAAAAACACGAGTTGACCCTTCTTTCTTATTAGTCAACTTACCCCTGTAATAGTCAACACATGTTCCCAGATCATCATAATCTAGAATTGAGAGAATGCTTTCCTTAATTAATCTCTCAACCCTAGCTTTGGAAATGTGGCTTAAACTTTTATGCCACACTATGTATGACTTTTTATTCATTAGGGTTCTTCATTTCATGACTTGTTTAGCAAGATAAAAAGAAGCATATATCTAATTTGGGATAAGACACATTCTATACAAATTATATGACAAGAAAGTTGTACTATTATGTTTTGTATTAAACACCAACTATACAATAGAAGCATTAAATACAAAACATTAACCTTTTTTGTCCAAAATAGATCCAAAGATCACATATAAAATGTGTTATGTAAAATCCAAAATGAACCTTGCAGTAAGGTTCAACTCATACATTCCCCTACAGATATTTCATCCACTTCTTCATCGCTATCAACCATCAGTTCTTCCTTCTCTTTATTTGGCTTTATCCTGAATATAAACCCCTGCATTGTGGAAGCACCTTGATCAGATACTCCACTATATAGCCACCAAGTACTAAATGCGACTATCGTAAATCAGATTCATAAATTGATAAGCTAAGGAGTTATCTGATGGTCACGGTCTTTCTTTTTAGGGCTCATACTGTTGGCTTCTTATTTCATGTGGACCTTTACTAGCACTAGATTGACCAGCATTAGTATGTGGAGAAGATTTAGTCTTTCTACCTTTGATTTTAG
Source organism: Erythroxylum baracoense (assembly GCA_025629805.1). Taxonomy (NCBI): domain Eukaryota; kingdom Viridiplantae; phylum Streptophyta; class Magnoliopsida; order Malpighiales; family Erythroxylaceae; genus Erythroxylum; species Erythroxylum baracoense. Next base: position 15,597,979 of record JAOTAY010000190.1, on the reverse strand, counting down.
CGGGCCTTCTAGTTGCTTCGAGGGCTGTAGGAGTAGCAAGCTTGAGTTTCTCCTCTTCAGTAATGCAATGGGCAATCAAAGCATTGAAGTCTCATTCCTCATCCTATAAATAATATGTCTTCACCAGATTACTAAACTTTGGAGGGAGTATATTAAGAGCATGTGAACTATGAAGAAATCAGGAAGAGGAATGTTTAACATCTTCAGTCTACTGTGAAGATGGATCATTCTTGATATGTACTCCTTTACTCCCCCTTCTCCCGTATACCTTAAGGAGAATAATTCTTTCATCAAGGCACTTGTCTTAACATTAGGTGAAACTGTATACCTCTGGGAGACATTACTAAGAAATTATTTCACTATGTCTGTGTCAGGAAGTCCACTTAGCAGATGGTCAGGAATGGATCTCTTAATGGTCATAAAACTTAATCTGTTAGACCGATCTCAGGCTTCCTAGGCTGCTTTATGAGCTCTCGAGCTCATGGATGTAAATGGAGATGGCCTATCCTGTCGTATGGCCATATTAACCTTAACTATTTCCATAGCATTCAATACATCCTTTATCCTCTTCTTCGTAGTGAAACTCGTCAAGGTTTCAATGGTGACACTAATATTATTGACCGAACAGATGACTTTAAAGTGATAATGTTTAGATCAGCACAAATGTAGGATAACAACGATACTCAAAGTCATTAAATAATATCTTTTATGAGAATCCGATCATACATATTAAGATACACCTTTGGGCTGAATACATAACATATGCAATTAGACTCCCACATAAAAGAGATCGGAGTACAAACCATCAACTCTCATGACATTACCATCTTTAGGCAAATAGATCACTTGAGCAACAACTTTCCTCCATCTTATGCCTTTATGCACATCTCAAAATGTTATGTAAGGCCAACACTTTTGGGCAGAATAACCAAACATAAAACCAAAGATATCCCCCTTACATGCAAGCAGAATAATTCAAAATACTGACATGAAAGGCCATTTTGGTGACTATATTCTCATCAGCACCCAAAAAGTCCACAAACACAAGGGATACATCTTTATGTTATCCTCACATTCTTGATGGACATATGGTATGTGACAATGTAACATCAATAAATGCAAAAAGCCGAAGGCACAGTCTCATCGTCACACACTCATGCTGAAGACATTCTTTGAAAACTTTATTTAAGACTTTCGTAAAGGAAAAATCTCAGTAGAGTGACTATCGTGCATTACTGGACACTGAACCGACCACCTGAGACACTAAAACCTCATGTATCTCCTTTATAGCAAATTCGTTGCACGAAAATTCACTCAAAATGGCTTCAGAATGTCTTAATTCCTTTTTTGAGTAACAATCATGCAATCCCAAATACTGACTATGAGACCTAAGACACAAAAACTTGAAGTATCTCCCTCATGTGACATCCGAAGCATGAAAATTCACTCGGAATCAGATTTAGAATGCCTTAATTTCTTTTCTGGAGTTAAATTTTAATTTATTACTAATGTAATAGATCCAGAAAAATGAAAAATTCACTTTATAAATTTTTCGGATCTGAAAGGCGCATGTCAGACACGTGTCAACGCAAACGTGTTGGAGATGCGTCTAGCACATGTCGTGCATGCACGGTGCAGTCTCTATTGCACCACATGTTGCACGCACCAAACTAATCGCCTTCGGGGTGGTACTGTACATCGTCGGGCGCATATGTCGCCATCGATAGTCTGGGAGATTTTCGATGAGTTTTGGGCCGATTTTTCATACGCTCGGACTCATTTTCAACTCGTTTCTCAAGGCTAAATATATGTATACTACTTTCATGCAATAAAAAACAAGAAAAACAGAGAAACAAAAGTTAACTCTCCGAAAAACTTATGGAGAAAAGCCGAAAAATCTTTATTTTCAACCACCCGATCACGTCAGCGTTCTGATACCATGTGTAACACGTAACAATACCTTAGTTACGTATCCTGGATCGAACGTAAAATGGCAATAAACGAAGAAATGCGAAAAATACCTAATTTCGGTTCCATAACATCAAATAAGCTTTTTGAAGCCGAAACGAGCGCGAATTCACCTCGTTCTTCACGGGAACTATTCATCAGAACGCAGTCAATGTCTTTCTATAATTTACTCAAAATGTAAGTTGTCTTAATAGGATAGAGAATCCTTATGCCTACGAATAATATGAGCAACTGCAGGAGACCTTAACCTTTATTTACAGCTTTTATATCGGGCTTTTCCATCACAGGCCCAATATAGGTTCGGTCCACACTGATTGGGATTCATTTTTCACGCGGACTTTTGCTCATTGATTTAGATTATTTATTGGGTCACTTTATCATCTTTATCCGGATCAAATTACGTAATTTAACCGATAAGTTATTTGAAAAATCAGAAAATGTAATTAAATATTGTCCAATCAACTTTATGTAAAAGTCAAAAATTTCCAACAATATACCTTTGTTTATCTTCATTTTTGTGTTCATGCAAGAATTATAGGTGGGTTCGTTTGCATTTTTTCACCGTTTTCATGCCTTTTGAGAACAGGAGGTGCTACTCGTCCCAGCAATGAAGCCTCAAGATAAAACTCCTGCCAAAGGAACTAATCATCATCTTAGCTAGCTTATTCCTGTTATCTCTTATTCTTCCTGGCGGAATTTCCTTGCTTTAGCACTAGCGACATGTAACATGGAACAAGACAACTGTGGTCTTAACTCTGCATCTTTACTGCAAGGGATGACAAGTCGGTGTGTCGCATAGCTTCTAATTAATTTTCTAACTTCATGCATCATGGCTTCAAGAAATGACAAAATGTCTCATTCGATATCTAGATATTTTCATTTAGTCATCATGGTATGTTCTGCTGTTCGTTTAATTTCCTTTTCTGCGGTAGTTTCAGCGACTACGGCAACTTGCGATGGAGATATCCCTTAATGAGTGTCATTCAGGTCGCCAGTTTTATCATACTGAAATGTAGAATGTGCTGCAATTGTGTAGCTACTACCCATTTTTTTCCAACAAGAGTATTGTTGGTCACTAGCTATAGAAAAAGCTTTAGATGTCTTACATTGTCAATTATTATAGCAGATGTAATTATTTTGTAATGTCTTGGTTGTTCTAGTCAGGTTGGTACCAAATTCATAAAATGAACGGAGTTGATTTGGATCCAATTCCTTGTCTTATGTTTTTGCATTGAGATACTATTTGAGACCAAGGCATTCATTTCCCTTGAAAACCCACGTTTTTGTTGTTTGGGCTTACCTGACCTCTTAGCGTAATCAAAGCCTCAACTTTTCAGATCCCACAAAATTTGATTTCTTTTATTCCACATGATGAAAAATGTGGGCACTCCTCCAACTTCTAGCTTTTCGTCATCTTCCTACATGCTCATAGATATATAAGAAATCATAACTGAAAACTGATGCTAAGTTGGCCTATGCATAAATCATCGCATTCTAATAAAAGAGGCGATAATGTTTTGCTTTTTGTTTCGTCACAAAATGTTTCAAGGAAGGATTCGGGAAATATGCATACGACATTCTCTGAATTGTTTCATAAAAAAGAAAAGGAAAAAAGTAAAGATGATTTGTAGTGAATAGAAAAGAAAAATATTGATGATGCTAGTAATTAGAACTATAGATTACAACTGTACGTTCAAAATAAACAGAGGGTATTAATTTAATTATATACAATGTGAAAGTCTCATGTTAGGGTAGGTGAACACGAGTGATTGACATCTACTGGCTCCTTATTTATCAGGGTAGGTACTGCAATTATTGGATAAGTTCACAATTTTTTGATTTAAGAGATAGCCAATTATAACTCCACTAGGCTTAATTTATTGCAACGGTGTCTTTGAGTTTGATCTGACAAGAAAATGATAACCTAAACCCTGCAAGACTTAACTGTAATTTGCCGCAGAACTTGTTATGGTCGCTGGAATTGCAATAGAAATTCAGCAGTCAGCACCGTAGGGTCACCTCACCGTCACCTGTGGTCCCCCTACTCAGGACTTCCAAAGCAGATTAAAACTCCCGTCCTCTTCTGAAATAAAAACTGGACTGGTCCCAAATCACGCACTTTATTATTTCAATTCAAAAATATTAAACTAGGGATTTTTTTCTTATATATAAATCAGTCTTTTAATTATTATTTATAATTTATCTAAGAATTTAAATAGGATAAAAGACACAAATTTTTAACGAAATTTTACTTATTTAAAATAATAATAATAATAATTTATCTATGGTCCTAAAAAATATTCTTTATTAAAATAAGTAAACCTGAAAAAGAAATTGTCTTTTACTTAAATTTAAATATTCCAAATTAAGTTACAAACTTGTGTCTTGGATGGGGTGTCCATTGGTTTCATCTTAAGCATGGAAACGAAGTTCAACTTGTAACCTAAGAATATAACATGATGACCTGGTCGATGCTGGTAGCTTACATAATCAATGCTTAATTACGCATAGGATGGATTGTTTCACAATGAGAGAGCCGCCAGGTTATATGAACCGCTATGTGTATGCAAGTCAACTAATTATGCCTTTGCATTTCCTGTTCTGTTTGTTGTTTATTATGCTCTAATAGCCAGAAACGGATCCTTGCCTGCTAATCAATCCCATCAAACTAAAATTAACTACACAACATTAATTATTGATGTTGATAAATTATAGGATTGTTGTCTTTAGAACAAGAGTTTAACTTCTATCTGGACAATAAATTTTCCTGCTGATCCCTCCCTTCACGTCACTGATGTAATCGACATCCGAGATGCCAATATCTAACTCTTGCCAAATCATAAATATGTAATTGATCCAGATTCCATTACTAAGTCCCTAAAAATTTATGTCTTATATCTATTCAACTTTATTTTAGGGCTTGAGATTGTGGACCCCATTATTAAGTCCCTAAAAATTCATTGTGATGATTATGCGGTAGTTTTCTTCCGTAAGAATGATAAGTACTCTAAAGGTGTTAAACTTGTAAATTTTAAATATTTTATTATAAAGGAGGAAGTTCAAAAACAAATACTGTGTATTGAATAAACTAAGATGAAGATTATGATTCTGAATCCCTTAATTAAAAGCCTACAACTAAAGTTATTTAAGGGACATGTTCAATTCATAAAATAAGCCTTGGTTATACTGATAGTTGTTTTTAATGACTTCTTAACACTCTTAAGCTTAATAAGAGTTTCTAATTGGCAATTTTCTTATTTATTATAATTATGTAAATGTAATTGTTCTTAAATAAGAAGTAAAGTTATCTAGGAGACACTAATGTGGACCTTTATGACATTTATATATAACTTATGTTACCTTACTTGATAAATTACTAGTGTTGTAGAATATGGAAGGAAGTATGCGATATTAAAGTGTTAGATTGTCATAACCCATGCTATGTAATTTATTATATTAAGGTAAATTATAAAAATATTAAGATATTTTTTATGCACGCTTAATGTTTACAATATTAAAATTAAAGTTTGTAAGTATCAAGTCAAGTGAGAGGATGTTAGAATATGACCTAATTAGTATTCATATTCTATATATAATAATATTACTAATATAATTAAATAGTCCTATTTGGTCTACATTTTCTATTTAATAGTGAAATAAAATTTAACCATTTATTTGGTCACTTGGTGGACATATCAGATTAAAAGTTATAAATATATAAATTACTCATTCTCTCTACTAATTAGGGTTACATAAAGTTTTCCATCAAGTTATCTTTAACAAAATCAAAGTTAAGAAAGATAAATTAAATTTAGCGAAGAATACAAAGAAGTTTCTTGATTCCTCTATAATAATGATGTCTCCTATATCTGGTACACAATATTATATCTTAATTATTTATGGCAATTTTTTATTCAAGATCTCTCAGTTGTGAATGTCAATTTTGATTTTATGTTATAAATGTCATGTTTTTACATAAATGCCCTAAAAATGGAAACATAAGATCAAAACGGGGGGAACACAAAACATCCTGTTCCAGGAAAGGAAAATATACCTAGCAAATGAATTTTGAAACTAGAGAGACACGTGGGAAGAAAGAAAAACAAGAGATTCTACGGTAAAAAAAGAGAAGAACTCAAATGCAGTGTGGTAATGGTGCTTCCAGTTGCAAAGGACAAATAGGAGAGAGAGGTTCTTCCCAGATGACGGCGAAGGGGGAAAATAGGTAAATGAAGATAGTGTGGGTTGTTTTGAAATAAAATAGGTTATGAGTATGTGTTATCGAGTAGATTATGAGTTAAGTGCATTAGTCCACATGTGTGCCTAGTTGTCTGTTAATTTTCAATGTGGAAGTCCATGTGTAATGGACAAGGTTGGTCCAAATCAACAAATTAATAATACAACTAACATTATAAATTGAATTGTTAGAGTTATAAAAAGTAAATCTTTTAATTAAAAATTTTAAGAGAGTTGACACTGAATTAAGAAAAATCCAAAAAGTTAACACTTTAGAATCTTAAAACAAACAAAGGATTGAAGGTAACACATGGAAAATATAATTTTGGAGAAAATGTACACACTTGTGCAGAGATACAGTGGACAAAAATACAAGTATTTGCGCAAATGTTGGCAAGTTGTATGGGACGATGAGCGACGGTGCCAATTTTCTTTCAATTTAATGTCAAAAAGGCAAGTTCTAATTGAATCGGCAAGCACTTTGCAGTAATCAAAATTAGACATTGGCATGTTATTTGGGATCATATTTTGTACGACCGTTTCTAACAATTTTTCCATTCAGAGTCCAAAAAAAAAAAAAAAAGGCGGTCCAGTTTTAGGGAATATTGCCAAAGAATATCGGTATTGATACATTAGAGACGAGTTTAGATTTCAGTGAGAGTTAAATGTTGGTGAAAGTGCAATGAGAATCTTAACTATTATACTTGCTGCTAAATGCCAAGAATCATGCAACATAAGATGGTAACTAAATGTGGTTTTGAATTTTCAGTTTATCTGCAACCCTTCTCAAATACACCTACCAAAAACGTCCAGTACCGCTACCGCCATAGATTTATTGAAAAACAATTACGTATGTAGGTACGATGAGTTTTATCGGAAGATGTGACATATATTTTTGGAGCTTTCTTTAGTCTTTCGTTACACGCGTGATGTAAAGAAACCAATGTGTACGTGCTTCTTTGGAACCGTATACGTACGTAGAAGGTGCAAAACACAGGTGAGGTTGAAGACAAAAGAAATTAGTTCACAGTATCACCATCATCTTTCTGTCTACGGCCGTCCATATGTTAGTTTTGTACTTGGAACTTATACGCTAGTGTTTTATGTTTAAAAGATTGATGTAGGATTTGTCTTTGGTTCTTTCCAAGATACAACGATACTATCTCTAGTCACTTGCTAATCCTACCGTTTCATCATTAATTAATTAATTCAACTGGCGTGTTTATTACTTGGCATGCCTTTTTTTGGGTGTGCAAGAGTTATCATTGTTTGTTAGTCTTTTATATCTGGGACTTATTTAATATACGCAAGAAAGTTGACCCCAAAAATAATGTAGCATGTTACTCTCTTCCCTTTGGCACCTGTCCTATTATATGAATATCATAGAGTGCTGTTGGGTAAATAATTATTAAACGCAACGTATTAAGGTATTGAATGAAAATAATGTTAACGACCTTTAATTTTCTAATATTTTCGACTAAAATCTGCGTTGTTCCATTTAAATCTTGGCAGTTTTCATTTTTTTCAAATTTTTAATTAAACTCTACTTCATTTGAAAGCCAATAACTCTCACAGTTATAATTATGGTGAAGTTTATGCTTTTTTAAATGGAGGGGAAAGAGTGCAGACCTCACCTCTCATTCATCAGTTGTATACAAACTAGACCAATTTCTACACTTTTAACATTGGTGTTTTGTTTTTAAGCTTTAACCATTTTGTGAGAACATTGTCAAGATGTGGCTACTCGTCACGAGAATCTGCATTTATACATGACTTGTCGACTGAAGCGTGGAGATCTACGTAAAACTGCTTCATTTTCCAATAGTTATAATAAGAGCTCAATGTTGGTCAAAGACAGACGCTAACTGCTACGCCTGTATACTTGACCCAAATTTTGGTCTCATTTGCAGTGTAAAAAGGAAAAGGCGAGTTATGGAATCCCAACTCTAATCTTAAGCTTATTTAAGGACAACACATGATATGAAACTCAACCTTGGAGACCACTATCTAACCAGCTAGTATACAAAATTAGTAGTAATAAAACATGGTCTATGAACAGTTCTAAAGAAGTTAAACAACTTCAACTTATTTCTTATAACTTTCATTTGTAAATTAGATAACACAATCATGCAGCCACTTAATTACTTAGGAATTGTACAAGATCAAACGCATGCACATAGATTTCTGATGGACTAAGACTTTTCCCCTATAGAAACTTCTCCAGTTTTGAACTAGCTTATGATCAAACAACGTAGCGTGTCCGCTATTGTAATCCCCTTTTAACACTCTAAGTATACAGTGTTAATGGTGATGATGACAAAAATGGCCACACAGTCTAAGCTATAGGCTGTAATTCTCCTTTTGTCCAAATCTAGCATCTACTTCTCCAGCTTCTTGTACTTGTCAACTTAAAAATCTGAAGAAGAAAAGAACTGCTCTTCTATTTTATAATCATCTACTTAGGAACAGATCGAATAAGTAGCACAACAAAATGATCTGCTGTACCTTATAAAAGGAAGGGTGTGCCGTACGTTTGATAACTTTACATGTTTCGTTAAAATCATCATCTCCAAACCTTTGCTCTCACCTCTGGTGAAACGGGTTTTCTGTTTTCACCATTGATGTTGAAGATATAGAGAAAACCAAGAAATGCTAAAAGCTTATACCGCTGAACTTAAACGAGAAGCCAGTGTCTACTGTACTGACTGCTTTTGCATTTTTATGACACAATATCATAAAGTGATCATAAGATCTTCCATTGCCCATCAAACAAATTTATGTTCAGTGATCTTTTAATTTACTTTTTTCTCTTTTTGGGTGATTGGTCTAGCAAGCCTCTTGGTAATTGCCTAACTCGATTCACTGGCGAGTAATTTAGCATCTCGATGGATGCATTATATGTACTTCAAGCCATTAAAATATTTTCTTTTAAGAATCAAGCAACTACAACTATAGAAATTTTTAAAGAAATAAATAACTTTAGACCCTTTTCTTATGTACCAAAAAACATTAAAAAAGGTACTTGTGTTGTTGTCAGGCTTGCATAAAACTAAACCCCGAATATCATGACAGGACAAGTGTTCAAAGTTCAACTTTAGCACAACTCCATACATAGTTCTTTATGATTTTCAAATGCCAAATATCGACTTATTTAGTCTTCTTTTGGGGTCCTTACTCTTCGTATCTGTAGGGGTATGTGCATAATAATATCACATTCGGATTTTGTTTTCAGTTTAAATGTTTGAAATTCGGTTCCTAAAGAGATAGGCAACAACTAACTGCTTTATGTGCCACCGGCTATCTGTTCACAGTTAATTTCAGGAAACCGAATAATTAGCTTTAATTCTTATCAAAATATATACATACGTATGTTTATGTCTCTAATAATAATGATAATACAAATAAATTTACTGTTGATCTCGAAATGATTTGGTGTAGAACTTGATCTCCTCACATGTTTTTGGGCATTATTAACTCCCGTTTGCATGTTCCTGGTCAACTTATATTTTTCATTGATTATTACTAAAGAAAATAATATACCGAAGTTTCATCCCCCAACAACTTCAAGTTTTAAATTAAGATTCGTTTGCTTAAAAGCTACAATATATATGCAAAAGATAAGAAGATCTTATTCTCAGCCCCCTTTGAAAGACTTAGTGCCCACTTACAAAAACAAAATATCTAATTAGCCTCTAGCAACCAAATTGCTAGAATATTGTTTCTTTGATTAAATCAATTATACTATAAGCTACAAACAAATTTGTTTGAGGGTTTCCCACATTGATAATTATCGTTTCTATGCAATGATGTAAAAAAAGGATCATACTGGCCGGTTCGATCAAGTTAAGCATGAATAGAACTAGTTTCTAATTCATTTTTTACTTTTGACCATTGTGAATCGGTCGATTTCCTTTAAACCATGAAAAACCAGAAATAAGGATTTCACCACAGGCTTCACTGGCTCTAACAGACTCGACGGTTCTTCTAGTGTATGATAATCAACTAACTATACCTTCATTAGAAGAAAAGTGCTTGATTAGCATTGAACAAAGAAAATACCCACACAGTGACATCCAACTTTCACACGCACCACCCAACTTCTACGCTTACCACCCAATGCTATTCCTCAATTTTCCAAGGGTAGATTTAACAGTGGCAATGAAGGGTAGAGGTTGAAAGAGAAACAAGAAGAAGATGAACTATCACTACAAGAAAATTGAGAATTTGCGTCGGAATATTACCGACGACAAAAATTCCGTCGCAATTTACCGACGGAAATG
>JAOTAY010000190.1:15567490-15583800 GCA_025629805.1 Erythroxylum baracoense | reverse complement strand
GTACAATAAATTCTTATATGTACAAAACTCACTATTTACAAATGCATGAGCATGAGATGTGTCGATTTACCACACTTAGACCCGTTTCTCTGGTCCGACCCGTTCTCTGGAAACGAGATGTTACAATACAAGTCCTAGATTACAAACATCAAGACACTTTAATAGCTAGAAATGAGATTTGGCAATGGAAATGATTAAACTAGCTGATGATTGTTTAAAGCTTTTAACTTGGCTCCACTATGTCCATATAATGAACTTTAAAAGGGGAATTATGAAGAAAATGCGTTTGTCACAATGAATAAATTAAGAACATCTACTGATTGTCAGTTCATATCTTATTTTGGTCATATTTAAGTTAAAGTATAATGTATTACAAATTTACAATTGAGAATAATTTTATACATTACTAATTTGTAATTTATTTGAATGTTGTAGAAGAAGTTGATATAAATACTTTGGATGAAAGCGTAGTTTATGAGTCCTTATTTAACATTGGAGAATTTGAAACTTTTGATGATGATAAGACACAACCTCCTTCAAAAGTATAATTTTAATTTTATTGCTATTTTAAGTTTTATAATAGATTCAGATTTAATTTTAATTATTAGATTTGATTTATTATTAATTCATTATATAATAATAGACAACAGTGTGTTTTTTATTTCAATAAAATATTTTATTTTTACTTACTCTTATAATTTTTACTTCTTATTTATTATATATCGGTTTTATGACAGTTTAACACTAATTGAACTTTTAAACATTTCCTTTAATTGATTCAATATCCAGTTCGATTTTTAAAATATTACTTTTACGTGATCTTTAAAGTTATAAAATGACGTATATTAGAGTTACTTTATGGACATTTTTACCATCTCTATACAAAATAAAAATAAGAGCCATTTTAACTACTCTAACTAACCCCATATCAATATGCACCGGTCTTCGGCTTTTCGCCTTCTATTTTGTTAACATTTGTATAGGGTTGTAGCGGATAACTTGTTAGTTTTTGTGCGCAAACAACTTCTCATGCGTTCGGGGGTAGAAATTGGTGTTGAACATTGTGAAAACGATAATTACTACATTTGTCTTCATTTTACTATATTTATAATCATTCTTAATTAAAAAAAATGCTATTATTATAAAGTCAAAAGTCAAACTTGTAATACAAACTAGTCCCATTGTTGGGCTGATGACTCCATCCTGTGACATATATGTGCACGAAGTCTTTTGCATGACTTATGATTCTTTATTTTTCTATGTAAAGTGTAAACGGCTCTTCACTAGATTTATTTGACCCTGGCTTCTTTCATCTGAAACCAAGTATAGAATCATGAAATTAAAATAGAAAATAAAAACAGTACTAAACGGCCTGTTTCAGTTCTTGCAAGTGATGACAGACATGTTATGAACAGGCATGTAATGAACAAGTAGGTGACATTTAACTTGTTATTAGAAAAGATTATCCTTTAATTTATAAATATAACTTACTGTTTAGTCAATTGGATAAATAAACCTAAAATTAATTTTCTAGTACTAGTAGGATCCTATTATAAAAGATTTTTGGAACAATTATTATTGTCTTCTCTTATTTTCACTTTAGCTGTAAATTCAGAGCTTGGTAGTTGCATTGTTGCCATCGGTAGATCTTACTTTTGTCTAATATGTATCCAGACCATGACAGGCTTATTGTTTCAAGTAATTGAATACATAGTGAGGAGGACTCAAGGTGTCCAATTTGGGGTTATCATGTTTTATGTAGCTTTCTAACTTCTATAATTTACAAGATCCCTCCGTCAAACTTACTTTGCAATATGAAGATGATTTTTCTTTAGTACAAATTGACCGAAGTGCATGGTGGGTTTGCAAAGCGACGCACTTCGTAGTGTTTTGATCAGCTTTAAAACAATATAAAATAGATGCAGAGGAAATAATTGTCCCTTGATCTTGTATTATTAGGCGATGTTCATCCAAAGCTCTTAGTCAATGTTTAACTTTCTGTTTTTAGGCCGTGTGAAGAATGTTCCAACTGTCATATATTGGTCTAGATTAAGGATCCCATTTTCCACCAGACTGAATTCCAATATATACAATTATATATTCGATTCAAGTGAGTAAATAATTACATATGTATACGGTATTCCAATAATATATATATGGTATTATAATTTTCAAATACTTGCTCGTAATCTTTTTAAGAAAATAAATGTAGATAACATAAAGGCTGTTATATTATGATCCAGATTTGCTGATTTTTTCACGCTAATATTATTACCATATTTTGCTTCAGACTCAGTCCTTCCGGTACAGTATCTATACTTAATTAATCACTGTACGATCTGTTGATACAAAAATCAACATAGTTCAATGATTCAGTTTTTGATAGAGAATTCGATTTTGTTGACCAAATAAAATCTTTTGTAATATCAAAATTATGCACATAGATTTCTTATAGGAAGTTGAAATTATCAGATTAAGGGTAAAAAAGATAAATAATATATAGTTGTTTTAATTCTCGGAAATTAAACATTCTCTCTAATTTTTATAAGTTTTAATTTCATGCTCCAACTTAAAAGGGCACATGAAAACGTACTGTTTTTATCAACCTGATCACCACCATAGACTATCAGTGTGAATGTGTAATTAATTAGCACAACGAAATAGTTGATTACATACTATTCACAACAATTCAGGTAGATTGTGTCAACAGATAACGACGTAAGATCTAGACCTTTAGAGCGTATGTGCCAGTAAATTTCTTCAGTTTGCTTAGTCGGCTTTCCACGTTGAGATTAAATAACTTATCATGTATAGTTCCATTTGTATTTATGTCGCCTCCTTGACATTATCAGAAACAGAAAAAAGAAAATTGAGAAAGAAGAAGGGAATGAATTAAACTTTAAACACTGAAGTAAGACAACTGCCTGATAGATCCAGTAACTATTATCCGGTTTGATCGATCTTAATAAAAGGAAGTCAATTTCTAATGGTGGTACCAATATGTATTATATTTGATTAACATCATCCAGCCCTTACGTTTAATTAGTTCAGGAGGTAAATTGATAATGCAGCCCGCAACGTATTATAATAATAATAAAAAGAAAAACGAAACAAAAGATAGTCAAGAAAAATATGCAGCCTGCCATATTTCTCATATCACAAAACACTATATAAAAGGAGAAGTAGAGAAAGGACTGCATAGAATCCTTCACCTATCTATCCCACAACCTCTCTCTCTCTTTCTCTCTGCCATTTCTTGGGATGCCCAAATTCTCATTGAATGGCCCTTAGCTTCATCTCTGCCCATCTTTCTCTTCTCCACCACTTCTGACTATACCAGATTAGCCTTGTTCCGTGTTTGTTTTTACAAGAACTTTTTTTGTTTGTTTTGGGTTATAGCTGTACTTAACAGTGTAACATGGGGAAGTCCAATATCACTCTCGAGGAGATCAAGAACGAGACTGTTGATTTGGTATTCCCTCTTCACTTATACTCTTTTTACTCACCTGTTTTTAGCTCTGAGAATTTTGGATGGTTTGTTAGTTTTCGTATTCCTTAGTCTGCTTTCGTGAGCTTCAAACTGAAAGGGACAGAGATCTGTCATGGGACTGAACGGGGTTGTTAAAGGCTCGTACTTTATTTCTGGGTTATATTTGGAATCTTCAGATCAGATAGAGAATTGAAGAGTCTTGTTTATTTCTACGTACTGTAACGAACGAGTTTTACACCAAATCCCATGACATTGATCTGTTTCGACTTGTAGGTGGTCCTAAATTTTCCTTCTATTCGTTGAACATGATTAAATCATTTTGGAAAAAGAGAATAATTTGAGAGGGTTCAATTGAGTCCTCTTTGTTTCTCTCGAACAGAAACTCACGTTAACTTCCACGAGCGAATTTGTTCGTCTCATGGGAGCTACTAACTACCTTAAAATAGTCGAAACCATCAAAACTTTCTTTCCAATTTTCTCTGCGGCCTAACAGTCCCAGACTCAGGTGATTCCTTGAGAAAGACACAATCTTGTTCACATACTTCCAAAGAAAATAAAATAAACAGAAACTCATTTATTATGTTGAGCCTCAGCCGGTCTCTTCTGTTTGTCTGTGTTTGTTAGGCACTTTTTGGAATTTTGGGTACTCTTCCGTGGTACTGTAGACCTTTTCACTCATTCCACGGCTTAGTTGTGTAAATAAATTCTCTTTTCTTTCAACCGTTAAGAATCCAGGGGACTGTCATGGACTTTTACCCTTAGCATGGACCAGGAAGATATTGATTTGACAACTTTATCCTTGGATCTTTTTGTTTCATGGACTTGGCAGTGGCGCGTGTTAGCACGGTCCAATAAATATGGGGAACTAGGTTGTTGCCCACGTGACCATATGCGCTTTTTGAGGTTGTCATGTCTCCGGGTCAACGTCTTTTATTTGTGTTGATTGGTTAGATTTTCGACGCTTCTATGATGACTGACTCGTCAAGTCGACTCTCTTGACCTGACTTGGTTAGTTATATGTGGAACACGCTTGTGGATATTACAGAGGGAATATGAAAATATATACTCATATTGATAAGATTACTACTATTCAAAATCTTAATATCTATGGCTAGAAACTGTATAGGGAAACAGAATCCTTATTTGATATTTATCTTTCTTTGACAGGGTAGTTGTTATTTATCTCGAATTTAAATTTCAGAATTTTAAGGCTAATAAGGTAGGTACGAATAATCTTATAAATTATAATTTATTTAGTTGAGGAAAAAGAAAAACCCGCTTGTGTCCTGATATCTAATGAAAGATATTCTTTTTTTTTCAAATGTGTAATCCTATTTATGTTGATTATTGGAAGTAACTAAAGTAATTACATCAATCAGAAAAAATATGAAGTGTGACGTTTATGAGGTTAACCATGTATTAAAAAAAAAAGTGATTCATAACCTCATAATTTGAACAGGAACGCATTCCTGTTGACGAAGTGTTTGAGCAGCTGAAATGTACCAGAGAAGGTTTGAGCTCGGAGGAAGGAGCCAACAGGCTTCAGATTTTTGGGCCCAACAAGCTAGAAGAGAAGAAGGTACTTAAGTGGTTGGATATGAAGATTAATCTGTTGTCGTTAGTGGACTGACGGTATATGTATATATTACTGGCCATGAAATGAACAGGAAAGCAAAATTCTCAAGTTTCTGGGATTCATGTGGAATCCATTATCATGGGTCATGGAAGCAGCAGCTATCATGGCAATAGCATTGGCTAATGGCCAAGGGAAGCCCCCTGATTGGGAAGATTTCGTTGGTATTATTTGCTTGTTGGTCATTAACTCCACCATCAGTTTTATTGAAGAAAACAATGCTGGAAACGCTGCTGCAGCTCTTATGGCTGGCCTGGCTCCTAAAACCAAAGTAATTAATTAGCTGACGATGATGTTGTAATGAAACAAATGGATTTTTTTTAATGGTTTGGTACAAATCAGGCTTTCTCACATTTTTTATCTAATATAGGTGCTTCGAGATGGAAAATGGACTGAGCAGGACGCTGCAATCCTGGTTCCAGGAGACATCATCAGTGTGAAGTTGGGAGATATCATCCCTGCTGATGCCAGACTTCTTGAAGGTGATCCGCTGAAAGTTGATCAATCGGCACTAACTGGAGAATCACTTCCAGTGACCAAGAATCCTGGTGATGAGATTTTCTCTGGTTCCACCTGCAAACAAGGAGAAATTGAGGCTGTTGTTATTGCCACTGGAGTTCATACGTTCTTCGGCAAGGCTGCACATCTTGTGGACAGCACCAACCATGTTGGACATTTCCAGAAGGTGCTCACCGCTATTGGGAACTTCTGCATTTGCTCCATTGCCGTTGGAATGGTAGTTGAGATCATAGTCATGTACCCTATTCAGAAGAGGAAGTACAGGGATGGCATTGACAACCTTTT
This sequence comes from Erythroxylum baracoense, assembly GCA_025629805.1. Classification (NCBI taxonomy): domain Eukaryota; kingdom Viridiplantae; phylum Streptophyta; class Magnoliopsida; order Malpighiales; family Erythroxylaceae; genus Erythroxylum; species Erythroxylum baracoense. The sequence continues at coordinate 15,577,873 of JAOTAY010000190.1, read as the reverse complement.
GGTTCTCTTGATCGGAGGTATCCCTATAGCCATGCCTACAGTTTTGTCTGTGACGATGGCTATTGGGTCCCACAAGTTGTCTCAACAAGGGGCCATCACTAAGCGTATGACTGCCATTGAAGAAATGGCTGGTATGGATGTCCTTTGTAGTGATAAAACTGGGACTCTCACCCTCAACAAGCTGAGTGTTGACAAGAACTTGGTTGAGGTTTTCGTCAAGGGTGTGGATAGGGACCACGTCATACTGCTTGCAGCCAGAGCCTCTAGGGTTGAGAACCAGGATGCCATTGATGCAGCCATGGTTGGCATGCTAGCTGACCCAAAGGAGGTATGTATACCTAATATATATATATATATATATATTCCTCTGCTTTCAAGGAATGAAATGATACGTGTATGTTCTGTCTTATGGATTCATATAATTTCTTGACAGGCAAGAGCTGGTATATATATATATATATATATATATATATATATTCCTCTGCTTTCAAGGAATGAAATGATATGTGTATGTTCTGTCTTATGGATTCATATAATTTCCTGACAGGCAAGAGCTGGTATAAGAGAAGTACACTTCTTCCCATTCAATCCTGTGGACAAAAGAACTGCTTTGACTTACATAGATGTTGATGGAAACTGGCACCGCGCAAGCAAAGGTGCCCCTGAACAGGTAACCTGCTAACATTACATGCTATGTTACTTTTACTTTTTCTCAATTCACTTGTCTTAGATAATGTTTTCTTTTCACTAGATCCTCAGTCTTTGCAACTCTAGGGAAGATCTCAAGAAGAAGGTTCATTCTGTCATTGACAAGTTTGCGGAACGCGGGCTTCGCTCGTTGGCTGTTGCCAGACAGGTTTTGATTCCTCACCTCTAAATTCTTCATTATTTCAAAGGAAAAATTCTCACTTTGTTGTCATGGTACGTTCACAGCGAGTGCCAGAAAAAACCAAGGAAAGTGCAGGCGGTCCATGGGAGTTTGTTGGCTTGTTGAACCTCTTTGATCCGCCCAGGCATGACAGTGCAGAAACCATTCGCAGAGCTCTCAATCTTGGTGTCAATGTCAAAATGATTACTGGTAATTTCTCTACTTAGTTGGTTACTCAGGGTAGAGAATGTTTTCTTCTTCTTCTTCTTCTTCTTTTTTCCCAACAATCATCTAAAGTTTGTGGCTCACCTATGGTTTTGTTAATTTGCAGGTGATCAACTTGCCATCGCGAAAGAGACTGGGCGAAGACTTGGAATGGGAACAAACATGTATCCTTCTGCATCTTTACTGGGTCAACACAAGGATGGAAGCCTAGATGCTCTTCCTGTAGAAGAGTTGATTGAGAAGGCAGATGGGTTCGCTGGAGTGTTTCCTGGTGCGCACCATTTAAATAAGATGTTACCCACTTTTGGTTATGTGGGCTTCATTGTCTCTTAAAATTTCTTTTTTGTTTTGTTTCTGTATAGAACACAAATATGAAATTGTCAAGAAGTTGCAAGAGAGTAAACATATCGTAGGGATGACTGGTGACGGTGTGAACGATGCACCAGCGTTGAAAAAGGCCGATATTGGAATTGCTGTGGCGGATGCTACAGATGCTGCTCGAGGTGCTTCTGACATTGTTCTGACAGAGCCTGGATTGAGTGTTATTATCAGCGCCGTTCTGACTAGCAGAGCAATTTTCCAGAGGATGAAGAACTACACCGTTAGTTGTCTTCTTATTGATCACCTTTCGGGATTCTCAGTTTTTAGTAGTTTTCAATATATTTTTATGATAAAATGGACTTAAATCCTTTCTATTTGCAGATCTACGCAGTTTCCATCACCATCCGTATTGTGGTAAGTAGAGAGAGAGAGTACTTTGTAGAATTTGGTACAAGAAAAAGATCTGAATGATGTTCCCTTCCACTCTTGCGCAGTTTGGTTTCATGCTCATTGCTCTGATATGGAAGTTCGACTTCTCTCCTTTCATGGTTCTGATTATTGCCATCCTGAATGATGGTGAGTTTTGGTTGGTTAAGTGCACCATTTGCATAGTTAAAGTGCGGGGAAATTATATTAATTAATGTTGTTTTTAGGTACAATTATGACGATTTCAAAAGATAGAGTGAAGCCATCTCCACTGCCTGATAGCTGGAAACTGAAAGAGATATTTGCCACGGGTGTTGCACTTGGTGGTTATTTGGCATTAATGACAGTGATATTTTTCTGGGCCATGCATGATACTGACTTCTTTTCGGTATGAGCAACAATGTCTCTGTCTGAAACTGTTTTTTATTGTTTACAATGGTGATCATCTCAACTTTAATGGATACAGGACAAATTTGGTGTTCGATCATTAAGGGAAACAGATCACGAAATGATTAGTGCTTTGTACCTTCAAGTTAGTATTGTGAGTCAGGCTCTCATTTTCGTGACTCGTTCACGTAGCTGGTCCTATTTGGAACGACCTGGTCTACTCCTGATGGGCGCTTTCATGGTTGCACAACTGGTATGAATTTTACTCTCTCACAAACTTTACCTTTATACTTCACAACCCGGGAGCTAATGAAGTGTGTTTTCTCAGATTGCAACTGTGATTGCGGTATATGCCAACTGGGGTTTTGCAAAAGTTAAGGGTATTGGGTGGGGATGGGCAGGTGTCATCTGGCTTTACAGTATCGTTTTCTACGTCCCCCTTGACTTGCTGAAATTTGGCATCCGATACATCTTGAGTGGAAAGGCATGGAACAACTTACTTGAAAACAAGGTAATGATTTTCGTAATACAAGCTTCTTCAGGACCTAGAATTGTGCATTGTCAAGAAGCACCATCACCTCATATCTGCACTTATTGTACTCTTTTTAACAGACTGCCTTTACCACCAAGAAAGATTATGGTAAAGAGGAAAGAGAAGCTCAATGGGCTCTTGCTCAAAGGACCTTGCATGGCCTTCAACCACCTGAAACCGCTGGCATCTTCAACGAGAAGAATAGCTATAGGGAATTGTCTGAGATTGCTGAGCAGGCCAAGAGACGAGCTGAAGTTGCAAGGTAGGCCATCATGGTTAAGAACTAAAATTGTTTTCTTTTATTATATCGCATGTCTCTCTAAACATGGGTTTGTAGGCTTCGGGAGCTTCATACACTCAAGGGACATGTTGAGTCCGTGGTAAAGCTTAAGGGCTTGGACATTGATACAATCCAGCAGCACTATACCGTGTAAAGAATAAAAAATGGCGTATTAGCTTGAGAAGGAAAGGTTTTGTGGTTCAACACCTTCGCCAAATCAAAGGTAGCTAAGCTGGCCTGAAGAGTTAAAAGCCTTTGTAGATGGGGAGAGAGTTTAATGTGGCATATGTCTCTTGATCTCTTTGTTTTCAGTTCGTCGTGTAATTCAGCTGCCGAAAGAGAAAAGGTTGTTATTTACCTTAGCCTTTCTAGATAGGGAGAGAGTTTAATTTGGCATTAAGTCTCTTGAGCGCTTTATTTTTAGTTTGTCGTCTAATTCAGCTGCTGAAACAAAAAATGGTTGTTATTTCCGTTGCTTTTGCCTCAGTAAAGAGCAACATAAAGGTGACCTTTTGTTACACAACTTACTTTTGCTCCGATTGTATGCTAGTTCTTTACCACATAATTTCTTACTGGCTCAGAATTTCTAATAACTTCAACTCCTACGCATGTTTTCTCCTTTCATCTCAAAACAGCTACAAGTATATCACGCAGAAGCTTGTTGGATTACGGGTGATACTTTAGGATGAATGTAGTTTTTTTCAGAAAAAGGACAGGATAGTTGGGTTACAGAGAGTTCAGGACAAGAGAAATGCAATTCTATAACAAGTTGTTCGGATAATGAATTTGATCAATTCATAATATATACACACAAAGGAATCAAACGTAAACCATAATAGCTAACTGGTTATATTGAAAGCCCAAACCAAGTCGAAGAACTCATTTAACCAATTAAAACCTCGTCACTTCTTACTTACAACACTTATCCAAAGCAAAAATAGATACCTACAGGAAAAGACGTTATGTCCATGAGAACGAGGGACCCAATTCTTCAAATACAACCATTACGTTCGACCAAGAGTTCAGCAGTCTTACTTTTTTGCTCGGCAATTGTTATACCGATGCTTATTGTCTCAATGACGTCGGTGGCTGTTTTCCACTTTGTCGCTTTGGCTATCAGGTTTTCTAGAGCGTGTACTGGGGTTATATATAATGTCGTGTTGTCCTATATGTGCATTGTGTTTTGGTTTATTTGCTTTCTTTCGTTGGATTAATAGGCTTCTCAGCTTTTCCAGGGTAAAGATGTTCAACTGTTCGCCGGTCATGTACGATTTGTGCATTTGTGTCTAAAAATGTAGCGGTGAAACTCGTCAAGTTTTGATGTACATTACTGCATTTACAATCAGCTCAAATGTCAAATCACTCAATAAAAATTTAGTTTATATCACCTTAGTGTTCTTCCTCTTATTATCATAAAAATTCAATTTATTCAACATTAAATGCATCAATATTTTCATAATAAAAAAAATTTACTTTCATCTTTAAAGAAAAGTTATTAATTTTCAAATGAAATTATGAGAACTTTTGAAATAGTTTTGGATCGATTTTTTGTCAAAGAAGTGCCTTTAAATTTTTTCAAAAATTTTGAAAACCTTGTTTCAAGAGATTTGGTCGACCAACATAAGATTTGAAGGTAATTTGGGCATAATCTGTACAGAATAGTAGATCAATGTCGTTGAAAAATGTTAAATTTTATACAAAGAATTAATAAGACCACACTAGTCGTTACATTAATCGACTAGTGTAGTAGAGTGGACAAAGAGTGCTCTAGAAACTATTAGTTTATTTCTAATTATTATTTTGGGATGTTTCGAATATAAATAGACCATGTATGAAATGTATGGGTAACGTCTAACATATTAGAAATTTTTAAGAGCCTTAACAGATTAGAGAACGAATGTGAGTACAAGTCTATTTCATAAACCATATTGATTCTTTGAAAGTTTTTGAGTTGTATATAACTATTAGTGTAGTAATTGAAAACAGTTGTTTATGATACACATTCTGAGAATTAACAAGATTTTTAAAGAGGTACTTTTTAACTATGACAAAGAAATATATTTAGAAGGATTTCTTTTTTTTCTTACGACTTAAATAAGAAGATGGTGAATTCTTAAACTTTAAAATGTGACAATAAAATATTTAAACTTTTAATCTTTTACAAAAAATAGTTTGACATTAATCTTTCGGTTAACATTATTAACGTGGCATACTATATCACCTATCATCTTCGTCACTTAGATAACACGTGAATTTTATTTTTCACATCAACAAAAATTAAATTTTAAATAAAATAAATTATGATATAATTCATTTTCTCTTCTTCTTCGTGTCGATACTTCTTTGCTGAGTGTTTGTGACTGTTGAATACCCCAGTCCGCAGACCCAAGTTCTCATGGGTAAATAATTCTATAGATACTTTTTTAAAAAAATCTTATATAGGCAATTTAAATTTGGCTAAAGTATGAGACATTGTCAATCTTAGAAGTTACATTAATTTGCATACTTGAGTAGCTATTTTTTCCCATTAGCTTGAAAAAACCTACCTCGACCGCTTCGTAGTTCGAGGCCTTGATTCGATCCGTTTTAATCATGTTCTTCCTTGAATTATTCTTTTAACACTTTGTTTTTAAGTTAAAGGAAATGGCTGATTGTGGGACATTGGAAAGATGCCCCATTTCTTAGCTGCCGAAACTCTATGATCATAGACTTACATGGATAAACCCATAACTAATTGATGCTTTGCAGACGAGGCTCAAGATTCTTGTCTGTGCCCTTCTCCTTATAATCTAATACTAAAAGTTCCCAATTCATGTGATGCAAGCGAGGTTAGACTTCGAGGTTGATTAAACAAGTAATCCAAGAGCTTAAAACAATACACCTCGGGAAGAGCAAAAAGGATTGCTCCTTTTTCATAAAACAAGGATGTGTCCAAAAAACTTTAATTACATATGCAGCTTTCAATTGAAGGCAGGTTCATACAGAAAAGCTTCCTTGAAATGTTTGCATCCATCTTGTCCTTATATATGTAAGCAACGAAAGAGAAACTGAGAGGTCAAAGAGCGATATGACCAAATAGGAGATAATAGGACCACATGGGGTAAAGGAATGTTGTTCTAAAATGAAGTTAAGTGAAGGGATATTGTTCTAAAATGAGGTTAAGGCTATTGGATCCAGAGAAGATGAGCTTTGGCACAAATGTAGAGAGATTCCCTCGTCCGTTCTTTTATAAGTGTTTTTGGCCGAGTATTCAGGACGCAAATCTTCTGTTCCGAATTGTGTGTGTCATCTTGTGCCAAACTTCTCCCATTCACATCTTTCACAATAAATAAATGGGACAGTGTAAAATATGAGGTAGGGAGAAGTTGGCACTGGGTAGATACAGGCAATCTGGAACAGACGATCTCCAGTCGAATATTCACGCTCTGAATCTGATGCATTGAATGCAGGAAGTAACTTTCAAACTGCAAAGAAATGATTGAAGTTAGAATGACCCATCTTCTGTTTCTAAATTATTCAAAATGAATGGTCGGTTTGGCTTGAGATCTTCTGCCAACGGAATAGCAGAGGAAATCTGTAACAGACGATCTCGTTCGGTTTAGTTTAGCTAAGGACCACAAATTGGTGGAGCTCTCCAATTTGCATAGCAGATATTGGATTGTGGTAATATGACGGGAAAAGTCTCCATGTAGTCAAGTCATGAATATCCACAATTTTTTTAATCTTCCCCAACAAATAAACGAATCTTTTTCTCGACAAACGGAATGCGCTTTGGCTGTGGCCGGGTAACCACTTGCTCTTCCAATCTGCTGTAGGTATCAATTAGTCTCCCATGCTTGGGAACGGGTTGTAAAGATGAATGTGTTACTTTCATATGATTCATTATCAAACTTAAAAGATTATCCTTGATGATAGGTTCAAGAAAGATAAAAAGATAACTAGTTTTGTGCAGCATTCAAGGAGTGGACTAGTACTCTACCGCATAAGTGTTGCCTTTTTCAGACAACCTTACACGGAGAAATATGGAGCAAGTTAATTAACTTAAATCATTAATTATGGTCCACCGTTGAGGGAGTGACGACTGAAAAGTTTTGCTCAGACGAATTGAGAATAAAGATGTCAAATTTGACTTGGCTTGATCAGCTCGATCTAATTTTAGTCTAAATTAATCGGGTTATAGGTAGATTATAGGTCAATTATGTCAACCCAATCAGGTCATAAGTGGGTCACGACTCAATTATGATTGACCCGACCGAATTACGGGTTGAAGTCGAGTCGAGCATGAGCTAGCCCTTGGTCTGATAATTATTTCAGAAGCAACGTTATTTTTAACATTTTTTTAAAAATATGAGCGAGCCAAGTTACGTTAGGAGTGACCCGGGTTTTGCCTAACTCATTAACATTCCAACATGAGAACACTTCGCTGAGGCATACAGAGACTTGAACACGAACTCCAAACATAGAAAGGATCATATTCATTTAATTAGTAAATCTAATCTGATAGATCACTGCAGCCTTAAATGGTATACAACTCTATTTGCTCGTTGGAGGCAACCAATTGGTGGGAACCAATGATGTTACGTGGATTAAGGTTTTACATATCTAGTGGGTCAATTGAGAATCCAATGGGAGTCGAGTATCAGATCTGTCTCACAAATTGGTTATACTTTGATAATATCTATTAACTTCATATGATTGATTATAAAGTTTGTATATACTTAGTAATTAAATATAATGTTAGTCAACTTCAATATATAATTATCAAAATAGGATAACTATATATGCATAATATTTGGGTAACTAATACAAAATATTTGAATAATCAAATATTTGGATAATTGATTATAAATCTCTTAATTATTTCCTTTATTTATATACTTTTATTTTTATAAATAGAGCTCATATTTAGATAATGAGAACATATAAATCAAACAATGATCAAGATAATGTCAAAGGAATAATGAGAGGGTGGTTAGTTCACATAGAGAAATGATAATAAGAATAATAATGAATATAGTAAGGAATATGAACGAATATAATCATTATAATTACAATGATTACTTAAGAGGAAGGAATAATTATCATTACCATTGATAGTGGTTGATTTGTTAAAAATATTGAGAAATAAAAAGTTGTTAAATTTTTGTTTTACATCAAATATTAATATATTTTAATTAATTATATTTAATTACTAAAAAGAAAATATATTTAATTAATTAATTTTGTAATTAATTATATTTATTTGCAAAAAAAAAAGGTAAGTGTCATAGGTGTGCCAAGAGGTTTCACTTGTCACGGGCGTGACAAAAACTGTCGCACCTGTGACACTTGCTTATTACTAAGGAACGAAAATTATTTCTCTCATATATGAGGAGTATCGAGTAATCCTCAAAAATAAGATATTAAGAAATTATTCATACAATGATAATACATAACTAACCAAACGTTTTTCATTCCTTACCTATTTATACTTTCTCAAATTCATTAACCAAGCACTCCCTGAGGTTTTAATGTAATTAACCTAGTCTTAACATATATAAGTTAAGCGATAATTGTTTTCACTTGGAGAAAAGGATCAAGATGTAGAAGGGATCCATACACTTGTTCAAATTCAAAATGAAGGAACAACAAAAGTTGCATAATAATATTCATGTGATCCTATTATTGAGCATACAACTCAACATCTCTTTGATCATGCTATTTTAATCAGAGGTAGCAAGTTGAACCCAAATAGCTCGTAACTATAAAACAAAACCATACACATATTGTCCAACTTCCTGTTTTAGGTAATGCAATTGCCCTAGTAACTGAAACTGATGAGCAACATTAGATGTGGAGTAACATCTGGCAAGCATATCCCAAACTTCTTTTGCAATTTCAGAACGATCAAAGTGTTAATTGATTGCTAGCTCATATATGTTGCAAATCCATATTAGAATTTGATAACTTTTACTATCTCATTTTTCTAGTCAGTTTTTGAAATTTCAGGGTTTTCTCCTTGCTTTTTGGTTCGTGTAACAAAATTACCTATAACTTAACGTCATAACTTGTGACCTCGCAAAAAACTAGACACTTCTTATACCTACATCATAGAGATAGTCTCATCAAACGAAACAATGATGGGGTTGACAATGTTGGGTTTATCTACAATACAAGGCAACACAAGTGCAAGACGGGTGTAAAACAGTGTAGAATAAAAATATATACATGATAAGATAAGTGCAGGTATACGACAAAATAAAAGTAGGACAGGACAATTGCAGGTGGGGAGATAGTAAGACAACGATAATAGATAAAAATTATTTTAAAAGTAGCTCTCATACCAGGAAAACATAAGAATTTTAGAAAAGAAGTTTTTTTTTTGAGAATATGTCCAGGAAGTATTTTATTTATAAAGTTATAAGTACATGAAATAAAATAATCAACTGATTTTCTTTAAGTAATTGCCCAAAATTTCGGGACTGATTGCTCAAATATTTTATATTAATTGCCCAAATATTTTAAACAATATGGTATTAACTATAAGGAGGTGACAGTGTATAACATTATAAAACTCAACTTACTAATAAAGAGTTCATTCAAGAATATAGTATTGGCTATGAGAAGACTTTTATTTTTGTGTCTCGTCTCACTTTAGATTGTGTTAGCATAAGGTTTATATTTAATGATTTTGATAATAATTGTATAATATTTCAAAATTAAAATTCGGTTTGTTTCCTTGTATAATTAACGATCTTATTCTGAAACAGAAATAAAATTATAATAAACACGTTTTCTCTTACAGGAACCTTCTTTGTGAATTTATCTTATTAGAAATGGTTTATCCAAAAGCATCTTACTAATTAGGAATGTCATATGTATATTAGCGCCGTGATTACTAGAAGATTTTTGGCAAAGATGACATCGAAATTATTCAGAGTTAAATCCATCCAATTGACTAAAGATGCGAGTGAAGTAACGACTAGTTGAAGAAATTGACTATTTAAGAAAGAGTGACAGCACTTATGAAGCAGAACAAATATATTCAGACTATCGAAACATTTTGAGTAGCATCTATACTCTTGAGAATCATAACATTACTATTGTGCTTTAGAAAGTGAAATCACTCTATCAAGAGAGAAATTATTATTTTGTTTTTATGTGAGTTTTTTAGAAGATTGTTATACACTTTGAGTGTGAAAGGTTATAGAACCTTGAAAATTATGTACATGTGAGGTATGAGCTTGGAGATGCTCATCAAATTTAATACTCGATTTTTAGTGAAATACTCAAGTTGGATACTTGGAGATTGAACATAGGCTTGGGTTAGAAGTCAAACCAGTATAAATTGATGGCTTCTTTCTT
>JAOTAY010000190.1:15505061-15525134 GCA_025629805.1 Erythroxylum baracoense | reverse complement strand
GTTTCAGTTCTGGTTAGCCTTGGGCAAGGCTAGTCTCTAGGGTTCGACCCTTCTCACCCTATTTACAGTATTCTCAAATTTTTTTTATTAGGAAGAGCAGGTCTTTTATTTTTGGTGGTTTCGACACCCATCAACTACCTTTAATTAAATTTGATATTTGTATTTTAAAATCAATATTCTTAGTTGTTACTAAATGAAGCCCTTGATTTTTTATTTTATGAAATTATATTTAATTAGATGCTATATTTGACTTGTATAGATTAATCTCTTACCTCTATCTATTCACATTTACAGTGACAAAATCAAAGATGGTAATCAGAAGTAGGCCTAAGTATAGTCCCAACCTCAAAGCCCAATTGGGCCAGAGGGTCTAGGATTGATAATTGAACTTGGTCGGTTCAAGCTTAATCAAACATGATTTAAATATATTTTTATTTTAAAAATTAAAAACAACATCATTTTATTTAAAAATATTAGGATTCAGGTCAAGCTAGATAACCTGAACTCGAGTTCGAATTTGACCCGAAATATGAAATTAGAAAAAATTCCAAGTCTAAGCCAAAGTTCGATCAACTAGAGCCGAATTCGTTGACTTCAAATTGGAATAGATCGAGTCAAATTATTTTGCCAAGTTTAGACAAAATGAATATAATACATTCATATTTATAGCAACGAGATTAATTTGTTTTTTTATAAAAAGTATATTTTTAATTTTAACAATTACATTAAATTATGTATGGCCAAAAATGCATTTTAAACTTCAATGTTTACACCAAAATTTAAGTTAAATCCTAATGATAGCTGGATTTGATGTAATAATGCAAGATTATATTAGACATGTTCAAAATCGTGAAATTCATCATCAATATCTTGGTCGTAAGATTCAAAATATGTTGATTTCTCTATTGGCCTATAGTGTTAGAAGTTTTATCATAGGGATCATTAAAGAGGTGAAATACATTTTTGTGATTCTTTATTGTACCCCAGGTTTGAGTCATCAAGAACAAATGACTTTGTTTGCACGATGAGTGAATATATCAAATAAAAAATAAAAATAGAGTACTTTTTAGAATTTTTAAAAGTAGATGACACATCTAGATTGAGACTTTTCAATAAATTATTAAATGCATTTAAGTCTCAAGATCTTAATGTCTATAATGTGAGGGGTCAAGGTTATGACAATGGTTTTAATATGAAGGGAAAAACTGTCATAATCTCACTCTTAGTGATATGACATGTTCTTATGTTAAAGTTGTTTCATTTTTTGGAGTTGTGCAATACATATATGCATTAATTTCAAATTCTCCTAAAAGGTGAAAGGTTTTACTTGATAATGTTTTAGGCTTAACCATGAAACCATTTTCTAGCACTCGTTCAGAGAGTCCAATAAAAAGTGTGAAAGTTATTAGATTTCAAGATCCTCAAATAAGATTGGCTTTGATGGAATTATCTAGATCTTGTGTTGATGCCAAGTCAAAGAGTGAAGCGGAAAGTTTGGTTAATATACTTGAGAGTTTTGAGTTTTTACTTGGTATGGTTATTTGGCATGCTATTTTATTCTCTATTAACATGGTGAGTAAAATGTTTTAGTCTAAATCTATGTGCATTGATGCTATTATAAATCAATTAGAAGGTGTGATGGTATTTTTTGAGAAATATACAGATGAAGGGTTTGACTCTAGCATGAATCTTGCACATGAGATGAATGTAAAGCCTACATTTCTAAGTAGGCATTGTATTATTAGCAAAAGACAATTTGATGAAATTGATCATGATGGAGAAATACAGTCAGTTGAGGATTCTTTCAATGATAATTACTTTCTAGTTGTTGTAGATATGGCAATTACTTCATTGAAGAATAGATTTGAACAATTAACGACATTTGAAAATATTTTTGGATTCTTATTTGATTCAAAGAAGTTGAGGTCGTTGGATGATAAATAATTAAGAGAATGCTGACTAATTTTACAACTTTTTTTCATGATAATGTATCAGATGTGGATTTAGATGATCTTTGTTCTGAATTAAAAGTGTCGCAAGTGACTTTGCCAACTAAGTTAATATCATCAATTGAAATTTTAGAATTTGTCAAAGCTACATGTTGTTATCCAAATGTTTCAATTGCTTATCGAATTTTATTGACTATACTTGTGACTGTAGCATCAACTGAGAGAAGTTTTTCAAAGTTAAAATTATTGAAAACCTATTTGAGGTCATCAATGTCATAATAATGGTTAAATGGTTTAGTTATTTTATATATCTAGAAGGTTATGTTGGATAATATTGATCTTAATAATATTATTAACAAATTTACATCTAGAAGTGCACAGAGAAATTTTTTTCATAAATCATAATCATCTGTGTGTTTGTTAGTCCAATTCTCTTAATATTTTGTAGTCTAATATTGTTGTTCGATTGTTGTTATTACTATTTTTTTGTTATTGTTACTATTTTTAGTGATTTTATTATTACTGACATTTGTAAGATATTATTAGCTGATATTATGATCATTTAATATTTTGTTGAGTATGTGGACCTATAAATTAAGTCAATTATATGTGGATATTAAATTTTAATAAATAAAAATATGCTTTTAAAGTTTACATGTTTGTATATTATCGATTTATTGGGCCTTTTTTTTTTACTTTGCCCAAGGCCTATAAAACATTGGGAACGACCCTAATTGTTGTCTTGTAGTGTTCTTTGGTTGTCTAAGAGAAACCGTTCTAATTGACTAATTTGTCTCCTTTCCTTCTCACCGTCTCTTTCGTCGAGGGTCTAATACAAAGTCAACTTCCCCAAGCACACCAGAGCGATTCTTGCATGGTTATTTTTGATGAGTTTGTAGATTGTCTATTTCACCCTTCTTGGCACTCCAATTAATAAACTAAATTTCCCTTTTTAACATGAAAGCGACACAAGAACATTCTTAAGTTACATTCTCTACTTCCTACCTAGAATGACCAGAGTAGTTCAAAGAATAGTGATCATATGCAATCTTCCATAAAGAGATAAAATATGCTTCTCGACAGGTTTTCCTTTTCTTGTATGGTTCGTTACATCATCTAATAATTATTATAATAATAATAACAATCTCCTGTTGAAATAAGACCTTCCTGAAATGAAAACTTTGTATAAATGCAGAAAAAATGGAACTTAGCTTCCTTGAAATGTCAATTCTCTTAAAATCCTAATGACAAGTAATGCTTTTATTCCTTTTGGTTTTTGATTAAGGATGTTGACATTGATTTATGTTGAATCATCGATGTATCAATCTTCCTTATATCAGAACGAAGCAATTATATTCATTGAAGATCGAATCTTAATTCTAAATCAGATTTAACCTACCTATTGTGGATAAACTACAGATAATTATATAAACATTAACAAATTTAAACATTTTTAAGCGAAAGAGGAGTGTTATATAAATATATAATTTAAATACATTTCAAATATTATTGAACTATGAATTAAAGAAAACACATCTACTTGAATTAAATAGTTTAGTAAAGAACTATAATTTTTCATCTATATTTAAGATTTTTTAATCTTATAATGAAATCAATCTTATGCATTTATAGATTATGTGGTTCTCATCATTTTTCTAATTACTGCTTAAGTCTAAATTTTGACAATATCCTTAATTTAATTGGATAATTTTATTTTTAAATCAATATTCTCAGTTATTTACTAAAGGAAGCTCTTGATTTTTTTTGCAAAATTATATTTAATTATATACTATATTCGATTATTATAGATTAATCTCTTACCAATATTTGTTCATGTTAACAGTGACAAATTTAGAGGTGGTAATGAGTTATGGGCTTAGGTGTGGGCTCGACTTCAATGCCCCATTGGGCCAGAAGGATTGAGCTCAAAGATGATTGAACTTAGTCAGTTCGAGCTCATTCAAACCTAATTAAATATATTTTTCTATTTTAAAAATAATAAATAACATTGCTTTATATAAAAAATTTAAGAATCAGGTCAAGTCGGACAACTTGAACTCGAGTTCGAATTTAACCTAAAATCTAAAATTAGAAAAAATTTAGAGTTCAACCCAATGGTTGGTCAACTCAGGCTGCATTCATTGACTTCGAATCGGAATAGGTCGCACCAGATTATTTTGCCAAGCTTAGATAAAATTAGTATAAGACATTCATATTTATAGTAATAAGATTAATTCATATTTTTAGTCAAAAGTATATTTTTAATTTTAACAGTTAAATTAAAATATTTATGGCCAAAAACGTATTTTAAACCCTAATATTTACACAAAAGTTTAAATCGAATCTTAATATTTCGGGTCGTTTAAATTAAACACTAATATTTACGTAATGTTAAAACTAGATTACACCTCACGAGGACAAAGAAAATCTGAAGTTGGTTATCCTCGCAAATTAAATGCGGAGCGGGTGTGGTTTTTCTAATTTCACATATTAGTGGGTCCCACTAATTTCCAAAACTAGCCGTTGCTATTCCAACCGGTTGATGTCATCGTCGTTGCCGTTGTCGTTGTCGCTCCCAAATCCTATAAGAATGCATTATATCCCAGCTTTAAAAATATGTGAATCTTTGGGTTTGTCATTTTACTTCTAACTTTTCATTCTTTTTCATTTAGAGAAAAAAAGTGTTTGTTTGATTTTGTTGTACTACGCCACTGCTGTTTACGATGAGATGTTATCGAGTATGAAATAGAAGCTGGACAATTTGTGTGAGCAGGTTAATAATGGTAGGAGCAAAGGAGAAGGATTGGCTACACTTGATGATCTTGGATGCCACAAAATTCAATTTTCTCAATGTGGTTGTTGGTACTGTGATCAACATCAACATATGTTCTCCTCGAGTTTGTTGGTGAGTGAGTAAGCGAGATTTTCAAATTCAGCAAAACTATTTTCAATTCACCGATTTTGTAATTTAAACTACCTTTGATTTAATTATTGCTAGGGCAACAAAGTCCCTTCTGGGGATGAGTTACTCCAATACAAGCTACCTTTCAGTAATGAAATTAAACAAGAAGAGTGGCGCTTATTTGATTGGTCTAACTGGGCTCTAAGTGTAACTTCTACACAAGATATCCAGGTAACTCTGAATATGTATTCGTCCATATATACTGATCATACCATTTAACTTGTATCCACAATCAAAGATTTAATCTTGTTAAACAAGTATGTGAGTAGTAGCTCTCATTTCATCTACCAGTTTATATTTGGTATGGAATATCCTAAATCATAACAGTTTATTCTTGGCTTGGATGCATTGCATTTGCATAAATGGAAATGATTTGCCTGTGAGCTCGCTTTCATAGAATTGGCTAAGGAGATTGTCTCGATCAAAGCTTAATCACAACTTAAACTTGAAATTTAACTCTTTTTAATACTTAGAAAAAAATATCCCGATGATTCTCTAGAAGCATAGTTTGGTTCTTTGAAGTATAAATGAGAACGAGATCTCTGGACAAACTTCCTTTTTGGGTGCTACAGTTCCATGGACTCCTTTCCCCTTGAATTGCTTTAAGCTTTTCAACACTATAGAAAGAGAATGAGGAGTTCCCACAAAATGGGCAGTTAGGATTCTCTTTCTATAACTTTCCATTTGAGTTATAAAAAGAGAACCAATGTTTTACAGAAAGGCTCCTTTTCCCTCCTTAGTCCCCTTTTATTTCTATTGTTCACTTTTGTGCCATTCCCATTTCATGCTCTTCATCTTTCTTATTGTTATTGTTATTACTCTCACATTTTTCTATTTTTCCTCCCGTAGTTCCAACTCTATTTCATGTTTATTTTTCTTAATGATTAAGGGTTCTTTATTTTTTCATTGTTAGAGTTTATTAAGATTCATTAAAATTTATTATAAATAAATAAATAAAACTCGTAATATTAATTGTATTTTAAGTGAATATTAAAACTTATGGAAATAATAAAAATATTATAGTAATATTCTTAATTGATAGAATATTAATTTTATTAATTTAAAATTAAAATTAAATAATTTTAGAATATTATATTTTTAAATATTGAAATTTAATATATTTTAATAAAATGTTAACATTAAAAATACACTTTTCACATTTTTGTTTGCAGACATCGATTAAGTTTATTAAACCTTGGTGTCACCTTCAGTATTACAAAGGTCTTCTAAGTACCAAACTTATACAGCAAATTACGCTTCTTCTTTTACACAACAGTCTCAATTAGATTCATTTAAGCAAAACTCAGCCTTTTCATATGATTGTTGATTAATAAAAATTTGTTTTCGAATGCTTCACAACCGTCACAGTGTTTAATCCTCAAACTCTCGCAAGATATTCACTACAACAAACGGACTATTTGGTGAGGATTTCATTGGCAACGAAATTGTTTCTGTAGCAAAAACAAAACATGTTGCGAAGAAAGAAATAAGTCATCGCTAAAACTTGTCATTTACCGACATAAAAATAAAGCGTCGCCGAAAGAAAATATTTAGGGACGAATAAAATTAATAGTCACAAAATGCCTAATATTTGGTGACATTGAAACCATATCGTCACAAAATGTAGAACAATGGGTGACGTTTAATGCTATTCGTCACCAAATATGTCACTTTAGCGACGAGCTCTGTCAATCGCGCGTCACTAAATATGTTGTACATTTTGCGAAGATATGTTTTAGCATCACTAAAAGTCCTTATTTGGTGAACAAAATTTTGTTTAGTTGTAAAAACTTTAACATCCTTTGACGATTTTTCCTAAGCATCACTAAATGTCATATTATTCAACAATAATGTTTTGGTAATTGTCGCAAAATGTCCTACATATAGTGACGAATTATGTAAAACGTCATTGAATGCTTGCAATTGGTGATGATTTTATAAATTGTCGCTAAATGATTTACATTTGCAAAAATTTTAAAACTAACATTTTTATAATATATCATAGTTAATTAAGATATTTTTTATTTGAGATTTTATTTGAATGTTTACAACGTATTATTCAAAAACCAAGTCAACATAATTTAAAGTGTTAAACGGTAGTATTAATTAATCATTAGTATTTACAAAATTGGCAAAATAAGTTACAAAAAAGTTAATTAATTTTATGAATATAATAATATGATATAGCAAAAAAAATACAGTCATAGAATAATAAAGCACGAAGTTTTTCCTAGAAGTTACCCAAATCATATAGTTATAGAACTAGAACAATAACAGTCTCCAGTCAATAGGTCGCAAGTTGACCTCTAAGTAGTAGATATGTTGTTTGACAAATTATTACAGATACAACAATAAATAAACTTTAAAGCTGAGTTCAGCTGATTGACTCTCTAATTGACAATGATATATTTATTTCTTTAGATTCCAAGTAATATGTGAGTCAGTAAAGGTAAATGAGTCCCCGATGTCTGGATTCCCCAGAAGAGCCCTTGCATATTTGAACGCACCAATTAAAACAGTAAAACTTGTTCCCTCAATTGTAGGGTTTTTCACACCCTCTTGCAACAACTCTTTCGCTATAACTAAATTTGTAGAGGATGGAGTGAATAAGTCGCTAGATTTAGTACCTAAAACACAATTAGTATAGAAGTTAGATATTGTCATATTAGTAAACTATGAAATGAAATAAAATTATAGTGACATATATGCATGAGCAGACGAAGTATTCAAAATTGATGAAAATTCCAAATCAATCGATTTTCCTTTATAGACTGTTGTCACATTGCTCCCGCTTCCATGCGCATACATGTCACCTTCGAGATTGGAGGAAGCTTTAAACACGCATGTAGTATAAACCATCAAATGTGAATATATATAATTGCTTCATAAAAGGAAATGAGACGTATATAATAAGAAAAGTGACATAGTTCAGATGATACTAAAAACCTTGAAGCAGAAGATTCACCATAGAAGGAAAACGATAATTTGTATAGATACTGGAGAATTCTTTTTCATTTTTGATTTGCTCAGTAGGGACAATTTTGCCACATTCCTCCCAATGTTATGAATTAGGGCCATCCGGAACTAGTCTCTATGTCGACATTCCTTGATGAGATGAAATGTTAAACGCGGGTGGGAAGATAGACATTAAAAAATAACAAAGACATTAAATCATCTTCCAAACTTAACCATAACTCATACATCAAATTCATGTGTTTCACAGGACTAGAGGAGAGGCCAAAGTCACATATGGCAAGCAAGATGCATTTACATTACTTGTTCAGTATGTAAAATTCAGAAACACATGAGATACAAAAGTTCAGTGACAGTGAGGTAAACAAAATCATTATACACAAACAAATAACATGAAAAGTAGAAAACATCATATGCAAAAGACAAAGAAATCAACATTAGGAAAAAAAAACTATGTACAAATCTACAAAAAGAATGTCCAGATCTACCATAGAAGGATAAAAATTAGAACTTTTTAATTTAACAATGGTTAAAAACTTGTATTCGTTGAAAACGTTGTGTTCAAAGCCAAATGCAAACATCACAGAGCATCTACCTAAAAGTAGACTACAACTTGTGACAAACCTAGTTTCACAAACAAAGCCCCGATCTCGTCATTTAAAGATGTACAAGAGCTTTATAACCGTACATGAAAAATCAACAGATAATAAAAAAGAAGTGACAAGAATACCGACCGTGTTTTAATGAAGTGAATGCTTTTGTTATGTGAGAAAGGCATTGGCGATCAGTGGTATATAGGAGATGTTTATGTTGCTTCGGAAGGCTACTTGAACGAAAATGCTAAGAAGGCTTTTATTTTGTGTTTATTTGAAAACCTAATACAAAATGACGTCGTTTGTGTGGTGAAGGTAAACGACATCATTTATTGTTTGTTGTAGTTATTTAGAAGTAGTCTTAATTTATTTGCTACGATTTATTGTATTTAGTCGATAATCGTCGGATGGAGCGACTAATATATTATTCTTCGCTAAAGGCCGGCGGTTCATAAATAATTTTAAATAAATTTATTTTCATATTCTAAATAAAAATAATTTAAATCAAAAATTAAGTGATTCATTTCAAAACTATTCGGAAATTAATAGGTTGACTATTGAAATAAAATAAGATTTTCTTAAAATTTTACATTTTCATTAACGTAATTTAAAAAAATTATTTGAATAAATAAACATTTTAATTTTTGTAATTAATATGATAAGACTTTGTAATATAATTATAAAACTATTTGTAACAAAACAGTTTAAAATATTAGTCATTCCAATCCCAAAAATTAAGGAAATGAAGAATAATTGCATATATAATTGACAAGATTAAAATTTAAATTTCTTATTGGTACTAGGAAAAATTAATATAAGAAAATACTTGGGTATTTACGACGTTTATCAAAATTCGTAGCGAAATCGTTACGATTAGGCGATGATTTAGAAGATTAGTAGGGAAATGCATTATATATTACAACGATTTATAATTTTCGTAGCTAAAGATGTCCTTTTGCGATGAATATAGTATCGTCGCAAATTGTGCCCTATTATAATAGTTGTAACTATGTCGTTTTTGCCTTATGGCAAACCTTTTTGCGATGATTGTTATATATCGGAGCTAAATGTTTAGGTTTAGACGACAATTAACAATTTCGTCACGGAATGTTGCAACGTTAAAAAAAAATTAAGTGGGACGATGTCATTTGTCACTATGGACGTTTAAATCTCCCGAAACCCTCTCCCCCTCCCCCTCCCCCTTCTTTCTCCCTTGGGGTTTCTACGATTTTTCTCTCCTCTCTGTCATCTTCTTCCCCAAGTTTTGCGTCTGTTCTTATCGATTTGGAGTTCCATCACCGTTTGCGTTGTCTTGTTCATGAGATTAGGTAAGTTTTGTTTCATTTTTTGTGGGTTTGGTTGTCACTTTTCGAATAAAGGTACCAAATGTGTGTTTGTTGGAATTTCTTGCATTTTTTGACGTTTATGTATCAATTAATGAGGGATATTGAGGGGTTTGTGTTGATTAGTTTTAAGGACAGTGAAGAAAGGGAATTCAAATGTTGAATACGTGTATTTGCTTGTGTTTTATGTTATGCTCACAATGTGTTCGATGAAAGTCCTTAGTGAATTTCTGGATATATTAAACCTAATTTGTGGTTGCTTTCTCTGTATAAATTGAACTTCAATTTTAATGTAGAAATTGAACTTCAATTTGAAATTGCCAAAATGATATAGAATTGTTATAACTCTAAAATCGAAAATGCGTAAAGTAATTTTTCATCATTATTACTTTATATTTATATTTTAACAAATTTAATCGGTTCAATCTTTATAATTTAAATGCTCAAAATTAGGTTTGATGATAATTAATGCATAAGACTAGTTTTAGTTTCAAAATAATCTTTTTAATTTTAATTTTTAATAATATTGGTTTAAATTTTATTTTAAAAATGTACAAATTAAATGATGATATTTTAGAAATTGTAATGAGAAATTTGAATTTTTAGAATAAATTCAGATTTAAAATATCGTCAATTCATAATATGATGTATTTAGAATTCTATTTAACCACTTTCTAAAAATTAAACTCAACTCAATTTAAATTATTGTTATTATTATTATAAGTATTGTTGTTATAAATTTAAATTTAATAATAATAATAATAATAATAATAATATAATAATAATAATAATTGTTATTATTATTATTATTACTATTATTATTATTATTAAATTTGTTAATGTAATAATATTATTATTATTAGTATTATTGTTATAATTTTAAATATTAT
Source organism: Erythroxylum baracoense (assembly GCA_025629805.1). Taxonomy (NCBI): domain Eukaryota; kingdom Viridiplantae; phylum Streptophyta; class Magnoliopsida; order Malpighiales; family Erythroxylaceae; genus Erythroxylum; species Erythroxylum baracoense. The sequence continues at coordinate 15,514,424 of JAOTAY010000190.1, read as the reverse complement.
TGTTAGTATTATTGGTATAATTATAATTATAATTATATTATAATTATAATTATAATTATTGTTATTATTATTAATATTTTTTTATTATTATTTTGGCTATTATTTTAATTTTTATTATTGATTTTATTGTAATTGCTGTTAACCAATTTTATGCCCATACTATCTTGCAAATTCAGTCTTCGTCTTTTTGCTTAGAGTCAACAACTGCATACAAGTACTATACATCTTCAGGTATTCAAATTATTAGTAGCCTTCATTATTTTATACATCGATTGTTGTTTCATTTTGTTTTATATTGTTTACTTAATTGCTGCGTATGAAGTGGAACAACGTTGTTTACTGCATGTAATATTAAACAAAAGTATTTTAAACCTAACATAAAACTAAAAATGCATGTTATAACTCTGTTATCTTCTTGTATTATTTAGCTAAATGGATAAGAGTTGGATGTCTTATCAAAAATGGTCAACTGAATACGTAGAAAGAGTTAAGAGTTTCATGTAATTTGTTAAGGATCAAATGGGTGAAGATTGTAGTATTCATTGTCCATGCATTGATCGCTTAAACGTGGACTTCCAAAGTCAAGATGTGGTATATAATTACTTGCTTATCCGAGGCATAGACAGATTCTATAGTCCATGGCTTTATAATGGTGAACGTAAGGAAGCAAGTTGTAGTAGAAGTATCGGTACATCTTATGATGTTGATGATTGTGATGTTAATGATGATGGTGATGATGGGATTGATGATATATTAAACGATTGTCAAAATTATATGAACACTAGGAATGAATCAGGAATGCCTAACATAATTGGCAGTATGACTGAAGATAATTTTAGGAAGTTATTGAAAGTAGCTCAAGAATAATTATATTTGGGGTGCTCTAATTTTTTTCAACTCTCATTTGTTATGAAGTTGTTGCATTTGAAGGTTTATAATAAATGGAGTAACATGCCGTTTGATATGTTAATTGACTTACTAAACGATGCATTACCTAGGGGACATAACTTACCGAAATCGTACTATGATGCGAAGAAACTGTTAAGGGACCTTAGATTGGGATATATTTCAATTCATGCTTGTAAGTATGACTGTGTTCTTTATTTGAAGGAAAGTAAAGAACTTTAGGAGTGTCCTATTTGTGGTACATCAAGGTGGCGGGTGGATGATGGGAGAGGGAAAAAGATACCGTTGAAAGTCCTTCAATACTTTCCTATTAAGCCACGATTACAAAGGCTATTTATGTCAACAAAAACAACCATAGATATGAGGTGACATAAAGAGAAACTCATTGATGATAACATTATGTGTCATCCAGCTGACTCAATGGCATGGAAAGAGCTTGATAGAAAGTTCCCATGGTTTGGACAAGATTGTCGTAATGTTCGACTTGGATTGGCTTAAGATGGATTTAATCCTTTCGAAAATATGAGTAATTCATATAGCATGTGGCCGGTGATTTTAGTCCTATATAATTTACCTCCATAGAAGTGTATGAAGGAGCCTTTTATGTTGTCTTTACTTATTCCAGGACCTATTGCTCCTGGTAAGGACATCGATGTTTACTTGCAACCATTAATTGGTGACTAAAATAATTTATGGGAATATGGATTAGAAACTTTTGATGTTGTTGAAGGTAACACATTTACAATATGTGCTGCTGTATTATGGATTATCAATGATTTCCCAGCTTATGGGAATTTGTCGAGATGGGTATATAGTTTGTCCTATCTGTAATCATTAAACATATTCAACAAGGATACGAAGTAAAATATGTTATATAGGTCATCATCATTATTTGGAACATGGACATAGATGGTGAAGAAGTAAACAGTTTAATGGAAAAGTTGAGTTAGGTGAACCTCCGATGCAGTTGTCATGTGATGACATTGTTTACCACTGTCACATTTGGGTGACATTACCCCTGACAAACACTCAAGTAATAGAAAGCGTAAGAGAAATGATATTGAACTGAATTAGACTAAAAAAAAGCATATTTTTCAGCTTACCATATTGGAAGGAGTTATTATTGAGGCGCAATCTTGATGTCATGCATATTGAGAAGAATATTTCTGAGGCCATTTTAGGGACTATTATGGGAATTAATGGGAAATCCAAAGACACTATTAAAGCTATACTAGACTTGGAAGACATGAATATTAGAAAAGATTTGCATTTGAGAAGAAGAGATGATGGATCATACTTTATTCCGCCTGCTTGTTACAACATGTCAAAAAGTGAGAAACAAGCATTCTGTCAATTCCTCCACTCAGTTAAATTTCCTGATGTGTATGCATCTAATATAGGCCGTTGTGTGAATGTTAAAAAGGGAAAAGTGTTAGGTTGATCATGATTGTCATGTACTTTTGCAACTGCTACTTCCTGTTGAAATACGTGGGTGTTTGCCGAAGGATGTGTCCCTTACTTTGGTTCAACTCAAAGAAATTTTTAAGCAATTATGTTGCAAGATACTTAAAGTTCAACAGCTTGATAATTTGGAGAAAGACATAGCATTGATTCTGTGTAAGCTTGAACTATTATTGCCCCATTATTTTTTGATGTTATGGTTTATTTGGCAATTCACTTAGCATATGAAGCAAAACTTGGTGGATCGGTTCACTTTTAATGGATGTTTCCGATTGAAAGGTAATTCATATTAATTTTAGCAAGTTTTTCCTATGTTATTTGTTTGTAACAATTCCTAAGTTATTAACTATTTATATTCAGGTTTTTGTGCTCTCTTAAGCATTATGTACGTAACAGAGCTCGATTATAAGGGTCTACTATAGAGGCTTATATAGCAAATGAATGCTTGACTTTTTGTTCAATGTACTTAACTGCTTGGAGACGAGATTTAATAGATCGGAACGTAACTTGGATTTCAATGACAATGGTGGGTTGTCTATTTTCTCCCAAAAAGTTAAGCCACCTAGTGCGAGTAAATATGTCGAGTTAAGTAAGGATGAATTCAAAATTGCTAATTTATATATTTTGAACAATTGCGAGAACATCAATATATACATGGAGTACGTATATCCCTTTTCATTCAAACAATCATATTACAATTTCCTTTATTAACTCTGAGATCTTACTGTGTTTTTTTCCCAATAGAGCACAAGGCTACAATTCGAAGCAAAAGGATAGTTAATGTTAAAGAAAGACATAGGCAGAAGTTTGTATCATGGTTTAGAAATAGAGTAAGTTGTTATATTAATTACAAATTATTAAAATATGAGAATATGATGAGATCCTCATATTTATTTTCAATTTGTTGTACAGATAATATGGTTACATAACCGTAACGTGAAAGAAGTGACAACAACATTATATAGTTTGGCATGTGGGCCTCATATCTGTGGGAAGAAATACTCAGATTGCATTGTTAATGGGGTGCGATATCACATAGAAGATTGAGATAATTGAGTTAAAAGTCAAAATAGTGGGATTGTGGATGTCATAACGACAAAATCATTAACTTCTACGGTGTCATATCTGAAATTATAGAGTTGCACTACATCAAGGATAAGAAGGTTGTTCTACTTAAATGAAAATGGTTTGATCTAACTGACATGAGAGTGAACGGGCATATCACTAACATAAATGTTAGTAAGACATGATATGATAATGAACCCTTTGTCCTTGCAACTCAAGCAAAATAAGTTTTCTACATCAACGATACTGTGTTGGGTCATAATTGGAAAGTTGTTCAACAAAGGAATGTCTTTGATTTTTGTGAAAGGGATATTGGTGAATTGGATGAAAATGTTGATAAAGTCTATCATGATATTGGATTGGAGATCAATAATGAAGATATTCCAGTAGAAGATACAGATATATCATCATTCCATAGGAGAGATGTCGAGCCCAACATAGTTCAATTGGATGACGTCCAACCCCATCTTATCTTACAAACAGATGAAGAATATACTCAGGATGACTTCAATGACAAAGACGACACTTTGCTGGGATATATTAGTGACGAAGAATCTCCCGATAATGTACTTAATGATGATGATTTTCTTCATCTTGATCTTGATGATTGAATATAAGTTTCATTGTTTGTATTGTTTCAAATGTTAATAAGATAATTGCTTTATGTTGTTGATGTTTTAGTTATGTTAATTAAGCAAAGTTTTAATGTTTCACAAAATGTTAATTTTATTTTACAATTACAATTATACGTTATGTTCTTAATTCGTTTTACACAAGTTCATTATAATGGGACCTGGGCGAAACAAAGGAAAGAGGTGGTCGCGAAAGATGAAGTTTCTCCCACAGAACAACCAGCAATTCCATCAACAGATGAGGGAAGTCAGCAATAACAATCATTACCAACATCATCTAGTAGTCATAAGGGATCTTCATGTATGTTTTTCATAACCAAACATATTTACATTTATGCTCTGATTACATGATTTGTGTGTTTTTATCATTATGTATTTTTTTCAGGTTCCAATACTAGCCTAAGAAAACAAGGTAGAGGTAAGACAAAAGGAGTTGAGTTGCAACAAATGAATGTTGCAATGAATTCCAAGTTGTCAGTGACGATTGACCCGACGCAAGGGCGCCCAATGGATAAGATCCAAGCTACAAAGTTGGCCAGTGAGTTGGGCGTCGTTGTTCGGAATAAGTTGTCTTGCCTTCAGCATGTTAAGCAGTTGAAGGAAGACAACTTGCTACAAAATGCTTTGGATAAAGTTTTGGTAATATTTCTATTCATTTCATTATAAGTATCACAATTTTACTTAATTAAATTATTAACTTATCTAATACGTGTTTTTATAGATGAAGCTTAATATCGTTGATATCGACACGCCTGAGATTTCAAGCAGTGTTAGTTCACTGTTGAAACAAAGGGTTAAGTATCACTGATATCGACTTCATAAATATTATCAGTCTTTTCCTTCCGATGAAGACGCAAAGAGACATGTGCCAGAACGGGAGATTGAAGAAAATTGGAATAAATTGTGTGATTATTGGGTTTCAGCGAAAGTTCAGGTTTGTTTTTGTCCTCTTCATATTTCCTTCAACTAATTATGTTTATAGATCTCATAACTACTTCTCTTAATTTAGGAAAAATGTTCTAAAGTCAAGGCCAACAGAGCCTTAATGAAGACTCCTGATAACACCATCTCCAGATCATTTGTCGTTGTCTGACAAGAATTAGTAAATGTAACGTTTTCAATTTATTATTCTATTTTTTAATACAATAAATTCTAATTGGTTATAATTTTTTAATTTCATATTATATAGTCAAACAGAACTCTAAGGGCAAGAGTGTGATAGGATCACACTGTACAAGCACACACACTACAAGGAAGGTCAAAGCTGGACATCTGAAGAGACATAAAGTAATTATGTAAGTACAAATAAATTAATATTACAATTTATTTTTCTATATAATATTAACTAATAATTTTTTAATTAACTCGATTTTCTATTTGACATTGTAGGACAACATGCAGGAGTTGTTGCAGACGTCATTAGCTGAGGGAAATCAGCCCAATGTCGATGACATTTGCAACAATGTCTTTAGTACACGATCGGGCTCTATCAAGGGTCTTGGGTATGGCTCTAAGCCTATAGATGCCTCTTCGTCACGACCAGCATATGTCACGATGCTTCAAGAGGAGAACCAGGCACTGAAGAGTAAATTACAATATAGAAAAGACAAGTTAAATCGTAATGTAAAAGAAGTTAACAAGCTTAAAATTTTGGTTAAACAAATATTAGGTTCTGCATATGTTAGTGGCAGTGACTCAGATGAAGACTCTTAATTTGTAAATGATGTGTAAATATTTTTTAATATAAATTGCATTCCATTTTATATTTTATTTTATTTCAATTTATTATTATTTAAAAATTACGTCACTAACATTAATTATAAAATGAATAATATTAATATTTTAAACTGTCTTAAAATTGTAATAAATTCAAAATAATTTTATTTTTTACATTTATAATAATAATTAAATTTTGTCATTAAATAATATTAGCTACCAAAACAAATTTGTCACAAAAGTCTTAAAAATTGAAAAAAATTAATTAATTTGTTTTTAACAATTATAATAATTATTAATTCAAAATTAAATTTTGTCACCAAATACTATTAGCTACCACAAAATTTCGTCACAAAAGCTCATTAGTTACGTATATAGAACGCCGCTAAAAGTCTTTCGCTACAACAACATAATAGTAGTTAACATTATTTTGCTACCAAAAATAAAATAGTCACAAAAACCTATTAGCTACCAAAACCTAATTCATCACAAAAAGTTTTTACCTATGTTTACGGAACGTCTCTAAAAATATTTCCCTACAATAGGAACTTAGTAGCTAAAAATGTTCTACTACTAAAATTAAATCTTCACTAAAAATAATTACCTACGAATAGCCCTTCGTTGTTAAAAATTTTTATCTACGAAAAATAAACGTCGCACATAGCTATGCACGACGTTTTTTAATATCGTCGGTTATAAATTTTAGCGACGAACTGTTTGTGTCGAAAAAACCTTTTAGCGATGACTTTATAAAAACATCACGAATATTGTTTTGCTACCAAGATTTAGCGACGATATGTTTTCGTCGTGCATGAGTATTTGCAACGATTTTTTGGTCTATAGCAATGTTAAATTTCATTGGTAAATGTCCTTTTTGTTGTAGTGTATGGTACTTATCACTTCTAAAGTAAAATGATCAATATCTCAATGTGTTATAATTATCGAAACTTTAGAAATGAATCTACTTAATTCAATACATCAAATTGATCAAGAAGAAATAACAAGTCTCTTAGAAAATTTCTAAGAGAAAATGAGTGCGCCAAGAGAGCTTTAGTAGCCAACATCAGGTTCATAAGGAGATTGAATTACTTTTTGACGACATTGACTTCTGTGTGCTAATCATCATAACTCTCATTGAAAATTTGAACGATCAATTCAAAAAGACCATGGGATCAAGAAGGCAATGAAAGATGTTGGTTTGGAAAAGAACTAGAATGGCGAGATTGTTCTTGTTAGTGGCTGCAGTAGAATTCCCAAAGTTCAACAACTCTAGAGGTGACGGTAAAAAGCCAAGCGAGATGTAAACCCAAACGAGTTTGCTGCTTATGGTGCTACTATACAAAGAGGCATCTTTAGTGGAAAGGAAGGTAAAGATGGAGGTTAAGTAGTTGGAAGTTCAACGTGTACAAGGTCAAAGAATGGATCCTGAAAGAAGATACATCATTCTCGTAGTAAAATAATTTCTTAGTTTTAGACTTTTCTTATTTGAATTTAGTTCATCGATCCTTTTAAAAAAAATTTCATTGCAACGTATGACTTGAATTTTTTTCATTTTTTGTTTTATTTTTAGGAAATAATAATAATGAATTAAGCCATAAATGACAAACAAAGGTTACAAAGCAGCTACAAAGAGCTATATCTATTAGAAGCCAAGCATTAGAAACTTATTAGCCTAAAGACAAAATACTACAGAAGTTAATAGCCTTATACATTCCACATTATATTGCAGTAGTCTTCATTAAGGAGTCTGGACTTATGTAAGCTCATGTATCCTCTTTTTTGCATAATGATCATGATACTAAATTGTCCTATCGATAGACTTCTGTCTTGAAAAATTCTAGCATTTCTTTGATTCCATAAAGCTTTCACCAAATATGTTATAGCTAGGCTAAATGATCACTCGATTATAAAGTCAGGATGCTTGATTTCACTACACCATCTCCTTATACAATCCCATCTTCTAGGTGCATCATGAATAAAGCATTAGTGTAATACATACTTCCACGTATTATTGCCATAAGCACATTGCAAAAACAAATGTTCAAGGCTTCCTTAAACTTTCTGACAAAGAATACACTGATTAGGGATATTTAGGAATCTTTGCTGCTTATCCACAATTTGTAACTTATCTTTCATAGCTAGCCATAGACAACTTGATTCCTTCAAATGAAATTTCTTGTGCCAAACAACTTTGTGTCGAGGAATCCCGTTATAGATTTTTTGCATAAACTTCCTATAAGATTGGTTGCTAAACTAGCCATTTCTTGAATTCTTCTAGATAATATAATCTTCCCCTTCACTCAAGTTGGTGTGAACAATTTCTTCACAAATGGGCCTAGGGATAGAGCTTTGTATAAAGATCTGTTTGTCAACCAGTGCATCAACTACTGTTGCTTTTTTACAATAACAGGTTTGAGACATTCTATAGCTTGCAATTTATCAAAAGGACTAAGAGATGTCCAGTTGTCAAATTAAAATTTGGTTTGCTTACCATCTCCTGTGAGATAAAAAAATTCATTCCTGAACAATTCCTTGATCTTTAGAATGGCTTTTAAGGTTGAATAATATGAAGATTTAATCTTCATATCCATATGCTGCTATTTTTTTATATAGATCTTATGAATCCATTTACACCACAAGGAATGCTTCTCAGTTAATAACCTCCATAACCTCTTGGACATCATAGCATTGTTCATTAGTTTGAGAGTAATTATTCCCACACCACCTTTGTCCTAAGGTAAGTATACCTCATTCCATTGCATCCGACCTCTCTTGACACTTTCTTCATTACCATTCCAAAGAAACCTGCTACATGTCATCTCTATTGATTTGGTTATTCTTTTGGGTATAACAATATATGCAGCCCAAAAAGCATTAACTAAATTCAGCACAGATGAGATAAGCACAAATTTGCCAGTTGTGGAAAGTAATTTGGAACTCTAAGAAGAGATTATGCAGTTGATACAGTTAATAAGTTTACTGAAATCTCCATATGTATGGCTGGTAGCTGAGATGGGAATTACTAGGTACAATATAAGAAGTGTCTGTAGTTTGAAACTAGTGACTATTTCAATGGCAGATTGCTTACGGACAACTAATTTTGATAAATAAGTGCAACTATTAGAACAATTGGTTTCCAATCTAGACATCTTGCTAAAGATTTTCAGGGCTTTCCTAAATGTTGATACAAAACTCTGATCAGCCTTGGACAGGAGTATGGGATCATCTACAAAGCATAGATTAGTAATCATTAGCTTCTTACTTCTAGAATGAAATCTAAAATCTTTGGTTCTTTCCATTAATCTCTTCAAGGTTTCGTTAAAAACTTCCATAATAAGTGCAAAAATGTAAGATGATATAAGTGTTGGTTTATCCCTACAGCCAATTGCTTTAGTTAGTGACAAATTATTTAAAGGCATTATTTATCTTGTACATGTTTAGATGTATAAGATAAAGTCCATGGAATAATTGTACATTGCAAATGAAATTATAATGAGATTATAATCATGAGATTCATATTGCATTTATGTATTATTCCTAAATGTTCCTAGTCATTGTTCTATTAAGATTGGACATTAATAGA
>JAOTAY010000190.1:15492327-15504961 GCA_025629805.1 Erythroxylum baracoense | reverse complement strand
GATTAGGGATAAATAGTTACACCTTGAGAGAGGGTAATTAGTACATTCGAAAATCTAGGGTGAGACATAATTCAATCAATAAAATAGGAGGAAGACAAAATAAGGAAAAAGTAATCTCTAACATTTAGATTCTTGAATTCAGATTTTCTACAATTGCAGTATTATCCATTTTTACATTAGTCTCTTTTAATTTTAACTTTAATTTTCAGATTATTTGTATTTCACAATTTAGTTCCTTAAATAAATTTGTGTCTAAATTAAGCAATGTCTAGGCATCAATCCCTTTGAGATCGATATCTGCTCTTTTTACTACATGTCACGACTCGTGCACTTGCGGTTTTTGAGCGTAAAACAAATAGATATGTTTTACCATCAACAATATGCAATATTCCTAGAAACATAGGATGGTATATAGGCTGAAAACTGGTGATGCAACTTCAATGAGGATTATAAGTGAAAAATTCCACGACCCTAGGAGCCACAATGAGAAGTTCCTTTATCGATTCATAGGTATAAATAATGCCACGTACCTTATTTAATAGTAACTTTTATTGTTACATACTTTTGAATGAGAAATGCATTAAATAATTCAGTTATCTTCTTTAGTTGTATAGCTACATGGATAAAAGTTGGATGTCTCATCGGAAATGGTCCACTGAGTACATAGAAGGAGTTAAGAGTTTTATTCAATTTGGACAACATCAAATGGGTGATGAATGTCATATCCATTGTCCTTGCATAGATTGCTTAAATGTTGACTTACAAAGTCAAGATGTGGTCTATAATCACTTGCTAATCTGAGGCGTAGATAAATTATATAGTCCATGGCTTTATCATGGTGAACGTAAGGAAGCAAGTTGTAGTAGAAATGGTGGTATAAGTTATGGTGATAATAATAATAATGATGTAGATGATTGTAATGTTAATGATGATGGTGATGATGGGATTGACGAGATGTTAGATGATTATGGGAATTATATAGAGACTATGAATGAAACAAGTATGCCCAACATAATTAGTAGTATAAATGAAGATAATTTTGGGAAGTTATTGAAAGTTGCTCAAGAAAAATTATATTTAGGGTGCTCAAATTTCTCATAACTATCTTGTATTATCAAGTTGTTGGATTTGAAGGTCTATAATAAATGGAGTAACAAGTCTTTTGACATGTTAATTGGCTTACTTGATGCACTACCTATTGGACACAAATTGTCGAAATCTTTACTATGGAGCAAAGAAATTGTTAAGGAACCTTGCATTATGATATGTTTCAATTCATGCATGTAAGTATGATTGTGTTCTATTTTGGAAGGCAAGTAAAGATGTTCAGGAGTGTCTGATTTATGGTACATCAAGGTGGCAAGTGGATGATGGGAGAGGGAAAAAGATACCGAATAAAATCCTTCGATACTTTCCTATTAAACCACGACTACAAAGACTTTTTATGTCACAAAAAACAGCGATGAATATGAGGTGGCATAAAGAGAAACGCATTGATGATAACATTATGCCTCATCTAGTAGACTCAATTATATGGAAAGAATTTGATAAAATGTTTCCATGGTTTGCACAAGATTTTCATAATGTTCGACTTAGATTAGCCTCAGTTGGATTTAATCCTTTCGGTATTATGAGTACTTCATACAACATATGGTTGATAATTCTAGTGCCATAAAATTTACCTCCATAAAAGTATATGAAGGAGCCTTTTATGTTATCGTCTTTGCTTATTCCAGGTCCTACTGCTCCTGGTAAGGGTATCAATATCTACATGTAACCATTAATTGATGACTTAAATGATCTATGGGAATTTGTAATACAAACTTTTGATGTTGTTCAAAGTGAAACATTTATAATGCATGCCATGCCGCTGTTTTGTGGACTATAATGATTTCCTAGTTTATGAGAATTTGTCTGGGTGGAGCACTAAAGGGTATATGTTTTGTCTTATATGTATTCATCAAACTTATTCAATTAGGCTATAAAGTAAAATATGTTATACGATCATTGTCATTATTTAGAACATAGGCATAGATGGCGAAGAAGTAAATTGTTTAATGGCAAAGCAAAATTAGGTGAAGTTCCATTGCAATCATCTGGTGATGATATTGTTTACCAGCTATCACATTTGGGTGACATTACACTTAGAAAACACACAAATAATAGAAAGAAAAAGAGAAATGATGTTGAACTTAATTGGACAAAAAAAAGCATATTTTTCAATTTAGCATATTGGAAAGAATTACTGTTGAGGCATAATCTTGATGTGATACATATTGAGAAAAATATTTGTGAGAATATTTTAGGAACTATGATGGAAATTGATGGGAAATCAAAAGACACAATTAAAGCTAGACTTGACTTGGAAGACATGAAAATTAAAAAAGACTTGCATTTAAAAGGAAGAGTTGATGAGTCATACATTATTTCCCCTACTTGTTACAACATGTTAAAAAAGGAGAAACGATCTTTCTGTCAATTTCTCCAATCAGTAAAGATTCCTGATGGGTATGCATCAAATATAGACCATTGTGTGAATGTTAAAGAAGGAAAAATATCAGGGTTGAAAAGCCATGATTGTCATGTACTTTTGCAACAATTACTTCCTGTTGGAATATATGGGTATTTACCAAAGGATGTGTCCATAACTTTAGGTCAATTGAGAGAGTTTTTTAGCAACTATGTTGCAAGACACTTAAAGTTGAAGAGCTTGACAAAATGGAAAAAGACATAACTTTCATTCTATATAAGCTCGAACTAGTATTTCCCCCCTTCATTTTTTGATGTTATGGTTCATTTGGTAATTCATTTAACATTTGAAGCAAAACTCTATGGACCAGTTCAATTTCGATGGATGTTCCCGATTGAAAGGTAATTCATATTAACTTCTACTTTTCTCAAAGTTATTTGTTCCTAACAATTCCTACTATTTTACATTTTGTTCAGGTTTTTATGCTTTTTTAACCATTATGTTAGTAATAGAGCTCGATCTAAAGGTCTATTGTAGAGGCTTATATAGCAAATGAATGCTTGACATTTTGTTTAATGTACTTAAGTGATGTAGAGATAAGATTTAATATATCAGAACGTAACTTTGATTTTTGATAAAGAGGGTGGGTTGTTAATTTTCTCCCCAAAAGTTAGGCCACTTGATGTGGGTAAATATGTGGAGTTAACTAAAGAGGAATTCCAAACCATCTATTGGTATATTTAAAAATTGTGAAAAAGTCGATATATATATAGAGTAGGTATATTCCTTTTAATTCAAACAATCATATTAGAATTTGGTTTATTGAATCTCATTTCCTTACTGTCATTTACTTTTTTAAATAGAGAGCATAAAGAGGCCATTCGTAGCAAAAGGATTATTAATGTTGAAGAAAGACATAAGCTGAAGTTTGTATCATGATTTAGAAATCGAGTAAGTTACATATTGATTACATATTATGAACATATGACAACTTATATGTTAGAATAACTTTTAATTTCATTTCGATATACAGATGATACACTTGCATTACTGTAATATGCAAGAAGCAACAACAACATTATATAGTTTGACATGTGGGCCTCATATTTGTGGGAAAAATATAAAGATTGCATTATTAATGGGTGAGATTTCACATACAAGATCAAGATAGTTAACTTAGAAGCCAAATTTGTAGGGTTATTAAGGGATGCCATGAAGACGAATTTATTGACTTTTACAGTGTCATCTCTGAAATAATAGAGTCGCTCTACATCAAGGATACAAATGTTGTTCTATTTAAGTGCAAATGGTTTAATCTTGCTAACATGAAAGTGAACAGGAATATTACTAGCATTAATATGAGTAAGACATGGTATGATAATGATCTTTTTGTCTTTGCAAGTCAAGTGAAGCAAGTTTTCTACCGAACGATACTGTATTGGGTAGCAATTGGAAGATTGTTTAAAAGTTTCAACATCGAAATGTCTTTGATTTTTGTAAAAGGGATAATGGTCAATTCAATGAGGCTGCATATGAAGTTTATTAAGGCATTGGATTGAAGTTCAATAATGAAGCCATTCGAATAGAAGATGCAGATATATCATCATTCCATAGGAGAGATGTTGATTCGAACATAGTCCAACTAGATAAAGTCCAACCCAATTTTTTCAATCAAACAGATGAAGACTATAATCAGGATTAATTAAATGACAATGATGATACTTTGGCCGAATATATTAGTGATGAAGAACCCAATCATAATATAGATGATGATTTTCAAAATCTTGATCATGATGATTGAATGTAAATAAGTTGTTTATATTGTTTGAAATGTTATGTTCATATTTGAGTTATGTTTTTGATGTTTTACTATGTTTATTCAGGATGAATCAATGCGTATTATTGATGTTGTACTTATGTTTTATATGGAATGTTGGTGTTTGATTGCTGAATGTTTAGTTCTTACTTGTGTTTGACTTATATTCATAATGTTGATGTTTGAGTAAAGATAATGCATTATGTTGATATTCCATTTATAAATATTCAATATAATGGGACTTGGTAGAAACAAGGGAAAAAGGGTGGCACCTATCGAAGATATTCCTCCCCCACAATAACCAAATCAATCCGCCCTATCGATGAAAGCAGTCAACAACAACCTATATCTACCTCAACTAGTGCTGAGGGGTCTTCAGGTTTGTTATTGTTAACCACCTATATTTACAGTTATGCTCAAATATATATTTACATGTTTAATATGTTTTTCTTATTATTATTCTTTTGTTATCAGGTTCCAATACCGACATAAGAAAAAAGGTAAAGGTATCACTAAAGGATTTAAGTTGCAACACATGAATGTTGCAATGAACAACAAGTTGTCTGTACGTAGTTACCCTATTCAAAGTCGTCCTATTGATAAGATCCAATCAGCAAAATTGTCCAATAAGTTGACAGTCATTGTTAGGAATGAATTGTCATGCCTTCAGCATGCCAGATAGTTAAAGGAAGACAACATGCTACAGAATGCTTTCGACAAAGTTTAGGTAAATTTTTAATTCATTTTATTATATGCATTATGGTTTTACTTATTTAAAGAGTATGTTAACTTATACATATTGTTCTCATATGAAGCTCAATATTGTCGATATCGAGAATCTTGAAGTTTCAAGTTGTGTCAGTTCACTGTTGAAACAAAGGGCAAAGGATCATTGTTATCGACTTCATAAATACTACAAATCTTTTCCTTTGGATGAGAAGGTAAGGAGACATGTTCTAGAATTAGTGACTCAAGAAAATTGGAATCAAATGTGTGATTATTAGGCTTCTGAGAAGGTTCAAGTTTGTCTTCTTTCTCTTCATATTTCCTTCCATTAATTTTGTTTTTGCAATTAATGACTAGTTCTTCTCTTTATTTAAGAAAAGTGTGAGAAAGTCAAGGCTAATAGAGCAAAAATGAAAACTCCTCACATCAACGACTCCAAATCATTTATTCTCGTACGACAAGAATTTTGTTAATGTAATGTTTACAAGTTATTATTCTATTAGTTAATATAATATAATCTATTATGTTCCAATTTTTTTATTTATATAATAGAGTCAAGACTCAATTACATGGACAAGACTCTACAAGCTGACATACTACAAGGAAGTTAAAGACTAAACGTCTAAAGAGGCGCAAAATAATTATGTAAGTATAAACATTTTAATTTTAGAGTTTATTTATTTATGTAATACTAAGTCATAATATTTGAATTATATCTCAATTTTATGTTTTAAGTTGTAGGACAAGATATAGCAGTTGTTGCAGAGAACATTGTCTGATGGGAATGAGGTCGATGTAGATGACATTTGCAACAATGTCCTTGGTAAACGATCAGGGTATATCAAAAGTCTTAAGCCTGACCCTAAGCCAGTTGGTTCGTCATCATTACGATCAATATATATAACAATGCTTCAAAAGAAGAACCGGTCATTTAAGGCTCAGTTACAATGTAATGAAGAAAAGTTAAATCGTACTCAAGAAAAATTACAACGTAATGAGCAAAAACTAGACCGTACTAATAGAGAGTTTACCAAGCTAAAAAATATGATCAAACAAATACTTAGGTCACAATATGTCAGTAGTAGTGACGATGAGGAGTCTTAGTTTGTCGATAAATTTTTTTCTTAAGTTTTGTAATTAACATTTAATTACATGTTTTTGTATAAAATGCATTTCATTTTAATTATGAAACATTTTTCTTTTATTTTAATTTATTATTATTTAAACAATGTCACCAACAATAATTACAAAATGTGACTAAATTATAATTCAAACTATGTTAAAAACAATAACATGAACTAAAAATGTTTTTAATAATTATAATTAAATATTAAATTGGTAATAGGGAAGTTAAATTAAAAATAAATATTTGTCTCTAAAAGTTTTTAGCTACAAATATAAAATTATTACCAAATCTTTTTACCTACGCTTCCCAAAATATCTCTAATAACATTTAGCTATGCTTCAATTTTCGTAGCTAAATATATTCTTCTACGAAAATAAATCATCAACAAACATTATTATCTACACCTACGTTAACGGAGCTAATTATTTTTACCTACCAAAATTAAACATGGCAATAAATGATCTGCGACTATTTCTCCTATCGTTGCATATTCTTATTAGCGACGAAGTGATGATCATAGCAAAATCTTTTGGGCGACGATTCCTTTAAAACGTTGCAGATAATTTTTTGCTATCGAGCTTTTGAGACCATTTGTTGGATGATTTTTTTCATCGCTAAATACTTTTTGCGACAATTTTGTTTCTTTCCGCGACGTTATGTTTCATCGCCAAAACCTTTATCTGTTGTAGTGTTACTTTATACTTGTATTTGTAAATTTTAATATACAACTATATTCAAACTTGTTTTTTTGCATAGATAAATTATATATATAAGGCTAATCATACATCAAAATATGTGTGCTACCTTTCACTCTTAAATTATATTTCAAATTATTTGTTTTACCTATGCTTAATCTCCATGTAAAACACAAATTATGTAATATGTGTGCTAAATTATTAAAAAATAAAATAAAATATATAATAATATATCACCATAATTATTATTAACTACTTGAAATGAAAATTTTTACTTCCTCTCATAAAATATAAATTTATAGTTTCTCTATACAATAAATTATATTAATTCATAAAGTAGAACAAAAATATTAGTTTTAGGGGTATAAAGTTGCATTTTGGTTAAAGTTGGCTGACATATTTGAAAAAATTTTAATGGTAAAGAGGTTAATATTTTATTAAAATTGTCTAAATGTAGAATGATGGATCACGCATTAAAATAAAATAAATTTTGAATGTAAAAGAGCTTTTTTTTTAAGTTGAAGGTTCATTAAAAAAAAGTAGGGACAAATATGCAGTTAGAGCAAGAGTTTAAAAAAATCAAATTAGGCTTTTCTCTAATACTTTTATTAATTTTAGATCTCAAGCATTTCCATATTGAAATTCGCACAAACAATATTTTGGAGTGTTTTTCAATAAGAAGATAATTTTGTGTAGTTTTAAAATAATATATCATTTTACATAATTAAAAATAAGGAATTCATTTTAGTGTGTACGTAAAATTTTGTGGAGTTACTTCTCATATTCTTTAGTGAATTTGGAGACTACATAATCAACGTGGAGAATAAACAGAATTTACTAGCCAGTTAAATTTGAAGTTATTACAAGGTTCTTACTGAACGTTATTAATGTTGCATGAGAGCGGCAATAGAATATAAAAGTACAATATTGTTGAGACAATTACATATGTTGAGACTTCAAAACAAACACAGTTTGTTGTCATTTATAACACAAATCATTATTGATTTCAAGCTTACATATTCTGTTTTTGTCTTAGTGAAAATTTCACAATTGCGTTCAGGACAGAGATTGTTTCCAACAAAATATTGGCATATAAGACAATACAAAGTATAGGACGGATACAACTATATATAAACAGACGTAAGGAGATGACAAATCATCATGGAGCATTTTCAAATAATTTGCCGTGTAAAAACTCCATATATGCTCTATATATGGCGTCCTCCAATCCTTAGCTTTACACTAACGAGCCTATCCTCGCAAATTAAGATGTGTTTCTCACGCTTTGTCGTCACTTTTTATGTACTTATAATCGCTCTTCTTCTTCCTAACAGCAGTGTTCTTGGAGTTGACCCACTCAAGCATGTTTGTTCTAGGGATAAAGTCAGTCATGGGGATTATGCATCTAATGTGAATCAACTCGTTACAAAGTTGATCTCTACCGCCCCTGATTCAGGTTTTAGTCAACAGTCAACCGGCGCATATCCCGACGGTGTAATATATGGGCTCGCTCTATGTACAGGTAATCTCAGAAACCAACAATGTCAAACTTGTCTTGAAGAAGCAGGGCGTGAGATTCTCAATCGTTGTCCTATCAACTTGAAAGCAATCATTTGGTATGATGATTGTATGTTGAGATACTCTATTTTCGGTGAAACCGACTACAGATTCTATCAATGCAACTCGCAACAGGTTACTGGTCGTCGGCTCAATTTCAGAAGATCCCTGTTAAACCTTGAAGATATTCTCAGTAAAAGGACACCCTCAATGCCAGATCTATACACAGCATATGACGTAGAGATTAAAGGGGCTCAGAATCAGAGGATTTATGGTTTCTCCCAATGCAACAGGAAGCTTCGTCCTTTTGATTGCCTTCAGTGTCTGTCTAAACTTGGTGGGCGACTTGGTAACCGCTGTCGTGGGAGAGTTGGAGGGAAGTATCTTACCGAGCGTTGTACCATGAGATACGAGTTATACCCTTTTGCCCATGCTTAATAAGAACTTTTTGGAAGTTAAAAAGTACCAAGGATATGGCAGCCTCTTAATTTTGACACGGTACTTGAAGCAATAGAAGTTCAATAACTCTGAAAGATAGTGGGTGAAACTTAATCTTTCTAACAAATTTTTTTGTCTAAAACCCATATGTAAGACCTAGTGCAAATGAAAGGACTAAAATAATTCAAACAAAATTTGATAAGTATGATACATTCTTTAAACCTTATTCTTATGGTATCTAGACACAATTTATGAATACATAAGAATCAAACTCTCTGAAAGTCAATTAAGTCTATAACTAATTTGGAGTAAGAAGACCATGCTAATTTTATTTTATTGTTGTATGTACCTTAAAAAAGTATCATTTATACACATCAAAAAGTGATGAAAGCCTCAAAGTGTTCTTTATTATAAAATTAAAGTGTTCTTTAAAGTGTTTTTTTTTCTCTTCAATGAGAAGACAATTTTCAAGGGAATTTTGCATTCTTAAATAATGCGCCATTCTAGCCAAACAAAAATAAGGAATTCAACCTAATATATAAATTATGAGTGAGATATCCTCCCATTCTTTAATGAGATATGAGCTTACAAAATCATTGTGGATAATAAAGATAATCTATCAATAAATTAACATTTGGAGTTACTATAAGGTTTTTATTGCAAGTTAATGACACTAGATGAAGTTAACACATAATTTATGAAGTGTCATTAATAAGGTCAATAGAAAATAAAATACAAGAATGTGAAGACAATTACGTGTTAGGTTCTATGTGTAATATTACTTGGTTTAGACTTTTGTTAAGAGTGTGAAGATACCAAGAGTGTGTGAAGATATGTAAAAGTTAGGTCTTGATATGTAAATAGTTGAAGTTATACTAACTGATACTAACTGACTTTCGTATAAAAACAGAACACTTTTCTATATATATTCTAATTGAGCTCAGATGAGAATTATCTGGCTTTCTCCAAAAGCTTTATTTTTTGAAGTTTTTCTCTCGAATTAACATGGTATCAGAGCTCAGAGAGCTTGCTTCGAAGATCTAGGTTTTCTGCAAGATTGTTGCTGAGCTTGAGCAAGTGGCTTGATTTTTGTTCAAATTTGAAGTTTTTTTAATCGAGATCTCGCGTTGATCAAGTCATGGCTAATAATGTTTCTCGAAACTCCTCTAAATTAGAAGGAATTACGGTTAGTGATCCTTATTTCATCTCTAGTGGTGATCATCCAGGGATGATGTTGATGAGTACTCAGTTTAGTGGAAGCCGATTTCTAGGATGGAGCAAGACTATGCAGAGAGCACTTGGAGCAAAAATGAAGCTTGGCTTTGTTGATGGTTCATGTATCAAACCTGCTGTCACTAACAGTACATACCAGCGCTGGATTAGGTGTGATTACATGGTGACATATTGGATTTTGAATTCTATGGCTACAGATCTATCTAATGCCTTCTTGCATGCACAATTAGCTCATCATCTATGGAAGGAGATTAATGAAAGATATGGACAAAGCAACAGGCCGCTGATCTATCAGCTGTGGAGAGAACTTAGTCAGGTTAGTCAAGGATCCATATCTGTTGTTGCGTATTTTAACAGAATTAAGAAAATATGGGATGAGTTACAAAGTCTTAATGCCATTCCTGCTTGTTCGTGTGTGTGCACATGTGGAAGAATGACTGAATGTAACTGTGGTAGAAAAGACAAATATGCGGAGTTAGAAGCTAGATCTAAGTTGATGCAGTTTTTGATGAAGTTGAGTAATGAATATGAGATAGTTTGTAGTCAAATCTTATCTACAAATCCACTTCCTAGTGTTAATAAGACCTACTATATTGTGCAATAAGTAGAAAGGCAAAAGTAGATTACAATGAGTAATTATATAGAACCATCAGTAGCATTTCTGGTTTCTGATAGGTAGTCTAGTTATAACAAGAATAAAAGAGACAAAGGAAGAAGATACTGCACTTATTGTCATCAGGATGGTCATTTGGCTGATCATTGCTTTGAAAAAATTGGTTACCCTGATTGGTGTAAAGGGAAAAAGGGAAAGAAAACTAGTAAAGTTGCTGTACAAGTGAATGTTAATGAGGGATTTGAAGCTGATCAAGAGACTCCACTAGATGCTCAAGGTACACGAGCATTTGTGATTGATCAGGAGAGGATGTCTGCTATGTGTGAAGAGATGATGAGGATGATTAAAGGCAAAAACATTTTTGCATCTAGTGCAGGTTCCTCGGTTAATTTTGCAAGTATTGTTTCTGACTGCTCAGCTTTTACTTCTTTTTGCATTATTGATGATTCATATGGAACCTGGATTGTTGATACTGGAGCTTCTGACCTTATGACTCCCTTCTATCACTTATTTTACAAGATTGAAAAGCTTACCAAACCTATATTTGTGAGTTTGCTTGATGGTACTAGTAAGCAGGTAACTGAAACTGGTTCTATAAAACTAAACTCTCACGTTTCCATACACATTGTCCTCTATGTACCAAGCTTCAAATATAACCTACTCTATGTTAGTAAGTTCACTCAGAGCACCAAGTTTAATGTTTTTTTTCACCCACACCATTGTGTCTTTTAGGACCCTTCAAATAAGAAAACAGTGGCACTTGGCAGAGTTCATAAAGGTCTATACAAGTTGCTGGCAATGGCTTCTGAGATCGAGTCTAATAACTCAATAAATGCTCATGTTTCTGTTGTTCATACTCCTAATATCACAGCTCATTCTTATAGTTCAAAATCTCATTGTAGTACTGATGATATGACAAAAAATTTACATTTTTTACATGCCAGATTAGGACATTCATCTTTGAGTAAAATGATTCATATTCCTACTTATTAACATCACAAAATCAATGAAAGTAGATTTCTATATGATTCTTGTTCCATGACAAAGAGTCATAGATTACCTTTCTTGAGAAGCTTGAGTACCACTTCCATTGTTTTTGAGCTTATACACACTGATTTGTGGGGGGCCTACAAAGTTGCAAATATATGTGGTTCACATTATTTTCTTACAGTGGTTGATGACTTCTCTAGAGCCACTTGGACATATCTTCTTCACAGTAAACACCAAGCTCTTCCTAGTCTTATTACCTTTGTCAAATATATTCAAAATCACTTTCACTCTACTCCCAAATATGTTAGATCAGATAATGGTGCTGAATTTGTTTCTGCAGAAAACTTAAAATTTTTCCGTAGCTTTGGAATTATACATCAGAGGTCCATGGTACATACACCTCAATAGAATGGGGTTGTTGAGAGAAAACATAGACATCTTGTAGAAACTGCGAGAGCTATTATGTTTCATGCTACTATTTCTAACAAACATTATTATATACACCTACGTTAACGGAGCTAATTACCTTTACCTACCAAAATTAAACATGGCAATAAATGATCTGCAACTATTTCTCCTATCGTTGCATATTCTTATTAGCGACGAAGTGATGATCATAGCAAAATCTTTTGGGCAACGATTCCTTTAAAATGTCACAAATAATTTTTTGCTATCGAGCTTTTGGGACCATTTGTTGGACGATTTTTTTCGTCGCTAAATACTTTTTGTGAAAATTTTGTTTCTTTCCACGATGTTATATTTCATCGCCAAAACCCTTATTTATTATAGTGTTACTTTATCCTTGTATTTGTAAATTTTAATATACAACTATATTCAAACTTTTTTTGCATAGATAAATTATATATATAAGGCTAATCATAAATCAAAATATATGTGCTACCTTTCACTCTTAAATTATATTTCAAATTATTTGTTTTACCTATGCTTAATCTCCATGTAAAACACAAAT